>OX422218.1:73948371-74270871 GCA_949130495.1 Sambucus nigra | reverse complement strand
TAAACTTGTTTAATACATTATGTGTGTTTTTATTCATATTATAGTTGGTATAACCAAATATGAATTTTGGGTGGGATTCATATGATAAAATGGGATTTGGGGAATTATTTCATAGAATTATATTTGATTATTATCCCATATGGATTCTGAGATTTAACCCAAATAAAAAGTGTGATCTTAAATGAGAAAATTGAAGATTAGTGTAATCTTGAGATGTAGTTAAGAAATTATGAAACTCTTGATTAAAGTGTTGAATCCCATGAATTAGGTTATGTTTGGATGAACTTAAATATGAAAATGAGTAGAATCATATTCGGAATTAATAGAGAGTGAAATACTTGGGTCGAATTTATGGCATATATTGAATTGGGCGATTCATAGATATTGAATCTGGTATTAGAATAACAGGGCCACTGCCCAGAATCAAATCGATTCGGCCTTCATCGGAGAATCGATTTGGCAGGCGAATTGATTTGGCCCTGGAAGTCGAATTGACTCAGACCTGTTGTGGGAAATAATTTTATTCGGTTAGGTTTTTCGTGAACTGTTTGGGTTTAAATGAATATAAAGGATCCGTAAATGAGAAAGTAGAACTTTTGGACATTATAAGATATTATATTGCCTTGGGTTAGTCGGAATAGACCTAGGGATGAAATTAGGGGTGTTTAGGATAAACGGCACTCGAAAATTAATTAACGAATTTGGTTTGGAAATTCGGTTAGAATTGGAATACGGGCTTGATGGGAATAACTTAGTGTCCAAAATAAAATATAATTGTGAAATAAAATTAAGTAAGGGACTACTTATGGATTCAGGAGTCGAGATTAAACCCGGGGATTATAGGCTAGTGCAACGAGTGAAATATGTACGGTTAGCCAATTTTTATGTGCATGTGTGTGTGTGTGTGTGTGTGTGTGTGTGTGTGAGAGAGAGAGAGAGAGAGAGAGAGAGAGAGATGTGAAACATACCTACTCTATGAATGTTATCGGTGGAGGTTGCGCGTAGTGGACACTCCACCCTGGCATATACCAGTAGGTGTAGGAACGATTCCCCAGGTCATAGGTCTTTCGTAAGACTACTACAAGTAAGTTTAGATTTTAGTGAGGTAATGTGGTATGGTTATGACCCACGGATGTATGACTATGATTGCTTTCGATCTTACATTTACGATTTGAGTTCGGTGGCGAGATTCTGACCCGGTGGACCAGGTGTGGTACGTGATATTCCCTGGAGCTTGTAGCATGCTAGAGAATGCATCCGCGAGGTAATGCTATGGGTTGCGGTTATACGTATATAGCGAGCAATATATATGTATACGTACAATATGTGATATGAATATACGTATATAAGTGTGACAAATATATACAGGTGAATAATATAAATATGTTAATATTACACTAATAATTAGGATGAATTTGTAGGCATCGGTTCACGATGGCAATTAAAAATGATTTAGTGTGTGTGATAGCTAAATAAGAATTAAATCAAAGAATAAATATATGTGACATAGTTTGGCTAGAAGGTTAGCATATAGGGGTAAGATGGGAGTTGGTATTAGTTTAGTTAGGGAGGGTAGCATAACTAGGGTGTTTAAATTACATGAGTTACGTGCGCACTATAAATGAGGGGTGAGGATTATCTCATTGGAGTGCAACACCAGTTTAAATATGAAAGACTTCATCGCATATTAATTAATGTAATTTAAACATTTATAAAATATTTTCAAAAGGTTTTGGACTCTAACCTGCATCAATTCAAAACTTTTAGGTGCCCAGCCACGGGGACGTCAGGCATGATCATTCCTTCCAATCAGACGGTGTTGTAGCAGTTGTGGATGCTTGCAGGGATCTTATTAGACGCTTCTATCTTCGAGATTCTAGATAGGAATTTATCCAGTTATCATTCGGGCATGTCGCACATTATCAGACATTTAGTTATTTAGTTTTTATTTATTACACCTTGATGGGTTATTATATTGGATTTATACCGATGGTTTATTCGATCATTTGAATTATTATTTATTTCAGCATATAGTTATTATTCATGGTGAATGTATATTTGAACAATTGGAATGGTTTGTGGTAAATAGAATTTGTTTATGGCAATTTAGTTAAGTTTTAAAAATTCGACATCGAGCTTAATAGGGTATTAGTAATTAATTTAATTTTTGACAGTGATGCTAAGAATGAGCCAGCTGATATTCCTATTTTATTTGAGTAGAGGGCTGGTCACCTGTTATTTTCCTAATTCTGTCTTTTTATGCTGAAATTTTGAAATTAATTATCCTCAAAATATTAGTTCAATTTAAATAAAATTTATATATTTGGAGAGCTCTTAACGAGAAATATCAAAAGAGATCGGATAACTAATTTTGGAGTTTCCAAAATTTTATTTTCACTCTAACGGTTGATAATTTACAAACTTTAAAATTAAATATCTCTCAAAATAAAACTCTGATTTACACAAAAAAAAAATTATTGGAAAGCTTTTGACGAGATCTATCAAAAGAGATCATGAATTTTAGGTAAATTTTAAATTTCATTAGCATCCCCATTATTTTTTATTTTAGTAGGATCGTGCCCATTAGGGTTCACCATTGCCATACATGATTTGAAAATGTATCCAACTTTCCTTCAATTGGTTCTCTTTCTTAATCATTGTGATGATATAACTATAGATATTTTAATGAAAATACACATTTTTATGAAATTACAACCATTTTTTTAAATTAGTGCATTTTTTATTTGTATAGAAATGTTTGAAGTTGTATTTTGTTTATAATAATAATACATACATTTTAATGAAAATACATGTGTTTTTATGAAACTACTAGGCATTTTTTTAAGTACACACCATGTATTTGTGTGTACTTGGTAAAATACACGCAATGTCTACTTTGTAAAGTAAAATTATTTGCGTGTACGTGCAATTTTTTGAAAAAAGAATAGTACGTGCAATTTTTTGAAAACGAGTTTTTATTTAAAGTCTCTCCTTATATCATCGGGCTTTTTCCATCTCTCGTCAGTAGACATCATTGGCGACGGTACAGCCACCGACAACATCACATCTCTCTATGTCTATCTATCACTCATTTCTATATCGATCCATCTCTCTTTGTTTCACTTTTTCTATACATCTACATTAATTTGGCAATTATGGCTAGAAATAGAGGAGGGGGGAGGTACCAGTCTGCAGATTTGGTCCATGGTGACCGATCCAGACAGAGATTGAGGACAATAAAAGAAGTGACATCGGCAAAGGTCGACTAAGAGATATAAATCGATAAAGGAGATAGATATTCCCAAAGATTGCTGCCGCCAAAGATTCCGAAGGAGAGAGCTCGCGGTCTAGTGAGGACATTGTTATTGAAGGTGAGAGGGGGTGTCTTTGTTAAAAGATCCTATTATGTTATCGTTAAAGGACCTTATAGCGTATTTTTAAGGGGTAATAATTATCAAGTTCCATTTACTTAGTCAATGAGGTAAGAAATCCTTTGACTAAGTCAATGGTGTCAAAGGTTCTATTTTGCCAACTCAGCGCATTAAAATAACAAATACACTCCAAAATATCTTTCACAACTGTTACCTCGTTTTTTGCAAAAAAAATCATCAAATCTTTAAAAGTCTATAACTTTAAATCTATAAATCCAAATTTCACAAAATTTATCTATTTAGAATCTACTCGTCAAGATCTATCAAACAAAACCCATATTCCATATTTTTGACGAAAAAATCAAAGCTGATAAATTTACCCAAATTCCATAGCATTTGGTCTGTAATCCCGATCATGATTTTTCTATCCCCATAGGGAAAGGACCTTCTCTTTTGGGTCGGTTGTGGGCGAGGAAGGATTTCAACCCCCGACACCGCGGTTCAGTTTTTGTAAGATCTCCATTTTTCTAGCAAAAACTCTTTTTCTCCAGCTCCGGCGATGGTATCGCTGGCGCGAACCAGAAAAAACAAAGAAATAGAGAGAGAGAGAGAGAGAGAGAGAGAGAGAGAGAGAGAGAAACACTCCGACGAGAATTTCAACAGCCTCCGACGAGATTTTTTAGTGAGCTGTTTCCGGCGAGTCTCCGATGGGGTGGAGCGAGGCGAGGCGACGGTGGAAGTGGAGGTGGAGCTGCTAAAGAGATAAAAAGTGTGGGGTTTTGTGTTTATTTTTAGAGAGCGAGAGAGTAAGTGAATTTTAAATGAGTATATGTGAAGGTATATTTGTCTAAATATATGTAGCGTATAATGAAAAAGGACTTGATGCATTAAAAAAATCAATCGAATTTGATGCATCTTTGATCCAATAAATGGGACTAGTATTGAATTATCCATATTTTTCAAAGTTGCGAGTTTAAGAGCCCAAAAGCAATTAGCAATACAGTAATAGCGAAAACTAAGGGGATATGTGACATTATCAAAAACCTGAAAGGGTGTACTAGTAATTTTCAGTGTTTGGGTGGGGGGAGTGGGAAACTGCCTAATGTGGGTCCACATTTTTTAATTAAAAAAATTAACATAATGAAAAGTCAAAATCGAATATAATGGAATTTAGTTAATTGATTTTCAAAATGAACACTTGTCCCAAGATGTACAAAATAGATCTCTTAGGATCCGTTTGATTATAAAATTGGAAAAGGATTGAAATAATTAAATTTTTATTGGAAAGTTGTAAAAATAGCAAAAAGAATAAATGATGAGTGTTTGGTGGTGTACTCTTATTTTCAAGTTCTCATGGAATTCAATTCTTGCCCACCTAAAGAATTAGATTCCATAGCAAACGGAAAAAATAAAAAAGCATCGTGTTATATACCCAACACAACTCAGCAAAACCTTTTCTCAATTCTTTGGTATCAACTACATGAATCTTATTTTTTCATTTCATTTTATTCAATATCTTCGATTAAACACGATATCATATTCTCTTTTACAATATCCCGCCAAGTCAATTTAAACCTACCTCTACCTCTTGCGTTACCATCAATATTAACTAAAGCATTCTTCCTTACGAAAGCATCCATTGATCTATTCTTAACGTGTCCAAACCATCATTCTCTCAAAATATCTTTTATAGAAACTACTTTTACCGTTTCAAGAATTTGTTCATTTCTAATTTTATCCTTTCAAATTTTACCACAAATCAATCTTATCATTCACATCCCCGCACTGCATCCTGTTATATATATAAATAAAAAAATTTAAAAAAAACACTATTTTTCAATTTTTAATAAAAAAAAATAATGAAGCGCTTTCAAATCTTTCCTACTTTGTAATCAAATACAGCCTTAATTAACGACAAAGCTATGTTAATTCACCATTTTTAGATTCCATATAAACAGGAAAACTCAAATCCAAACAAGTACTTAAAACTTCTGCAGTGAAACACATCTAACACCAACTACTACTTTATCTTAATTACAGTTGAATACTAGAGAGCATCCTAACATCAAAACTTTTGCAGTTAAATCACCATTTTCACCCAGTTGGAACCCTTTGCAATACACCACATTGATGCTCAAAGGAAAGAGCAAAAAACAACACACATTTTCAATCAAAACCCAAATATGAATTTAAATTGAAGACATCGTTGACCCCAAGACATGTCCGTTTATGCATGTAAAAACGCACGCCTTTGTATATCCTTCAGTTACAAACTTCAATTTGCATCGCTTCATTAGAACCTCCTTTTTTTCCTACACCGAGATGTTAATAATATGAATTCAATAATCAAAACAGTGCCATTGACACATCATTGAATTTGGTTTGGCCAAAATAAATTTATTCAATTGAATGAAGTTGTTATATTTGATCAATTTGATCCTCTCAAAATCTGTAGTACCTTGTAAGAATAGTTTAGGAGTAAAAGAACAGTCACAAATTATTTATATACTTCCATTCTGAGTTTGCTTATTGAGATATGCTTCTAACTGCCCTGTTGCTGCCATTATAAGACCTACAAATGCAATAATATAACATTATAAATGTCAAGAAATGAGAGGTGCTTAACCAAGAAAGCTTAATACATAATATAAGTAGTTTTAAGTCGATCAAAAGCTCCATGCAGACTACAAGGCAATTGAGTCTCTGAAATGGGATTTACATAAGGTTGAGAAGTAATTCAATAATGCCGCGCGTAACAATTATCTAAATTCTGAATGCTTGCTATCACAAAGTGTTCAACAAAAAGCCCTTGAAATATTATTTATTTAATTTTTAGTCCAACATATTTTTAAAAATAACTTTTAGTCCCTAGTAGTGACATTAATAATAAATGGAACATTTTTCAAGGATTATATATTGGACTAGACATTAAATGGAACAATTTTTAGGGACTAGAAATTATTTTTGATAACATATTGGACTAAACATTAAATGGGACATTTTTATAGGGACTAAACATTAATTAACCCTTATATTTATACATACATATATATATATATATATATACATGTGTGTGTGTGTGTGTGTGTGTGAAATTTCATGAATGATTCCCATGAGCTGATAATACCGAAGGGAGAATGCTAGGACGGCAGCACGGAATCTAAGTTAACAAGGCAGTATTCCCCACTATGGGAAACAAAGTGCACAAATCGTACACAAATTGTTATGGCCATTAATATTTTTTGCATGGCCGGACACAAACTCTCTTTTAACTATCCTAACAAACTGAAAACATAAGAACCAGCACAGAAACATTGCAGGATATCATGGAAAATAGATGGTTCCGTACATAGTTAATTTTAATGTTCCCACTAATTTATCCAAAAGTACCTAGAAATGGAGCTGAAGGCCTCCCCGGACGTGATTTGAATTCTGGATGAAACTGCACCCCCACATAGAAGGGATGAGTTGGAAGTTCTAAAACCTGCAGAATGTGAAAGGAATACTAAAATAAGCCGAGAAAAATCAGATTTCAAAACACAAAATATAACTTGTCCTTCTAGCACATAAACTAATATTCTATAAACCACGGATAAGGGTCCGATATGCTCATATAGGTACGATGCAGTTTTTAGTTTCCTTATATTCTTTTAATTTTTAAAATACTCAGATACGTTACAGAAACGTTATGGATACACTTGAATACGTTTCTCTTTAGATTGGTACTATGTACTTTTGTGACTGGTATCTGTAGTTATGATTTTGTTATATTTTTACGATTGATACTTTGTTACTTGGTGGTTAACACTTATTTTTATGTATTTGGTTGAAGAGTTATTGTTAAATGTGGAATCAATGATGAGTTCAAGACAATGTATATTGTCAAAAGCACAATTTTGGTCCAAAACAGCTCATTGCCTCTTCATGGGCATTTTGCCACATTTCGATGGAGCACCCATCAGTTCATTCGCCACGGCATTAATAATTGTGCGGCAATCCAAATGCCGCAGGAGAGTTAATATATAACTCCAACTTTTCTCTCCCAATGGCATTTCCATTGCAGCCGAAATCTTATCACAAATTCCTTTCGATTTCATAATGCATTACTGTTTATTAGTATTAGTATTATTTTAGATGTTGCAAAGTTTTTATGGTAACAAAAGTATTATTAACACCGATTTTTAAAAAAGGAAAAACGAATTTAAATAGAAATATTAATATTTTGACCTTTAAATTTTTTAGACCATTAATATTATTAAGTAAACATTCAAATACCTAAAAATAGGTTTCCCCAGTCAACTGACGCTAGAGGTTTGGTCTGTCTGCCAATAGTTGATAACAGGTAGATGACATACGGCAGGCCAGTTGCTGCTGGGAGTGCTCACGCGGCTAACGGTTCGCCACGCGAGTGTAACAGATGTCATATTCACTATGCTATATATGTTGGTAAGATACAAATATATATTTAAAAAATTTACCACTTTGGCATTTTGCCCAATGCCTTGGGAGGGCTTTTTCACTAAAACCTTAATGCGAAATGTCATTTTGCCATTTTGCACAAGGCTCTCGAGATGGAGATGGAGATGGAGATGGAGATGGTCTAATATACAGTGCTGATAATCATTGTTTTGACCGAAAAACAGCCCATTTCCTCTTCATCTGCACTTTGTACAGTGCTGATATGCTGGACAGAGATGCTTTCGGCCTAAAACAGCACTAATTTGATTGAACTATTTTCAAAGATATATTATTATTATTATAATAATAATAATAGATTCTCTCCGACATGCGCCTAACACTCAACTCTCTTGCGGTAAATGAACGAATTTTTTTATAAATTTGGTGGAGAATCAACTCAATCATACAGAGGGAGATGATGATCAAAAGTTCAACAGCAGATATGCACATATATATATTCACTTTGCAATTCACTCACTAAACGGTCAATTTTTTTATAACATTTGACGGAGATGATCTCCATGCTGATTATGTCATCTCCATCAAATTTATCTTGAAAATTCACATTTACCACAAAAAAGTTGAGGGGTGATTATTAGGTATGTTGGAGAGTCTTGATGCATAAACATATAAAGAGTATTCAAGATATCCTTGAGCGTATCCGTATCATATTTGTTTTTTTTTTAAATCCATATCGGCATATTTGTATCATGTCGTATACATAGCCTGGTTTCTTAGCTAACAAAGAAAAGGGGCTGAATCCCATAGAGCCTGACCACAAGTTGAAGAAGGAATAAATAGGAAAATTATTTGGACTTCGAAATTTTTAAGAGATTCAATAACGACAGATTCCCAATCTCATGAATCTTAAGCAACATGAAAAAATCTACAGAAAGCAAACCTCCATTCGTTGTCCACTGTCATCCCTCCCAACAAATTTTAAGCCAGCTTCTTCAAAAATATCAGCCATCTCTGGGTTCACCTGTCATATATGCCAAGAGCCATGACTAAGGATAAATCCAGTATGCATGCTAAGAAAATATGTCCACCACAAGTTATATTCCATAAATCCCATGACTAACCTCGTATCTATGTCGATGCCTTTCATCCACAAACTCTAAATTATGATACCTACAAAAAGACAAGAGGTATAGACTTACGTGTGTAGTGAAGACAATATGAACATGATGGATTCTTTCTGGTACTTTATCCTTCCTTCTACCACATTTTGCAGATTATTATATTGGAAATAAAACAAGGAAAATGTTACTCTTACAACTTGTTGATACAAGTTGCCGCACCGCATCTTAAATATTTTCAGTTCCATTTTCCTGTCCCAGATTGCTATTTACAAATTTAATTGTATGTTTAGCATTACTTTTAACATAATGAAGCTGCTGATACAAGCACAAGAACATGACCCCAGCAAATTTATTTTATTATTCATTTATTTTCATTTTATTACAATTTGATTATTTATAATATTCGTAGGATTAGCAATAGTTTACTATTTAACAGTTAGTTTTAATATTGGTATAAGTATCACTATTCATAGTTGGAATAAGACTAGTAAGTACTAATTAGATAAGAGTTGGGAACTTTTCGTACAAAGGGCGAAAGCCTCATCATTTAGTAGTTCAATACTCAATTATCTGATTCATAAACTTCTTTTAAGAGAACTAAAATTCATCGGTGTTTCTACTTGGTGTTGCTTCCGCCAACAATATTTACATCATCATCAATTACTATTGACAGATGGTCCATCAACAACAAGAGTGGACTAACCCAATCAGATGCTCCAAACGATCTAATCTATCCGTCTTCCTATACTTTCATAGATTTTCTATTTGTATTTCAAATGACTAATTATAATTTCTAGCCAAGCAGTTATAGTGAGTAGTCGGGCAGAGATTTGAGAGTGCTCCTCAAGAGCCAATACAGGTGCGCATTCTGAAGAAAGCACGAGGGTGATAAGACAGATGGTAAGAGAGTAGGCACCTCATCCTAGTCTCCTAGAGAGAGACAAGGAAGAAAGACTTAACACCAGGGGTTATAACTGGGATAGAGGATCCAGATGGCATGTTGTCAACGAGAGTAAGGGGAAAGAATGGTCTTTTAATGGTTATAACTGAGGTTTAAAGCAAGGCTCTAAAAAACGCGGGGCTTAGGCATAAAAAGGCGTGAAAAGGCATTTAGACCTTTTTTAATATATTTTAATATTTTTTAACTATGACAAAGCTATTAAAAATACTAAAATGGCACATAACTTAAAAATATGTCTAAATATTTGTAAATTAAAATACTATTTCTTTAAAATACTAAAAAAAACTCGGGTTACCCCCTAACTTCTAAAAAACTCGCTTTTTTTCACGCATTACCCCCTTATCCCAAAAAACGTTGACCATCGTTGACCACGCCTAGGGCCAAAACTTGACGTATCTAAAAAGCCTTGCGCCTAGGCGCGTTTTTTAGAACACTGGTTTAGAGAGTTGAAGTGCATTAATGGGAGTTTTAGGTTGGTAACAATGTTCAGCTGTAGTAAATGAGGTTGAGGTTAGGAAATGATATGGGCCATTAATCTTAAACATGAAGGGTACGTAATGCATTAAATGGGAAGTGATGAGCTATCGGATAGGTAGTTGAAGTGGGCATCATTTGAGAGAGTTTGTGAGCTGATGTAAAGAAAGCAAGGCATCTTTCTAGATGTGTCAGTTTATTTAAGGTTGGTAACGATGATGTTTTGGGGAGTATAATACTGTCATCGAGAGTCTACCGAGATTTTTTTTTTGGGGGGGGGATACAGTGGGTATTGAGAATAGGTTATTTGGTAATGGTTATCAATAGGGCAATTTAGTGCTCTCTCCCTTGTGATGAGGTGGTTGGCTAAAGGAAGCCAATGAACCCCTACTCTCTATTATCCAAACCATATACCCTCGTAACTCCTGATAATATTGTCATCGAGAGTTTACCGAAAAAAAAAATTCTTTGGGGGGGAGGGGGAGTGGATAAAAGGAATAGGTTCTTTGACTATGGTTATCGATAAGGAAGTTTAGCGCTCTTTCTCTCGTGATGAGGTGGTTGGCTAAAAGAAGCCAATGAGCCCCTACTCTTTATTATCCAAACCATATACCCTCGAAGCTCCCGAGAAGGAGGGATTCCAGCTGGACAAACAACCCCTTGATTTCTGCCTAACTGAAGCCAGTCGAGATATTGTAGTCTAGGGATCCCCGAAGATGAGTATAAGAATGTCCCTTGGTGTTGACTGTCTCGGTTGGTAATCGAATTTTTCTTTTGATGCTCGGGGGGGAAGTGTGGGAGGTGAATCTTGGGGGAATTGGATGTTTGGGATTTTTGAATCTTTTGCTTTTAAATATAGGGTTTGGGGGTTCATGTTTTTAAGGAGCTGTGTTTTCCCCCTCCCTGCAATCATAAAAAAGGCATGTATGGCACAAACAATTGGAATAACCTCTTGAGGGCACGTGACCCCGCAAGAGCTGACACATGGCTATTCCGCGTAATGAATGGACAAGTGCTCTTTTATGATCCTAATCTTCCTCCAGTCAAACAAACCGTAGGTTTGTATTTTGTTCCAACAGGTCACTTTTTATGCATGCTCAATAGTTAGTAGAAGCAATAGATCTAATCTCATACAGCTTTGCAGTGATGCAATTAGAGGTCTGGAATAAGGTTCTCCGAGAACCAAGTCTCATTGTACATCCCATATGTGTTCTTGAACCCTGCATGTCATACGTAGAGATGATAATTATTAATAAAGTTATTATATTAAAAAAGGTAATAAAAATATCATAATGAATAATCAAGTACCTCGGGCATGAAAATTACAACAGGATTGGGTGTCTCATCATCAAACTCATTACTGTTTGCCCTTTCCAAGCCCAGAACCTAGAAGTGATTGAAGGCCAATGTTTTTATAATATATGGCAAGACAAGTAATAGAATACCAATGTATTGTAAATATATCACTTACAGACTGAGCAAACTCAATCACAGAAATCTGCATTCCTAAGCAAATCCCAAGATATGGAACTTTGTTCTCTCTAGCATACTTCGCAGCCAATACCATTCCCTTCACACCACGATCTCCAAATCCACCGGGAACCAATACACATGCTGCGTTCTGAAAATGTATGTGTGTGGAGAGGGAGAGAGCGTTAGGTAGGTGCCTGTCTACATAATTAATTGAGCATTGAAACGATAAAGTAGTAGTAAATACAGTACCTATTTTAATAGACATGAATCAAAGGCTTAACCCACATTTTTAGGCCCGAAAAAATCAAATAGTTCAATCAATCATTTGTGAAATATATATATATAAAGAGAATCTATTCTTTCTTAGAATAATTTTTAAAGAAATATCATGAAAACTCAAGTCATATACAAACACCTGTTTTATCACACTTAATATACAACAGAGTTTGTTGAAAATCGGTAGCCGTCTCAAAAAGTGGTCCAATATTCTGGTAGTGTGGTAGTTCAATCATAAATCTGAGCTAGTAGATTGAAACTGTACTAGATTTATGAATGACACGAACTACATGTCATTTGGATAATAACAAATGAAAAGTTGCATTCAATTTTTTTTATTCAAAAAAATAAAATAAAAAAAGATCGATATAAATCTTACCCTTAAAGTTTTCCATGCAGCAGAGTGAGCTTCTGGTGTCTGGATGAGGAAACACAGTATTAAAAAACAGATAAATTACTCGAGGCAACATAAAACAAATACATTTTAATGCAACTATTAGAAGCTCAGACCGCTTTGGCACTATCATCTTCAAGGTCTGAAGCTGCAATCCAATCAACGACTGGTTTCACTGAACATGCAATGGAAGCATGCAGAAGGGCCTGTATGTCAAATAAAGTAAAACAACTGACAGTTCAAATCCTTTGTTCTAATTCATCGGACCCTTTATAGGCTCTAAATTAGGAAGCCATACAATAGGATTACAATAGAAATTTTAAAAAAAATCTCAGATAAAATTTAAGTGACAGTTAATGTTTAAAACTACGAGATAATTACATATTGTATTTAGTCCACCTTATTTTTTATGTACCAAAAAGTCACTCTATTTTTGTGACAAAATTTGAATTGGGAGAAGGGTTTTGGGTTTTAGGGTTTAAGGTTTTACGTTTTAAGTTTAAGGGTTTAGGGTTAGGGGTTTTAGGGTTTAGGGGTTTGAGGTTTAGGGGTTAAGGGTATCAGATAAGAGAAGAAAAAGTGTCTATATGTCAAGGGACTTTTGAAAGAAGAAAAAAGGGCTAAAAGTTCAATAAAAAAAATGTTAAAAGGACTTTTTGTCAAATGACCCTATATTGAAATGTTATTACTGTGTGAGTTATTTGACTTGCTTAACTTGATTGTATCTGTGATACTCCACATTGATGATCGCATTTATCATTATCAAATAATTTTTAAATGCAAAGTTTACAGCATCACAATTCTCATTGCGGGCTCTATAGAAGCTATGTAAAGTAAAACCCTTCATCTCAAACTAAATATGTAATCTCATTATCTCACCTTCACGACAGACAAATAAGAATCTGTTAGGCCAACATATTTCCCAACCATTGCGATTCTCACCTGCACAGAACAGCATTTCTTAGTCACAAAAGGAAAATACATTTTTTTATTAATATCATTAGTTAAATGTTATCGACACGAACACAGTCAGTTAGGTTGTCAAAAATATCTGCCCTCTTGGTCCACTCCTGTAGATCAGGTTGTGTAGCTACGCTGAAATAAAGCTCTCATAACAAGTCAGATTGATTAATAAACCTTACTTGTAATCCATATCTTGTTTGAGATTGGCAACAGGTTTTGGTCTAGATTAGATTCAACGCAAAAATAACTTGTCACAAATATATTATTACTGGAAAATATTTATTAAGTCAGCATAGATTAAAATTTAAAGTGATTTCGACTCGGGACCTCGCTATTTGACATATATAGACTAAGGAACCTATTTTATTTTTTATTTTTTATTTTTTATTAGACTTAACAAATTTTTTTGTCCAAAGTTTTGTCAAAGTTAACAGTGACATCAAGCAACAATACCATTTTTTGTCACCAAAGCTGAAACTCAACAGTGAAACACAAATTTTCATCAGTAGTCTAAATATGCCATTTATCAAGGTACCCACTTCAAAATCATAAATTTTAATGTATCTAATCTCATTTAACTCATACAACATATTGGAGATGGTCAAGTGAAGTAACTTCATCTAGAATTCTAAGATTAAGGTGTAGCGGGGTTTTAAACATCTTACCGATGCAAGTCTAGCTGTTTTAGAATGGCATCGTGAGCATTTTGGTTCTGGAAGAAATATAAGCACCGTCAGAAACTGATATTAGAAATGTGAAATGGAAAGGAATATAGTAAGCAATCAAACCTCAAGTGAATACCCACCCGAAGTAAAAGAGGAATGTGCCAAATGTTTGGAACATCATGGATATTCAGAATATTACCAGCCTGTGAATACCAAAAATAAGACAAAAATTCACAATGTAAGAACAGAGTCAATTCGAAAGGTCGGAAAGAAAATCTCACCACAAACAACTTACAGGAACATGGCAAAATTGTGAAAGTTTCTGCTTTGTACTGTCCAATAAAGGCTGCAATATAATTAGAAAAGCCAAGTTTATTCCTTATTGTCAGCAGCACAAGAGAAGCCACATATATATATATATATATATGTATGTATGTATGTATGTATATATAAATTCCAATAATGTGGTCCATTGGGAGAGGCAATACATGATATGAATATTCTCTTCAGATTATATTTTATAGTTTGCCAGTACAAAAAGGTAATAATAAAAGAAATATATCAATATAGCTTACAGGATCCGAAAATAAACTAAACGCTGCATCGAATAAACAAAATACCTGAGCAGAGCGACATGCTAAAAAATGAGGAGTCAAGCCTAATGCTCTCAGTTCTCGCACACTATGTTGCGTAGGCTTCGTTTTCTGCTCACACAGAGGGAAATCAGGCTCAGAATTTATAACTTTAATCACTGAAATTTAGTTCAAACACCAAATGCAGGTGAGTCATTATATTAGAGGCATGGAGTATTACCTGCTCCCCAACAACACCAAGAACTGGTATAAGGCTCACATGAATGAGGCAGAAGTTATCTTGCCCTGATAAAAAGGGGAAAAAACATGAGCAAATATAACTAAACATTGGAACATAGTGACACGTACAAATACATGTGAGAACAGAAAACGTAACTAATGTAAACAAAAGTGCAGCAGAGAATTACCAAAATAAAACTCACTCTAAACCAACGGGTCAAACTCTTAATATCATTTAACAACGTTCTCCCAAATAAGGCTTGCAATCATATTTGTAAAGTCAGCGGAGTTGGAGCACAAGATACCTAACAAGATAAAATGCTAAAGTACCCTTTAACTAATTGGAGAATATTCCTACTGAATATTCTATTATACTTCCATTAAACAGTAAAATGAAATAAGAAATTACAATAAAAAGAATCCCTTCCGTCTTAGGCGCCATTGCACGCATCATTCCTTCATTTGCATCAGTTACCCACAACATCCATCTAATTGATGGAGCCAAGAAAAACTGGGGATCATAAAGCATAACATTGGATAGTAAAAACCGGAAAAATCAAACCACAATTTATATTCCCGAGTTATCCAACTCAAAAACCATAAGAAAGCTCTTTCACCAGACATCCCAATCTTTGGGGAGCACCATGAAAAAACATCCAACTCAATTTTGCACGTCAAGACATTAAAAATTCATCACTTCCAAAATATGCCAAATTTCAAGAGTATTTCCGTGTCCGCATATATTACCACACTATTTTCTGAATATCCTATTATACTATATGTACATAAAATCTACCAGAGGATCACAATACTAGTTTTTAGAAAATGCTGCGTAGAGTAAATGCATATTCTGTCCAATTCTGATCTAAAACCTGTGAACCGAATTATTGATTATGCTTCTAGGTTGGCTTCTAATCCAAACCAAACAATCCCATGAACATCCCTAATGATATAAGTTGATATAAGAGTTAACTGAAGGGGGGGCACAGTTTCAATTTGCGAACAAGAGGATGATCAGTATTCTGCATCTAGGAATTTCCATATAGGATATATATACACGGACTGACGACTATGGCACTAAAATCCATGTCAACGATAAATTATCTGTACAAAAGGTGAATGACACTCGTCCACGACACTATTCATGAGTACAACTTTACTGTGCCTACAACATTGCCCAACTTCATGCATGGAGAGAATCACCCATGCCAAATACAGATTACTCGTGGGCCATGGCTATGACACAACCTGTGCTCATGGTATCACCCAATTCGAGAATACTACGAATTAATGGTGCCTACGATGCTACCTAAAGTTGTCTACAAAAAATTATTTTTACCTATGGCACTATGGACAACTATTAAAGTTGAGCAACCAGCGGTTTTAGTTAAATTTTTGTTAGATTTTTAATACTATTTTTATATTGAGAAGTGAAAAATCAATACTCAACTCAACTCAACAAAGCCTTTTCCCAATTATTTGGGGTCGGCTACATGAATCCTATTTTTCCATTCCATTCTGTCCAGTGCAATATCTTCGGTTAAACCACATGATATCATGTCCTTTTTTATAATATCCCGCCAAGTTAATTTAGGCCTACCTCTACCCCTTGGGTTACCATCAATACTAACTAAATCACTCTTCCTTACAGGAGCATCCATTGGTCTACGCTTGACGTGTCCAAACCATCTAAGTCGATTTTCTCTCAATTTATCTTCTATAGGAGCTACTTTTACCGTTTCACGAATTTGTTCATTTTTAATTTTATCCTTTCGAGTTTTACCACAAATCCATCTTAGCATTCGCATCTCCGCCTCACTCATTTTCTGCACATTTTGTTTCTTGGTTGCCCAACACTCTGTCCCATATAACATGGCGGGTCTAATGGCCGTCCTATAAAATTTTCCTTTTAACTTCAAAGGTATACGCCTATCACACAGAACGCCGGTCGCACTTCTCCACTTAACCCAGCCTGCTCTAATCCTATGCGTAACATCATCACTAATATCTCCATCTTTTTGTATAATCGATCCTAAATAACGAAAATGATCATTTCTAGGTATTTCTTGACCCTCCAATTTCACCAAATCTCCATTTGTCCTCCTATTACTACTAAAATTACACTCCACATATTCTGTTTTAGTTCTGCTTATTTTAAATCCTCTTGTTTCTAAAGTTTCTCTCCACAATTCCAACCTAGCATTTATCCCCATCTTAGTCTCATCGACTAAAACAATATCATCTGCAAATAGCATACACCATGGCACCTCATCTTGTATTTGTCCAGTCAACTCATCCATAACAAGAGCAAAGAGATAAGGACTTAATGCTGAACCTTGGTGTAGCCCTACCGTAATTGAAAATTCACTACTTTCTCCAGCTGATGTTCTTACGGTAGTCATCGCACCATCATATATATCCTTGATCACGTCAATATATCTGCGAGTCACTCCTCTTTTATGTAGAACCCACCATATTATATCTCTGGGTATCCTATCATACGCCTTCTCCAAATCTATAAAAATCATATGAAGATCCTTATTTTTCTCTCTATACCTCTCCATTAATCTCCTCAATAAATAGATTGCTTCCATTGTTGACCTCCCAGGCATAAACCCAAATTGATTCTCAGATACTGTTGTCTTCAATCTCAATCTATATTCAATCACTCTCTCCCAAAGTTTCATTGTATGACTCATTAACTTAATACCACAATAATTTGAACAACTTTGTATTTCCCCTTTATTTTTATAAATAGGTACTAAAATATTTTTTCTCCATTCATCGGGCATCCTATTAGTCATTAAAATTCTATTAAATAATTTTGTAAGCCATGATACTCCATCCTCCCCTAAGCACTTCCAAACCTCAATAGGGATACCATCTGGTCCTAAAGCCTTCCCTGTTTTCATCTTTTTTAGAGCAATCCTGACCTCTGTTGTCCTAATTCTACGAAAAAATATATCTTCTCGAGTCTCCCTAAGTTCCTCTATATCTAATCTACTCCCATTATCTCCATTTAATAACCTCTCAAAGTAGTTTTTCCATCTTTCCATAATTTCATCATTTTTTACTAGGACTCTCGAATCGTCACTTTTGATGCACTTAACGTTATTAAAATCTTTTGTTTTCCTATCCCTAAGTTTAGCAAGCTTATAAATACTTTTTCCCCTTCTTGTGTTCCTAATTTTGTATAAAGATCATCATACGCTTTTAACTTAGCATCTCTTACCACTTTCTTAACTTCCTTTTTAGCCCATTTATATTTATCAAAATTCTCTTCATTTCTATTTGTTTGCCATGTTTTAAAGCACTCCCTTTTAATTTTTAATATATTCTGTACTTCTTCATTCCACCACCAAGTTTCTTTAGACTGTGGCCCTTTGCCTTTTGATTCTCCAAGAATTTCTTTTGATATTCTCCTAATGCATGTGGCCATCTTATTCCACATTATGTTAGTTTCTTCTTCACTATTCCATGTTGCTTCATTTAATACTTTATCTTTAAATAGTTCTAATTTCTCTCCTTTTAAATTCCACCACCTAGTTCGTGGGTTAATCTTCACTTTTCGCACTCGTGATTGATTTTTAATATTTATATCCAACACCAACACCATTATCCTATGTTGTGAGGTTAAGCTCTCTCCCGGGATAACCTTACAATCTTTACACGTTAATCGGTCTCCTTTCCTAGTAATGAAAAAATCTATTTGGCTCTTATGTGTTCCACTTTTATAAGTTATTAAGGGTTCAAGCCTCTTTTTAAAACATGTATTTACTAGTACAAAATCATAAGCCATAGCAAAATCTAAGATAGACTCTCCCCCGTCGTTCCTATCTCCAAAACCATGTCCTCCATGCACTATCTCATATCCTACACGATCTTCTCCTACATGGCCATTAAAATCTCCACCTATATAGATTTTCTCACCTAGGGGTATTTCTTGAATTATTTCATCCATTTGTTCCCAAAATTGTACTTACGTGTGCTCATCTAATCCTACTTGAGGTGCATAAGCACTAACAATATTAATTATGTTTTCACTTAATACCAATTTTACAAGTATAAGTCTATCACCTTTCCTAATAACGGTTACGATATCGTCCTTAAAGTTTTTATCTACTATTATTCCAACTCCGTTCTTATTTCTATGTTTTCCTGTTTTCCTGTATAATATAATTTAAATCCTGTATTTTCTATTTCTCTAGCTTTCTCACCGACCCATTTAGTTTCTTGTAAACAAGCTATGTTAACTTTTCTTCTTATCATGGTATCTACTAACTCCATCCCTTTTCCTGTCATAGTCCCTATGTTCCAAGTCGCTAACCTAAGTCTAGTATCCTGGACTAGCTTCTTTACCCGCACACGTCCAGCTTGTTGCAGGAACCCTTGCATATTTATCGTCGCATCCGGGCGCCGATGCGACACCCCTTGCCTATTTTTCGAGACACCCGGTGGCAGGCGCAACGCCCTTGCCTATTTTTCGAGACACCCGGTGGCAGGCGCAACGCATCGCTTAAGGGGAATGCCCTAGCATTAGCACGTATATTCATAGGATTCATGTTCATAAGGATTTGACAAAGTTTTACGCTGGCTGTCAGCTACCTAACGCAACCCTCCTCCTTTTTCTGGGCTTGGGACCGGCAGTGTCAAAAAAAAATACGGAATCTAACAAGTACTATATAACATTAATAAAAAGTGACAACTTGATATGAACCAAATATTAAGAACAAACACAAAATACACCCTGGTTTATCGATAGGCATACACACACACACACACACACACACACACACACACATGCAGTCCTTTCTAGAAGGAAGAAGTCTGTTGAGGAAAAATCTAAAACTTTGTAACTCTATGCTCTTCATTTAATGAAATAAGAAACTATGACGTGCCAAAATGCAGTATTATGAACATTATGAAGCATGTGGAAGAATGAGTGATATTATAAAACAAAAACCAAAGTACCTAATCAAGATTTCCAAAAATACAGCAAGCAACGAATACTTACCAACTGAGAAGAATAGTTGTCGCAAAGCCTCTATGAACGGCATTGATTCAATGTCACCTAAAAATTAAAAATTACTTTAAATTATTTCTGGCAGATCGTATAGAAAGTATGCAGTGGTAAGAGATGTGTGTGTGTGTTGTGTGTGGGGGCATGTATCAGAGAGAAATTTCAGCGTATTAGAAGCTTTTTCTTCCACAAAGCTCTTACCAACAGTCCCTCCCAATTCTATCACACAAACATCTGCTGGGCCCTCTTGTCCATCCACAGGAATGACAGAGACTGATTCGACCCAATTCTTAATGGCATCCGTGATGTGGGGGACCACCTGAAATCCACTCCAACATGCAGAAGCATGGTAAGAATATTATCTCAACACATTTCGGAAAAAAAATACAAACTAATCAAACATGCAGTTCACCTGGACAGTCTTCCCAAGATAATCTCCTCTCCGTTCCTTTTCAAGGACAGACTAATAGAAACAGAACAAACTGATTACCATTATCAAATTTGAGAAACTGAAAGATCAAAACCAAAACTTTAATAAATTTGAGCACCTGGTATATCTTTCCAGTGGTAATGTTGTTGTCTCTAGTAAGTCTCACATCCAAGAACCGTTCATAGTTACCCAGGTCAAGATCGACCTATTAAGAAAGTACAGAGAAAAATAATGAAATATTATATTTAAAGCTATAAGGAATAAGAACCCATAAGAAAAATACAAACTTGTGCAAACATAGTGAAGTTCAATTGATATAAAATTTAGCTCAAGCAAAGCGTGTTTGGTTATATATATATATAAACAATTGAGTTTAAAAATCATCAGTTTATTGTTAAAAAAATCATCAAACTGATCCGTCCAGCATTGAGAAGTTTCGTAATGCATTCAAAAGTATTCACTAATCATCCTTTTTTTGATTCCTCGTAACAAATATATCTCCACATAACCACAGGGTTGCATAGACTTAATTCTGGATCAAAGGCCAGTTTCGTGTGCGAGGGTGGGGGAGTCTATCCCCATGGTGCTCAAGTCTTTCATATATATATACACACACACACACAATAAAGCTCTCCTACAGATTCCCGCACAATATAAAATACGGACCCATGATGTGGCAAATTGTCATCCGTTTCCTTTCCGATATTTTCGGATAGAAAAACCCAACCAGTTTTCAAACCCTGCGTTCTCTTTCTTTATATCATCAGATTCAACTATTTGGCTAAACCCACTGTATATTGGTTTTGGTTTTGGTTTTGGTAATCATTATCTGGTGCTTTTTTCTGTAGAGAGCATGTGGAGAGAATAGAGATGATATAGAGAAAGAGAAGAACGAGAGAGAGAGAGATGTGGGGGGGTAAAAGCTGGTTGGTTCTATCCGAAAGTATAGGATACGGAAGCGGATGACAATTTGCCACATCATGATCTGCAATTTATTTTTGTACGGTAATCCTGTAGGAGAACATTATTGTGCGTGTGTGTGTACATATATATATATATACATGTGTGTGTTTGAGTGTGTTTTGCGCGTTAGCCAACATTGCCGAAGGCACCATGCATTTAAGTGGCTACGTGGCTCTTTCATTAAACTTCATTTGCCAACCTACTGCATTCACGCCTTTCGGGTTTTGACAAGAATAAGAGAACGTAATCTATTCATTTCTCAAGGGTCAAGTGCTTCTTTCCCCTTCCTCTTTAGAACTCCTACGACTGCCCAATTATTTTGTCATTTTGAATCAGAACTACAGGGATGAACCCTATCCGGAATATATACCGTAAACGAAAACATCTACTGAACCCCCCTTACTCCCCTCTTAATCTAAAAAAAAATCCCTTACCCCTTTTAACTATGAGAGCTCCGAGAGCTGCTCTTTGAAAATCTCCAACTATTACCGACTTATTGGTTAATATGATACCAGGAAATTGTTCTGCTTTGAAAAGTTGGGAAGGAAAAGGGGGAGAAGCTTTTCCAGGATAGCAAGAAAGAGGACATAGGTTCAAAAAGAAGGGAAGAGGAATGGCAATACATTGAAACTCATTAACCATTAATAAAGATCGTTTCGACATCAAAAACAACAGCCATTATGCGCTACTCCATGAGTTCTGTAAAGGGAGGAGTACATGGTCATTCCTCAATTCTCAGCACCATTGGGTCTTCTTCTTCCCAAGCATCATCGTCATCTCAGATCTCGTCATTACAATTCATATCTGATGTAGCCTACAGCTTGCCCCACTCTTTAATTTTGAAGGTCTCCTAAAATCATGTTTGCCCCCATTTTTTAGGAAACCTCTTTCCTTCTTATATTCTATAAGAGGCATCTATCATTCTCTCTTTTCCATTATTGTGCCTCCAACTAAGTGGAAACTATGTAATCATTGATTCATTTGTCAGGCTAAGCAACCATTTGACCGGCAATTTAGGCCTGTTGGCCGCCAATTGGGACACCTACGTAAGCAACAGGAAATTGGATAGGCCGCGTGTCGCCAATTGGGACACCTATGTTTCACTATTAAAATAGATATTTTTTTAAATATATATTATTTTGCAATAACAAAATCAACAATCAAAGTTCAACCAACTTTTCTATTGTCTTTTTGTGGTTTGATATTCTCAACGGCGTGGTATGATTGCTCAATCAACTTTTTAATTGTCTTTTTGTGGTTTGATTTTCTCAATGGCGGGGGGGAATTATGATTGCTAGCCCTAGACACTAAGAGCCTATATCTACTAATATTTGTGTCCTCTGCATGGAGACTAAAAACCATGATCACTTAGGAAGTCAAAAGGGGGGAAATTAGCACGGGTTAAACGCTTATAAAAATGAACCTAGAATATACCATCTGCTTTTTACAAATGCTCTTAATGTTAACTGATAACCCTGTGGAATGGAAGCGAACCCTATTGGTGGAAAAAAATGTCCATATTCTCAGGGATTTCCAGGAAAAACAACTTGCTTGAAAACTCTTTTTTGAGCTCTTCTAACCAGAATGTGAATTTGCTCCTATTCACACAATGGATTGATAGTTTAACCGAACTACGCAAAGATACACTGCTACTTTACTACCCTATGGTTTATGTGTTCATTACCACCCTATGGTTTATATGGAAAAGACATAAAAGGTATAAGCAAACAACTGATACCACTTTGTCACGTGAAGAACATCGTCAAGTAATCATCCAATGGAGATTTTTCAGGAGTAGCTTTTGTTAGAGCTCCTTGGTTACCTCAGCTGTTTGTCCTCTTTTTTTCTTTTGTAATGTTATATAAAACTGGGGCATAAACTGCAAACTACGTTTGGGCTCGAATTCTCTACCTTCATTCGATTAGCAAATGAGAAAACACACGCACAAAAATCACGGTTCAAAGACGCGATAAGTGTATCTAGTGCAAAAATTAATCGTCATGATCAAATTCAATTTGACTAGAAAGTGTAACTAGTGCAAAAATTAAATGAAAAGAAGAGGTAACCTCTCCGCCATCATCAAGAACGAAAACCTCCCCATGTTCAAAAGGGGACATGGTACCGGCATCTGTGTTTAAGTATGGATCTGCAATCAAATAAAGCCGTCACCGCAAGTGAGATGCAAAGTATATAAATAGAATACCCTCAACATCATATGTAAACACATTCTGTAAAAAACAAAGATGCAGCTAGAAACCTAGTGAAAAGTTACACTGAAACATTAATATATATATATATATATATATATATATATATATATATATATGCATGCATATTAGGAGCGAGCATCGGAACTTGTCAATCCGAAAAACGGAAACAACCCGCTAGGTTTGGTTCATTTTTTTTCAAGAACCCAACAACATAGAACCGATATAAAAACAGAGCCTAAAACTAACCTATATACAACCGATATGGAACCAAATCGATACTTTTTTTACATAACTAATTAAATATATAAATTATACACTCAGACTACATGGGACTTGACACTCGAGTATAAATGAACTTTTCTGAGGGTGTTTTGGTCAAACCTCTAAAAGTAGGGTTAAGCTTTTGAAATGAGCTTATAATCTATTTTTATTATTTACCAGAAGTACGAGATGGAATTACACATATTATTTTATTTATTAAAGCGTGTGTTAGTAGATTGTCTTTGTAATATTTTGATATTTAAATGAATTTTGATTTTTTATGATTGAAACTTGGAAGTAATGATTTATCTAAGTCAGTAATAATATTGTGCTTGAATTTAGAATGATATTGTTGGTTTCTTATTATTATTTTTGTTCAAAAACAGCTAAAACCAGAAGAATAACCCAAAACAACCAGAAGAATAACCAAACCGAACAATGGATGGTTTGGAATGGTTTCGGTACACAACTAGTTTGGTTCAAGCCAACGAACTGGACTACATAGATTCTGGTTTTAGTGTGGAATAAAACAAAACCTACCCGTTTCCACCCCTAAATTGCATATTATTTATTGTACATACACTTAGGCTCTCCAACATTTCTGTTTTTTTAGCACAAGTGAATGAATATTTTACGAAAATTGGAGATAATCTCGACAAAAACGTGTCCCCACCAAGTTGTATGAAAAAATTAACTACTTGTGAGGTGAGATGATAATCTACGGTCGAACACACGCACACGCGCGCACACACATACACGTATTTCATCTGGGTTGAAGTTTTTTGATAAAATCTTACGGGGGTGATTTATTTCATAAATAAACAAAACATATAAATACATATATGAAAAATTAGTTTATTTACCCCCAAAAGTAGAGGTATGTAAATAGTATTATAGAGCCTCACTCACTCAATATATTATATAGTTTTTTTGGCTTTAGTCTCATCTACAAAAATGTATTTAGGCTCCACTCCTACAAATTTTTAAAATTGTAAAAAGCCATATAACCACCCAAAACTGCCTATAACTTTCCTCTAACCACCTGTCCTTTTTTAAGACTATATTATTATACTGAGGCAATATAAACATCAATAGGAACTATTAACAAACAAATACATAAAAACACAGAAGTAAAGACAAACAAAACAGTGGAAGGACCAATTAGTATTACTATAAACAAGAAAACCCCACATTCTCAATAACCCAATACAAAACTGGTAATAACATATTAAACCAACAAAAAAAGGACAAATATCCAATTAAATCAACCCTTTACGTTTAAGTTGAAATAGAAAATGGATAAGAACCCAAACAAACCGATTTTGATAGAAGTAACACGAAGGCCACAAGCTTTGAGGACAACTCCAATACTGCTAGCGGTGACCCCTTTGCCCAGCCCACTCACCACTCCTCCGGTCACCAACACGTACTTCATCTCTCTTTCTCTGTCTCTCTAGGTCTTTTTTTTGTTGTGTATACGAAATGTTTGCTTAAATGTCCGAGCGGGAGAAGTTTCTTGCTTGTCAAACTCAACTCAACTCGAGTCGCTCTCGAATCTTGTAATCAACCCAAAATAGTCTTTCACTCTCCACGGTAGTCCTGGCAAAATGAGGCACGACACGATAACACGACACGAACCGACACGAAGTTATAAGTTAATGGGTTGACCCTTAATGGGTTCGGGTCATATCGATGCCAACCCGATAATACACGATAGTTAACGGGTCGGGTTAGGGTTTACCCCCTTCATCCGTTAATACCCGATAAAACTCGTTATGACCCATTAATTTAAGTAAATGAGATTTTTTTTTGGAACCTATAGATAATTTATGTAGCATAATGTTAATTTAATCATAATGAATTTTACTAAATAAGAGATTTAGTAATGTCAATGAATTAATGGGTCTATTTGGATTCAAAATGAGATAATATGTCAACTTGAATACAATTAAAAATAATCATTATCTTAATGGGTATTAACGAGTGAACACGACACGAAACGATAACATAACGGGTCGGGTTTGGGTATGATTTTTTCACACGATAAAAAAGTCATCCGTTTAGACACGAACCCAATAAGACCCGAACACGATAAAAAACGACACGAACACGGCTCGACACGACCCATTGACAGGTCTACTCCACGGTAGACCTGTCAACGGGTCGGAGTCGGGTCGGGTTTAGGGAGATCCAGATTCGTATAATCGGGTATTCATCGGGTTAGGGCCCGGATCTTCATCGGGTCTACGATATTGGATCCAGACCCGGATCCATTCGGGTCCGGGTCCGGCCAAATATATACATTTTTTTATATTATCCCCCTTCTTTATTTTTTAATCTTAAATTAAAATATTTTGTAATGTATTATTGAATATTATTAGTATAAATAAAACATATATTATTTATATTTATTATATACATAAACATATATTTTTATATATATTACTTACATGTTATATTGATAAGATATATTTATAAATACATATAAATTTATAGTATATGTATATATATTTAAAAAATAATAATGTACAATTCGGGTCGGGTCTTCGGGCCGGTCTTGTATAAGATCCAGACCCTACTCATTTAATAAACGGGTATTCAGGTCTTCGGGTCTCGGGTCCAAAAAAATATGCTCAGACCCTATTATACGGATCGGGTTCGGGTCGGGTCCAGGTCCAGACCCGACCCATTGACATGCCTACTCCACGGTAAGGTACGAAATCAACACGCTTTAATAGGGTTTGGGTGTAACGTTAACGAGTTCGGGGCGTAAACGGTGGATTTGCTAGACTCGTTAAGTAAATGAATCGATTTCGTATATATCGCGAACGCTATTTATGACCCGCCAAACTTGTTAAACTAATTAATTGATTATGGGTCGTGGGACTCATTAAGACCCGTTAGACCTGTAAACCTTTAATCATATGTTTTTGGGGGGGTAATTTTAGGAGAAATAAAATCAAAGGAGAGCCAAAAGAGAAGAAAAAAAAAAAGGGAAACTAAAAGGGTGTAACTATTTTTGGTGATGTTAACTTAATTTGTCTTAACGCATCAATACGTTTGATTTTCATAATGTAAACGCCTAAATAGGTTTAAACGGGTGGGTTACAAATGTGTGACAAATGAAACTGATCGTGTCGGGTTAACATGATGTAAACGAATCGTGTACAAATTAAATTTTCCCACTCATTTAGTTAACGAATTGTGTACTAGTAGAGATACTTTTGACACAATTTGTTTATCACTCGATAAGAACCCAACTGGACAGAACCCATTGTCTCCCCTAATTAGGGGTCTTCACGGGTCAGTTCGATTCAATTTTGGACCATAATTTAAGCCGAACCGATCGATTCGATTTTGAAAGAAGTCGGCCCGAAACCGAACCGATGATGAGAAAAATGTCGGTTTCGTGCCACATCGATTTTGGATCGATTTTGGTCGGTTTAGATTTTGGTTGGTTTTTTAGGTCGATTAATGATTTTTGAATATAAAAATTGAAGTCATTTAAGGTTTTTTTTTGCATAAATATTGATGTCGATCGGTTCGGTTCGAATCGATTTTTTTCTTGTCTAAACCGTCGAACGAATCGACATGGTCGGTTTTCTAAATCCTTCAACCGTAGGTCGAATCGAGCTAAAAAAATCACCAATTTTAGTTCGATTCGATTCGGGCCACTTTAGTTCGATTTTCGATTCGGTAGTTTTTTTTTCACACTCCTACCCCTAATGAGGCTTGAGGCGTTGTTAACTAGTGCATTTGAATTTGGGTAATAGCATTATATCTTATTATGCTCCTAATACAAATCTTTGTCTGTTAAGTAGTACTAAATGCATGACTAAAAAGACCTTAAGTAATTATAATTGTGTTTAAAATGCAAATTAAAACCAAACACAAACTGTAACTAAACAAGCCCTAAGTATACTGGAGTCTGGAATAATAGACCTGAAATATGAAAAACAAACTGAGTTAAGTTGTCAACAACATGTTTGGGGTTCATATAGGGTTCGCTAAAATCATCTCCAAATGTAATGTTAACAACTCATCGATTAATTTTTTGGGTTTGTTTTTTAGTATACCTAGTATTACTCTTGTTTTTAAGAGGAATTTTGTATTTATGAGATATTATGGGAAAGAAATTGTCTTATTTGTCAATGGAAGAGTTTATTTATATAATGTGTGGGCTTAAACCATTTCCAAGGCATTCAGTAAAACAGTAAAATGATATTTTGATTTATATATTTGCTCATTTTGGCTCTTCAAAACATGGAGCAAAATGTTATTTATGTTCAAAACTTGTAATGTCAAGATCAAAATGTTATTTCTTCTCCGATAAGTTAAAAGCTCTAGCTCCTCGCGAATGTTGACATATGCCTCGTACATTTGCAATAGAGCATCACGCCCCATCTTAATTAAATCACATTTAATATGCAAAGCATGAAAATCCTACATAGCTTGTCGCAGTATGCTCTATGTTTGTTGGAGATGTTGGTATCAATCATGCGATTGCTCGTATGATGTCTCTTTCAGGCTATGACTGATCCGAGGAATGACTCAATTGTCAATGGGTCTCATCCTATATTAATGAAATAAATTAATAAATATCAAAATAGTAAAAAATAATTTAAGTAAAATGTGTTCAACCAAATATATAAAATATTACCAATGATGTTTGCTGCACGTTTGGCATAATAACTACAACAACTTCCTAAAAAATCAGCTTCATAGGGATATAATATTCCAACTCAAGTGCACTCACTACACGTGCCCCCCATCCATTATGGCCCCCAACATGAGGGATGGGGTTATCCAGCATGACCCCCCTGGAGGACAAGGTAAGGCTGACAAGAATGCATAATTTCTAGCTATAGCATAGGGCCTAGGTGTACACGTCATTGATATTAGTCTCCCTATAAACAACCAGTACCAATAACCCAAACCCATATTCCCTTCACCATGTGCCATAGTCCACGTGCATATCTACATAACCGATGACATTGGGCCATTAGTAAGGGTATTTGTGGTGGGGCATCTGCTCCAGTTGCACGTGTTGGTATACCATATCACTTGAAGGGTTAAGGGACTACTGAAAATTCGATGTGACGTCGCCAGTACAGGTTGTAACACCCCGCCCACCCGCCCGGGAGAACGAACGGAGCGCTAATACGATAAAATAAATCTAAATCCACAATACACAAGGTATATAACATCTAAGTCCCACAACAACAAAAGAGAAACTACAAATCTCAATCTCTTCAAATTAAATACCAAATCTCTCGAATTACATACAACAACTAACTCGAAAATAAACTACAAATCTCCAAAGCTCTATACATCAAAATAATACAAATCTTTCCCAAATAATCCTCGTTAAAATCAATCTCCATAGCGCCCCAAAATTCGCGCTAACCTGCCACTAAAAGAAAATATGGGGAAGTACACAATACGACAAGAAAGATGCTCAACAAATGCAGGTTAGCGATGAATAAAGCGTAACAACACGAGTACGAATATTCAAATCAAATAATGCAAATCTCAATAGCATTTTATCAATAAAATTCTCAACAACACATTAACCGGGTCACCAGGCCTCACCCCATCCGCATATGCTTTATCAATTCATAGCCCTTGGAAGCAGGAATTTTGGGGGGTGCCCAACGTCCGTGTCATATTAAAATCTCATGACAACGTGCTCAACAACAACATGAATAATACCACATGAATCAAAATAATTCCAATAATTATTTTTCCAGATTTCAATGAATTTAACAATTCAAAATATGAGTTCAATTAACAAGAATTCAATGGAATAAACACTCGCGAGATTTATGAGCATATTGCGTAAAATCCCATACCTCAAACCATGATGAGAAACCAACGATCACATCCTCAAGATCAACACAAAATATCTACAAAAGCTTCTCCAAGAACCTCCAACAAAAATAGTCCCAAGAACACCTCTAATCTAAGGTTGGAACTCACAAATCTCAAGGGCCAATGTGTATATAAAAAGAAGAGGAATACAAAATATATTTGCTGCCAAAATTTGTGCCAAAAGTATGTTAAAAGGGTTGCCCACTACTTCCTTTTATAATGCAAAGAAATGAAGAGTTGGAATCCAAAAGACTCATTTAAATAAGGCAAATAAATGAAGAGTTGGAAGTAAAAACAACTCCAAGAGTTAAAAATATTTTAAAATCATTTTAAAATCCGTTATAACTCCGATTTCGAAATCGTTTGAAATTCTCACCTTTAAAAATAATAACCAACACATTTGAGCTATAAAAATAATTTTATCAAAAACTTTATTTTCCTCCATTTTCCAGAAATTAATTAAAATAGCCAAAAATTACGCGGGTTATTACACAGGTCCCCCAGAATCAGGCATTAATACTATCTCCGGTATATAAAATGACTATGCATAGATGAAATTCAGTCTCGTTTACCACCATCCCGGTCTTAATGATGATGTGAGGTCTTGAAAAATGAACGATGAAGAAGGTAAGGTCATCTCGACTAAGTTTGATGTCGAGGAAAATAAGACCAGGACTATCGAAGAGGCCGAACTAACGAGAATACTGAGCCTGAACTGAAAGACGAACTATATGAAGACGACACCCCTTAGGACCCTGAAATTGATAAGGGAAATGGTGTTGTAGATATTTCATCTCTGGTCGATGAAATTGAAGGTAAAGAAGAAGATTCTTAGGCATTCCCTCTTATCTTCTTATTAATCTTTGCGTCGGCCCTACATGGTCATTTATGAGGTCTGTACTTGAATATATCTACCCCTAACTAGGGGGTTAAACATCCTTTTTTATTTTATATGAATGAACCTTTATTTTTTTAATATCAAGGAACGATGAATGTTATTTTTTAATGAATTTCTTGTGCGAGGCTCATCTTATATCCATTTTCTCATTTATTTACCTCGTGAATGTGTAGATGAGTATACTTTTGCATAAGGAATGCTAATATGTATAACCCCACTTGCTTAGCTAAATCATAACATTTATCCATTCACTTAAGCTGAGGCATAAAATCATTGGTCGACTCCTATGTGCCGAAGCACGAGATGGATCTTAAAATGTCTCAGTTGATTCATCCTCCAACTAACTTTATAAAAATCAGACAAATGAACGTGAATAAAAAGAGAGTTTTGTCAAGGACAGTTAATATTTCTCATACTGTTGTCTCTAATTATCAATTTTCCTTTATGCTTATTATGAGTTGGAGCTTAGTTCTGCATATGAATGTTTGAAAAAATTTCAAGACTAGAGTTTTAACAATTAATTTAAGTGTTGTATTGAGATTTGGCTCGTCATTTTTGCCAAAAAGTTTGCTTTCATGGTTTGTATATTTTACAGATGACTCTATAAGCCTAAAGTATTTGTCAACATTTATATTATTATCATGATTATTATCATGATTTTATAATTTTATGAAGAGAAACCCTCTTTTTAAGACTAAAGCAAACCCAAAACTCTTTAAGATTTACACTTCAAATCCCTTCATTCGAGTTCCAAAATAGTTTCACACAAGGGAACTTTTAAATTTGGATAACTTAAAGTTAAGTAAGTTTTATATCTTCAAATTAATATTCTAGTGGTGAAAATCGTGTGGAAATCGGATGCCCCAGTCAAACGTTACAGCCAAAATACAAAAGTGCGCCAAAATTGAGATTAAGTGATATTATGGTGCTAATTGGCACCCCTACAAGGTTGAAGATCGCCCACAAGCTTACTTTTCATTAAGAAAACAACTTTTTATCATTATATATAAAATCCAACCTTTTCCGCTTTAGGGGGTCCGAAAAAATACTTATTTTAGCCCCCATACACCCACTTTAGCCCACTTTTCACCTCAAAACTCTATCATATCCTCATATCATCATCCATATTGCTTACCTAACCCATTTAAACCTATTCATATTCCATTTGGGTGCATTAAGATCTCCCAAAGCCCGATTTCTAGTCATTACATCGCTCATAAGGCACCACAAAATCATTAATCCATTGTTATTACGCTACCAAATTTTCTCTAAAAGGTGTTCTCCTTTATTTGGAATCAAATTCATACATCTTTAATACGTTGTAATACTCGTGATTTTAAATAAATAATATAATTAAAAAATAATCAAATAGATAAATTTAACTTGGCAATTTAATTATGTGTAAATTTAATGATTAAGTGAATTGTTAGCTTTTATATGTTAGATTTATGTCGTAGTTATTTATTTAAATTAATAATTTGTGTGATGAATAATTTTATTATGTGCTAAGTAAGATAATTGGGTGATATAAACCTCATGTGTGCTTTATGGGTTAATTTTATTTAGTTTGACTTAAAACCAACTTTAGTAAAGTGTGATTTTGGGTTTGGACTTTTGAGGTCACTTAGAAGCCCACATAATGTTAAGAGATGGGGGATTTTCCTAAGGGTTAAGTGACCCATTAGGTCGAGTTTGGAAGTGTTTGGGTTTTGTTTTGGGTCCCATAAGCTAAAGTAAACTTAGGGAAAATAAAAATGATGGGGTTAACATAATATAAGTGATGGGATTAACTCAACTTAAGGTTAACCCAATTTAAGTCTTGTATTATATTATCAACCTAAACCTAAAACCAAATGTAACACCCCGTAATTTTGAATAATTATGAATTTAATTATTCATGGTATTTTAAATTACACGTTACAGTAATTTAATTAAAATAAAATATTGCGTAGTTAATAGATGTTAATTTGTGGGAATAAGATTAATATTTATGTGGTAAATTTACTAAGTGTGTTTATAGTAAAAAAAAATACGGTGAATTATTAGTACGTCATAATGAGTAATAATGACGGGATTGTGATGATATCTCAATCGGGGATTGTGAGTAAACTATATTAAGGTTGAGATGGAAATTTATGTTAGACGTCTCGGATGGAAATTTTGAGCTCACGGTAGGTCCCGAATGGGTTGAAATAGGCATAATTGAGTACCCGATGGTGGGTTTCAGAGGCTTTTTAGACTAGACCAAGCTCACACGAGAGTGTTTGGGTCATTTGGGCTTGGCCCATTAGAGTAATTTCGGGATTAAGACTATTTAATATAGGGTTAAGGTTTTGAGACAGCCTAAACACAACCCCAACCAACTAAAAGAAGAGGGGAAAGTGAATAAGGAAGAAGAAAAAGAGAGTCTAGTGAGCAAATTCGAGGAGTAATTGATTTTCTCCAACGGAATTTCAGACCCTACGAATCGTATAAGGCAAGTGGTTATCTTGTTGTGAATTTTATGTGTGGAATTCGTGTTCATATCATAGTAGGTGTAGAAAACTACTTTTAGGGAAAGAGTTTTCTCACACAAAAAGGGGATTTGGGGGGTGAATTTATCTCCTGCAATGTTCAATTAATTTAAATGATGAATTAATGAATTTAGGTGACTTATAACTGCTAGAAAATTTAACTTTGATAAGATGTAGAGATTGATTAAATCTAAATTCAAATTTGTGGATTTAACTTAGGGATTTGGTTGAGAGATTTGAAAACAAACCAATTGATTGATTAAATCATTAATATGAGTCCAATATTTGATATTAGGATGATTTAAAGGTGTTATAATTATCATATTTATGTACCATTAAGTTGTTTGTATTCTAATGGAGGCTGGACAATATATTGAAGAATGTAAACGCAGTGTGATACCAATTGATTTAATTCGCAAATTCACTTATTTAATTAGGTAACTCAGATTTAACAAAACCAAATTCAAATTAAAATCAGCCCATGTGCGTGCAAGTGAAAATATAAATAGGCAAGCAAGTGACAGAGTAATTCAGGAAAAAATTCCCTCAGGGAAAAACCTTTTATATTCTAGAACTTTGACATGGTTACACGACCTTTGACTTACATAAAACTTTCCTCAAGCGTAACGCACGATGGCTGTGTCAAACCTTCAAAGCTTCAGCTAGAACTCAGCAGTGGCTCACTCGCGGCCATACCAATTTGGACACGTAACCCAGACACTCAGTCTTAATTTCTTGTAGGATCTCCCTCCACAATAGCTCTCGGCTCTCCAGTTGTAGAGTTCTTCTCACAAAGGTTGAACTTTAGGCAAAGTATGGTTTGGGTTCCACAAAATAACTCACAAAAAAAAACTCTCAGGGATTTGTGAATTGTGAAAAATAAATTTGAACCCACAAAATTATATTGGAGAAAAAGTAAACTCTCAAAAACGTATTATGATCAAAACAAAATTTTCTCCACACGAAATACATAACCCTGACACCTCATTTATAATATCTTTTAAGGCGGTGACATGTCAGGTAAAAAGACTTCTCGTTCGAACGAACTGGCATGTCATTCGAATGATATCTGGTCTCGTTCGAACGAGATAAGATCTGGTTTGAACGACCAGGCACAAATCTATAGATTCGATTTACAGAGTTTTAAAATATTTGGGGACTTAGAAAACAACTTTCTTACGAATCTGAGAACGGTTATAAAAAAGCTTCTATGATAAAAATATTTTTGAAAAGATAAAAATCCATTTAAAATAATTCAAAAATCATTTTTCATAAAAGAAAAATATTTTAATTTTTGGTAAAAAAATCCCAACCTTTTTATTTAAAATGTAAATGGAACTTAACCAATTTACCAAGTTCGTCCTTGTTGGGCATGATTGTTGAAGTTGACTTTGAAATTCGGATCGTCGATTATAGATGTGCACTTTCCAACGCTTTGACAAACTTGTAGCAGTATACGACATACTAAATGTGACGGACAATGTCCTTACAAATCTCCCCCTATGTCTATGCCGGTATACAATAAAAACTATCCGAATTATCAAACTAAAAAATAACCTATACAAATCTACCCTCTCATAAACTCAAATGTGGAAAGATAAACTGAACAAGTCTTCAATCGAACTTGGCTTCAACAATCAACTTTTCAAATCTCCAAGCTTTTCTCATCAGGGCGTGCAATCCAACGATTCTTCAATTGTACCTATACACATGAGACAAAGAAAAAATCACGTGACGTATCAAGTTTTAAATGATATAAATATAAAACATGTAAGCATAATCAAATCTCCCCCATAATATCATAATTTGTTCTCCCCCTTTTTATTTATCTGAAATAGACAAGGAAAAAATGAACCAAATAAATCAAATCGAGGTGTCACAAAAAACAAACCAAACATACTATTTTTGAATTTTTACAATTTTTTTATAAAAAGCAAAAAATATCACACCGTGAATTTTTACTAAGATGACCAAATTATGGAAACGGAATGAATGTGTGTGAACAAATTCGATAGGAAAATCAACTCAATCATATCATATATGCAAGGTGCATAAGTGTACTCCCAACGAATGAACATAAAAAATAGTCCTTAGGTGTAAAAGTGTTGAATGTCGATGGCATCGTCTTAAATCAAAGTCAACAAATCAAAGTCAACATGATTTTCACACCAATAACGTCCAAAACGATTTCATGCTTTTTCAAGATTTTTAAGGATGTCCAAAGTCATTTTAATTCTCCAACCACACTCCCTCATATATATTCTTTTCAAGGTGATCTAAATTCTCAAGCATTGAAGAATTGATGAATAAACCTAATGGCCCATTATTAGCATATATTACTTTTTATTGCCATTCAATTTTTTTTCGGGCTCTTATAAACCTCTTTGGACCCCAGATAATTAAAATTCCTCAATTTTTTAGGTCCAATTTAAACGACGGCTTAATCGCTAAGGATAGTTGTGTACCTTTCATAGTCCTTCACCGTTTTTAAAAACCACACAAACTCACGGCAAACGATTTAAAACATGCACACCTTTTATTTATCTTGTTTTATCGCATTTGATTCGTTTTAATAGACACAATTGAGATGAAAACACGTAACCAATATGTGATTTGACAATAACAAACGTCAAACAAATTCGTGCTCGTGTGCAATAAAGGACAAAATGAGTCAATCATGTAGGTAATAACACTATATTATCTCAAAGACTCCCAACTTTGTAAAACACATGAATGACACAATCTATTATCTCAAAACACTATCAAACAGTCACATGGATATGACATGAAGTTATGACTTGGTCATCCTAAGTGTACATTCATATACGGTGCAAACAAAATACAAAACTCTTTTAGGATTTTTCTAAATTTTTCTAAAAAAAATGAAAATCTTTTTGTATTTTTCAAACATTGTTCAGAAACTACCCAGCAGTACCAATAACATATATCAGGAAGAAACAGGGGCTGCAAACAAAATTCCAGGGGTTGTTCAAACGAGATTCCATGTCATTCAAACGATAGGCGATCTCGTTCGAGCGAGATGCAATCTCGTTAGAACGAGAAAAACACAAATTTCTCAGATTATCCAGAATGATATGCAGTTTTATCCAGTGATAAATTTTTAAGAAAAACAGTTCCTGGAATGGGCAAATTGATCCAAAACAGTGCTACAATATTACCAAAAATAAGAAAAGCAAATAAAAATGCTAGCTAAAATTAAACAAATGGTAAACACTAGCAATAGGCAAATATGTCATCATGTAAATCACCTTATGCTAGCAAACATGTCTAGACCTCAACCGGGAAGTGCGATGGAGTTTTCCAAAGATGCTAACATATTTTGAACTAACTCCATTAGATCATGTGTAATCTTGACCAAAAACTTTACTTGCTCGTGAATATGTGCAAACTCTCTATCATTATATGCAAGCAAAGTATCATGAGTGGGTGCATGTGCGTGAACATGTGAAGTGGCATGATGTGACACGAAAACCAACTTAGAACAAAACTCCCTAAGGTGTCCTTTCTTCTTGCAATGGGAGCAAACATAAACCAATTTAGGAAGTAATTTGTCAAAAAAATTGGGACTAGTTTTCCTAGGCGAACACCCATAAGAATCACTCACCAAATTGGAGATAGGCTCGGGTGAATTAAAAGCAGTGGATGCACCATCATGAGCTTTCTAACATACTCACCATCATTCAAAACGGGATAGGGAACCATCTTATCAACCTTCTCAGATGCGTTCTCTAAAGAGACTTGGACCTCCCGTGCTCATTTGAGATCATCCTCGAGATGGGATACACGTGTCATCACACTAGACACCGTGTTGGTCAAGTCACATTTTTACCTTTTTAGCTCATCATTCTCTTCCTTCAACTCATAAATTCGAATACCTAGATCCCTATTCGACCTTTTTGTTTTCATGGTCTCGGTAAATAACTCTCTAAAAGTTTTTCGGAGCTCACTTTCATCTCCGTTCTCACCCTCACTCTCATCTTCATTCGGCTCATCATCGACGCTCTCGTGGATGCTATCATTATGGGACAAAGTGAAGGTATTCACACGACTAGTAAAGGCAACAGTCATCCTTTGTCCTAAATCTTTTTCAGACTCATCGTCCTCCTCTTTCTCTTCTCCCTCACTATCGCTTAGGGTAGCGGGCATGGCCCTTTACCGCTCTCCTAAGTCTAGTGGGAGACTTAAATGACTTGTTCCCTTTTCCCATCACACTCAAAGCATCTTATCTTTTCAAGGCTCTCCTCACTTTCTTTTTCCTTCTCACTGCTTTCTTTGGCCTTGTCTTTCTTTTTGTATTTCTCCCAAAACTTTTTATTGGGATTTCTTTATTTTGAAAACTGGAGAATTTTTTTGAAAGCAGGTCCATGTCAGAGTCGTCATCAGATTTAGATTCACGTACACTCTCTTTCTTTTGGCTCTCTCTTCTTTTATCCTCACTAGATCTTGAATGTGTCCTAAGTGCAACCCCTTTAGGCTTAACAGTTTGGGGAAACATGTCTAACTCGTAGGTCTGAAGATTACTTACCAACTCTTCTAACTTAAGTATGCTCAAATTTCCCATCGAGTTTAAAATAATGAATTTTGGAATAAAACATTTTAGAAGAGATCTCAAAATCTTTTTCACAACCCGCATGTAATCAATTGCCTCACCCAAATTAAAATCTAGTGTTGGCTATGTCCGATAAATGTGCATAAAACTCGTCAAAAGTCTCAGACTCTAACATAGTGAGTGTCTCAAATTGGGTGGCAAGGTTTTGCAACTTAGATTCTTTAACAGCGGTGGTACCCTCATGTGTCAATGTTAAAATATCTCATGCCTCTTTAGACGTGGTGCACGTCATAATTCATCGGAACTCTTCGGGAGTGACGGCTCCAGAGATAGCACTCAAACCACGTGAATTAAAATTGGACAATTTAAAATCGTCCTCAGTCCAGTTTGACACAGGTTTTAAAGAGGTGATGTTCTCAACAGTAATGGTGGGAGGAGACCAACCATTTTCAACCAACAACCAAACGCGCTCATCTATAGCTTTTAAAGAACATTTCTTGCGAGTTTTCCAATAAGCAAAATTATTGTCGTCAAAACTAGGTACCCGATTATATAAGTGATCCATCAAAGTTTAAAAGAGTTGATATCACAAAAACTTTTGCGGAAAATAGGAATTCATAGTAAAATAGTGAAACTTGCTCTAATACCAGTTTGTAAACGCGGTGTGATACCAATTGATTTAATTCACAAATTCACTTATTTAATTAGCTAACTCAAATTTAACAAAATCAAATTCAAATTCAAATCAACCCATGTGCGTGCAAGTGAAAATAGAAATAGGCAAGCAAGTGACAGAGTAATTCAGGAAAAAAATTCCCTCAGGGCAAAACCTTTTATATTCTAGAACTTTGACATGGTTACACGACCTTTGACTTCCATAAAACTTCCCTCAAGCATAACGCACGATGGCTGTGTCAAACCTTCAAAGCTTCAGCTAGAACTCAGCAGTGGCTCACTCGCAGTCGTACCAATTTGGACACGCAACCCAGACACTCAGTCTTAATTTCTTGTAGGATCTCCCTCCACAATAGCTCTCGGCTCTCCAGTTGTAGAGTTCTTCTCACAAAGGTTGAACTTTAGGCAAAGTATGGTTTGGGTTCCACAAAACAACTCACACAAAAAAACTCTCTGGGATTTGTGAATTGTGAAAAATAAATTTGAACCCTCAAAACTGTGTTGTAGAAAAGGTAAACTCTAAAAAACGTAGTTTGATAAAAAAAAATCACCACACAAAATACAGAAACCTGACAATCTTTTAAGGTGGTGGCGTGTCAAGTAAAACGACTTCTCGTTCGAACGAACTAGCATATCGTTCGAACGACATTTGGTCTCGTTCGAACGAGATAGGATCTCGTTTGAACGATCAGGCACAAATCTCTAGATTCGATTTACAAAGTTTTAAAATATCTGGGGACTTAGAAAACAACACTCTTACGAATCTGAGAACGGTTATCAAAAAGATTTTATGATAAAAATCCATTAATAATTCAAAAATCATTTTTTATAAAAGAAAAATATTTTAATTTTTTGTAAAAAAATCCCAACCTTTTTATTTAAAATGTAAATCTAACTTAGCCAATTTACCAAGTTCGTCCTTATTGGGCATGATTGTTGAAGTTGACTTTGAAATTCGAATCGTCGATTGTAGATGTGCGCTTTCCAATGCTTCGACAAACTTGTAGCGGTATACAACATACTAAATGTGACGAACAATGTCCTTACAAAGAAGTTTGGATCGAATTTGAACAAAATAGTTCGCAGTCAGGTATAGCGAACCGGTTCGAATTTGGGGGTGAACCGACTCGAGTTGGTTGAGAGAATTGGTTTGTGTGTCTGGCAAACCGGTTCGAACGACCTAACACTTCAGTTTTTATTGTTTAATTTGGGGGTTAATTTGGAGTGTTTCCAATAAAGATTTTAACCCGTAAGGATGAGGAAAAATCCATTAAGTAATTTAGGCAAAATTGCATGGCCTCAGTTTGAGTGGGTAATTAAAATGAGAAATTATTACAATGGGAGAATAAATTAGTAATTGATTTTATTAACGAATTGGGTGGGTTAATTCGTTATTTATTTGACGTACGGGCTAGTTGGGTAAGTCCAAGGATATAGAGGAGTGATGTTACTATTTTAAATATTTATGAATGAGAATTAAAATATATTCAAGAGTCAGGGATGTAGATTCGTAGTAATTAAGCTAGTGCTTTGAGCGATAAGAACGGTTTATCCAGAATGGTCTTAAAATATATATACGAGTATAGAGACAGTATATATATACATATATAAGAATTATGATAATATCTGTGTGTATAATATTGATTTGAACATACCCCACTAGTGCTATCAGTGGAGGTTGTGCTATGTGGGTGATCCCCTGGCTAGTGAATGCAGGGTGATTATAGTCCCCCGGTCATAGCGCTATGCATGTGCCCTTGTGAGGTCGAATTTTGAAGTGAGATAATTGCGGGTATGGTTATAACTCACTATCGAAGGATTATGTCCGCCTCCAATACATTTGCAATTTTACCGAGTCGGAGTGAGATTCTGACCTCCGGTAGCTGGGATGATGTGAGTATGCCTCGATGATCATAGCATTTTAGAGAAAGGCATTTGATAAGTTATTTCTCGGGGGACCTCTGATGAGTTATTACTCGACAAACCTCTGACGAGTTATTACTCGGGGAACTATTATTATACATGACATATGTATGATTGTTGTGGTATATCCCTTACATATATAATGGTGTAGTAATTTATATACGGATTTAACACGTAAAGATTAATTGTATGTGCAACTCTTACAATGTATCTAGGTATATAATCGAGTGATAAATTATATACAAGATTTAATACATTAAGTGTGAATGTTTAGGAATAACTGGAGTAAAGTTATATCAATGATAAATGATGAGATAATTAAAATAAGCTAACGAGCAAACTAGCTTAGTAATGGATGATAGAACGTACTAGGGTTAGAGTAGTGTGTTAGAAAGAATTGAAACTTGGCTAGTTAGCGAGGGTAGCGTAACTAGGCGGGCTAAGATGTACGCGCTAGGTTTGCACAATAGATGAAAGGTGAGGGGTATCTCAAGAGAGTGCGACACCGAATTAAACGTGGAAAGTTTACTGCATATTTTTTTTACTGTATTTTCATCACTTGCAAATATTTTCAAAATATTTTAAGCTCTGACCCGTGTCAAAAATATTTTCTAAAAACTTTTAGGTGTTCAGCCAGAGGGACGTCATGGATGACCATTCATTCCGGGGATGCATAGATGCAACGAATGTGGAAGCTTCCATATTTTCAGTATAGCCGCTTCATTTATTATTTCCTAAACTAGGTTCCATCTCAGTATTTCGCTTGGCATGTTACCTTTTATTTAAACATTAGTGATGTTCAGTTTATTTATTTCATTTCGGATATTTGTACTGGATTTATGGTGACGGATGGTTTATTCGATACCCTGTTATTATTATGCATTTAGACTTCTATTAAACGTGATTTATCATTTAGTATTATTTCACATGGTTTATATATGGATGGTTTTATTTTGCATGTAATAACAAGATTAAAATTGACACTGGTTGTTAAACTACTAGGTGGTTAGTAATTCAACTAACTTTTCGACAGTGATGTTAAGAATGAGCCATATGAGACGACCGTTTTTTTAGCGGGTGTAACACCCCATATTTCTGAGTATTTAGAATTTAATTAATTCAATTATTTTTAAATCACACGCGTACCGTAATTTAATTGAATTAAATATTATTTATTTATTAATTATTGATCGGGAGAGATATGATTAATATTTTGGGGATAAATTTACTAAGTACGTAGTAAATAACTTGTAATAATTATCATACGTCATATCGAGTAATATCGACCGAACTATGTTATATCTCAATCCGGAGTCGCATGTAGTCTATATTGAGGTCGAGATAGAAAATTTATGTAGAGTGACTCGGGCGGCGATTTTAAGGTCATGGTTGATTTCGAATGGACCGAAATAAGCAAAATAGAGTACCCGGGTGTATTGATTGGGTCCCGGAGCATTTTTAGACCAACCCGGCACCACATAGGGTATTTTGATCATTTGGGAGTCTAGGGTTGGAAGAACTCCGAATTTTAGAGTGTTAGATCGGCCACTTTGTGATAGAGGCTAGGATTACAATACTTGGGGGAGTGTTGTATCAGCGACATTGTGAAGACTTCCTAACATTCCAAAAGGTATAACACGTATTTAGAGTTTAAATTAATTTATGGAATTTTATTTGGGAGGTTTAATTTTTATTAAAACACGAACAAGACTTTTTAATGATTTTACAAAGAATTTTTCAAAAAGAATTTTTGAGTCAAAACTACTTGATCTCGTGCGTAACTCCTTTTTAGGTCCCTTAAAGTAAGTTATCAAACGACTTTCTACTGGAATGCGTTTTAAAAAAAAAAAGTCTTTTAATTTCATTCAAACGACATTGAATGTCGCGCGAAGCACTGTTCAAGCGACATCTAATGTCTCCCGAAGAGATCATTCAAATGACATATCATCTTATTCGAGCGACGCCGACCCAATTTTTGTATGAATACATGTTTCGTGAATGAGTTTTCTAAGACGTTTCTGCATATCAGCAACAAAAGTTCTTAAAGTTCTTCAAGTTTTGTGTTCCTAAAACACTGTTTTAATTCACAAAAAGCATCCTTAAATATTGCTCTTGTGAATTAGTTTAGAACCCTATAAAAATTTTGTATCTCTTGCATACACCTTGGTGGAGAGGCACTCCATTGCTGACTTGTGATAACTGTGGGGGTTCATTGCTGAAAACGAAGGCTGAGGCTAATTCGTATAATTGTCATCTTGTGACTTTGGTGAGCATCATAGTTGTTCCTTAGATATTTTCTAAGAATAATACGTTATGCTTGTGGGTAGGGGTGTGCACGGGTCGGTTCGGTTCGGTTTTGGACCGCAATTCAGACCGAACCGATCAATTCGGTTTTGGAAAAAATCAGACCGAAACCGAACCGACGATGAAAAAAACCGTCGGTTTTGGTTCACATCGGTTTCGGTTCGGTTCGGTTTTAACCGCTTTTCAGTTTTGGTCAGTTTTTTGTAGGTCGGTTTTCGGTTTTGGAGGTTGGTTAATGGTTTTTGGATATAAAAATAAAAGATATTTAAGGGGTTTTTAATATATAATATTGATGTCGGTTCTATTCGGTTCGAATCAGTTTTTTATTTGTCTAAACCGACAACCGAACCGATATTGTCAGTTTTTTAAATCCTTAAACCACAAACCGAACCGGGCTAAAAAAAACTGCCGGTTTCAGTTCGGTTCGGTTCTGGCCGGTTCGGTTCGGTTTTCAATTCGGTCGGTTTTTTTGCACACCCCTACTTGTGGGGATCAAATAGTTTGTAAGTCGACTCTATTGTAAATTTCTAAGTGAATAAAGGTTTTTCCTTGTTTTTTTTTCTGAATCTTGGCCTGAGTTATTTGCATGGTTTGATTTATCTATTTTCACTACACCAAATCTACCGAATTATCACGGTCATTGACCTTGACAACTTCAGCTTGTCAAGGTCAATGACCGTGATAATTCTGGACGAGACAACTTTTTTTGTCACGGTCATGTCACAGTCATTTGACCGTGACAAGTTCATTAGAATTGTCACGGTCGTGTCACGGTCCTTGACCGTGACAAACCCGTGACAATGTTAAAAAAATTATCACGGTCAATGACCATGATAAGTTCGTGACAACTCTTTTTGTCAAGGACTTGTCACGGTCAATGACCGTGACAATTCTGGACAGAATTAAAAAAAATCTGCTGGGTAGTATGGCCACTGCCACTGCCCAACAGTATATATGTACCTGTTATAGCAACGTTGTACCTGTTCAAACATTGTATATCCAGATAAAATAGAGATAGTACAAATATACATTCAAAATAGAAACAATCACGTACCTGTTTAAAACTTTGGCATTCTCCACAAAGTACCTTAACTGTTCAACTCACTTGTTCGACCCCAATCCTCCCATAATTTTGATTGTCTTTAGGTGTGATCTCAAACAATCAGGTACATACCATTCCAACCACGATGTCCCGATTTGTTCACAACAAAATTAAAAACCCTAATATAAGAAGAAACAACATCACCATCAATTATCTCAAATCTACAAACTATTTAGCTGGAAGTGATGTTATGAACCCTTAACGTACCTCAAAGATAAGAACCTCTAGAAGAGGACAACTTTTGAGAAAATCCAGCACCAATTTCCAGTTCCAGTTCCACTATAAGAATCAGCCACTGCAAGACACTGCACAAGAGTGTAGTGCCACCCAACAAGCAAATATTCATAAAAATCAAAATCGAAATCGAAATTGAAATATAAATATTCATATAAATATAAATATAAATACATTACCTGTAGTGCCACCCAAACAGCTAACTTGAGCTCATATGGCACCTCCTTCTAACTAATGTACCCCGGACAATCGTGTCAAATATAATTCCCTTCATATCTGAATACTAAGAAATGCTATAATCCTATGGAGTTATGCTCTGCAAATTCTTTCCAACTGTTGTGTAGCCAAACATCACCTGTTGAAGTTGTCAATTTCATTTTTCATATTTTCCCATGTTTTGCTAGAGGTTCCAAGTGGTGGGGTATGAAAAGTGTAATTGACAACTTCAACCGGTGATGTATGGCTACACAACGGTTGGAAGGAATTTGCAGAGCATCACTCCATAGGATTATGGCATTTCTTAGTGTTCGGATATAAAGGATAGACGAAGAGATTCAGTCTCCTCTCCACAAATAGGACACCCTAAATAACTATGTACTAATCACCTATTAAAGGTAAGAAACGTATATTCATGGAATAATATAAACAAAACTTAAATTTCAAATTCAAATTCAATTTATAATAGAAATTCCTTCAAAATTAACAACTTTAAGCCATTAAGAATATTACACAGAAATTATGCACTCCTAAACTGTCCAAACGCATTGGAATATTTTGGTACAATTTGGAATATTTATTACAAACTGAAAAATTATTTGAAATTCGAGTTATCATAAAAAATGGATTGATATTCGGTAGGAGCAGCCAAGTTATCCATACTACTATTTAGACGTTTTGGCGCATGTTGGACAATTGACCACAGCTCGTTTTGATATACTCTGAGTAAAATACTTGGTTAACCTTTTAAAATGGACAAACAAATGGCTCATCGCTCACGTGGTCGTTGCTCTTCAACTTGGACAAGTCAACCATGATCAAATTGGTGACAAGATCAACTTTACAAGCATTTGTATCCTCAACTCTTACCCAGACACAGTAAAATACAACCTCTTTGAAGCTTATATAATCCAACTCAAATATATTTCGGATTACACCCTAGTAAGTCATTTCAGCTTCAACGAGGTTTTTATCTTTTGCGCTCGCTCGAAAGAAAGTAAGAGCCTTGTATGAAATGCCCGAGTTTTGTACATTTGTACTTTCCTCGTACATTTTAGCGTCGAAAATGTAACCGTTCAATCGATACTTTTTGTACTCTTGTGCCACGATCAAGGGTCCAGTGGCTAGACGAGCAAGCCTTGATGTCGCATCACCCATCTTTAAGAGCTGGGAATATAGATAAATTAATTATATTATTGGTAAAATTTGAATGTAATGTAACGTTATATAACAACCATTTTCATTATAATTACCTCTTGTGTCAACCACAACCTAAATTCGCTGTCTGATTGTACCACTATTTTTAGTCTTTTATTGTTCTCACATGCTTCATATTTTCTGCATATTACAAAATTAATCATGTATAAAATAATCTAAAATAATGTTAAACATTATAATAATCGAAACTTACTTTTTTCATTCTTCGACATCTTCATGTGTGTCAAATAGATAATGAGCTACTTGTTCATGTTGCGAACTCATTAATTTCACTCGTTTTCCCATAACATGACCACCATCATCGACGAACTCATCAGTGTTATCAATGCTAGTCGAGTCAGGCATATATTCCCGAGTATATATTGATGACTCCATGGTTATGTATTCCTCTGCAATTGATCCTGCAATGTATCGTGTATTCTTGACGTAATCTTTAAAAGCTTTCATCAATCTTTCAAACGGATACATCCACCGATATCTAACTGGACCACAAAGAAGTGCCTCGCCGCATAGGTGTACCAACAAGTGAACACTTATGTCAAAGAATGCTAGGGGAAAGTACTTCTCCAACACACAAATCGCTTCGGTCACCACCAATTTTGCGGCCACTATGTGTTCTCGATTGACTACCTTCTCACACAATAGTGAGAAGGTAATACTAATTTGCATAATAGCCCTTCGCAAATCCTTGTGCTTAGAGAAACAGTGCTTAAACAATAGAGGAATTAAGTGAATTATGGCAAATCCTTGTTGCGTTGTTCTCGAGCAAAATCGGGATACTCATAATTCATTCTCCTCCAGGCAGTAGAATCAATAGGATGACGCCTGATATTATCCCCTACTTCTGCCCTAGCATGCCAAGTCATTGCCTCTGCTATCCATGGTACTATGAAAAATCGCTTTAATCTAGGCCCAACGGGAAAATATTTCAACACTTTTTAAGGCACTTTTGAGCTTGTGCCTTCCTTACTAGTAGATTGGACATATCTAGGTTCATCACATACCGGACAACGATCGAGATTTTCATACTCCTTTCGATATAGTATGCAGTCATACACACAAGCATGAATCGATTTATACTTCATTCTCAAACCTTTCAAACTGTTCTTCAAAATAAGATAGTTATTTGGAAGTGTATTCTCCTTGGGTAATAAGCCCTTCACCCATTTCAGAATTTCTGTCACGCTATTGCCAGACAAATAGTACTGCGTCTTCAAATTGTGCAAACCAACCATGGCATGTAAAGTTGTTTGATCTTTCTCACAGCCAGAGTATAACGGTTGGGTCGCCTTAAATTTTAAACTTTGGTAGTCATCGTCAAGTTTTATCGTGATATCTTCACAAGCATTTGAACCTTCTACATCATCAGTAACCTTATTCTCCTCTACTTCATAAACTGCGTACGCATCATCAACTAAATCCTCTAATATATTATGATCTACGCCATCCCCTTCTACATCTATCCTACTTGTTGATGGCTGTTGTGAAGGTTGGTCGGGTACAAAATGAACTTTCAATTCACCGTGAAAACTCCAAAATCGACAACTATCTTGCATACCTGATCTTAACAAATGTAGTTCAACTATTTTCCACTCAAACACCTTACCATTCTTACACCTAGCACACGGACACGGAAACTCTTCATCATTATGACACCTCTTTACATATTTCACAAATTCATTAGCACCTCTGTGAAGCACATCCTCCATTCTATTTGTCTCACTCATCCACTCTTTGTATTTCGGATATCCCATCACATCTACCACAACTAATCACCTATTATAGGTACGAAGTGTATATTCATGAATTAGTATAAACAAAACTTAGATTTATAGTATGTTTCATTTAATTATGTCTTATTTATATTCAAATTCAATTTATAATAGAAATTTCTATTTTCTCCATCTCCTCTAAAGGGTGAGTGGTCCTATCCCATTCAAGACCGCATTTTTCTGTAATATACTTAACAACTCATGCACATTGTTACAATTTGAAAAAAATTCGACAGCATATTCCAGTAGTTCTCCAAGTACACGACGTAGATTGGTAAGTGTGAGTGTTATTTCAATTGATCAATTGAAATAACAGTCACACTTGTCAATCTAGTATGTACCCAGAGAACATTAGGATACGACTGCAGAACTTCCTCCAAAAGTAACAACTTTAAGCCATTAAGAATATTATACAAAAATTATGCAGTCCCAAACTGTCCAAATGGGACAATTCGAGAGATCTCATTACAGGGGTAATGACTATTGAACGGGTTTAAGGGCTATTGAATGCGTACGCATAAGAACTAAAATGCTAGTATCTATGCGTACTATATGTAATTTCAAGTATGTTTCATTTAATTATAATACTATATATATATTGTTCGATATAAAAAGTAATTTTTAAAAAAAAGTTGAAAAATCCCACCTCCATATGGACAATAATCCAGTGGTCATGCCACTTTTAAAATTAACCAACACAACATCGATCCACTATAATCCAATAGCAATGTCAACAACAAATGTGTATCCCGTACTTCTTCTAATTCATCTACTCAATTAATTATTTTCATCAATTAAACTAACAACTAAAGTATACAATTATTAATTTACCAATTTACAATGAGGGGCAGTCATACTTTCATAATTAATCATATATTAATTTACTAATTTACAATGAGGGACAATCAATCAATTCGTTTACAAGGGACATTACGCACAAACACGCACACTACACACACACGCGCATACACACATATACCCCCCTCCCCACCCCCACCCACCACACACACACGCACAGACCCCTGCCCCATGCCCCACCCCTACCCCCACCCTGCCCCACCCCACCACACACCCACCACACGCGCATGTACACACACACACATGCATAGCCCCCCCACCCCCACCCCCTACCCTGCCCCACCCCCCACACACGCACACACACACACGCACATATATACATACACACATACATATATATATATATATATATATAAATGGAAGAGAGAGAGAGAGAGAGTAACATGAAAGTGAGAAAGAGAGAGAACACATCATAGAGAGAGAGAGAGAGAGAAAAGGAGGGAAGAAACGACGGGGAAAAAAGAAGGGAAAGTGTTTCTTTACTGCGACATTTGTCACGGTCGTGTCACGGTCATTGACCGTGACAGTATTATAAGGATTGTCACGGTCATTGTCCGTGACAAGCCCGTGACAACTGTACTTGTCACGATCTTGTCACGGTCATTGACCGTGACAAGTATTTGTCACGACCTTGTCACGGTCAATGACTGTGGCACAAAATGTGTGTTTGTTGTCACGGTCATTGACCGTGATAAGGCTAAGCATTGGAAGGGTGCCAATTTACCCATTGTGGTGTAGTGTTTATCACATAGTTGCATGATTAGGATAAACAAGATAAAATCAGTTTAATAGTCGCTTCCATATTTATAAAACTTGGTGTTGCAATTTTTGTTGAAATCGCTATTTGCGAGTGTTCTCGCGCTAACAAGTGTTATTATAGGAAGTTACACAAATTTATTGTGTTTGATCTTGTTTATCAGTTTTTTGGGTGATTGTGTTTTCATCGCTCTCGTGATTATTTTTACTCTCTATGGATTCTCCTTGTTTTGACAATGTAAATAGTTTGAATTTGACGTTTGCGAAAAGAATTAAAGTGTTGGAAAAAGAAAATTATAATTTTAAATCCGCTCTCGATATTTTGCAAACGGTTCAAAATCAAAGAGATTTTTATCGTGAGAAATTTGTTGCTTTGGACCATGACTTTAATGCTTTAAAATTGTCCAAAAAGAAAAGTGATGATAGAGTCCTATTTTTAGAAAAAGAATTGGAGGACTTTAAAAATTCTAGGGTTTGTGTTTGTGCCAAAGAGGATAAAAATATTTTGATAAAGGATTTTGTGGCACGTGAAAAAACTCTTAGGGAAAAGTTTGATTTTATTGAGGGTGAGCGTGATAACCTGTTAGGAATTGTTGAAAATTTGAAAAAGGCGTCCCTAAAATTGGAAGAGTCTAATTATTTGCTTGAGTAAAAAATTTTGAAGTTGAAAAATGATTTAAAAGACTCGAGTAGTTTGAGTAGTCATGGTAATGGCTCGTCTTGTTCTCGTGCTTCGAGTGTTAAAGCCAAGACCATTGTTTGTTTTAGAGGGTCAACCAAATCCAAGGACGTTAGAAAAGGTCAACCCATAGGTACCACTCTCCGTGTCTACACATGTTCACATTGTGATAGGAAAGTTCACCTTAGGAATTTTTGTTTTTGATCCTGGAAGTAGTCCTATGAAGTTGAAGTCTAGTGTCCCGCTGGCTCCCAAAATCCCTATTCGACGCTTCACATCTATTTGGGTTAGGAAATCACTTTTAGAGGTGCTAGACGGTAAACTAGTTGATTCTCACATGCTTGCACATAATTCTTCTGTTGACATATCATATGAATGATTGCTTGCATGGTTTGTTTATCATACGCTAGTTGTGTTTCATGATATATTCTTGCTAGTGTGATGACATGTGTACTTTTTATATTATATTTTTCTTTTAATGAGTCATATTGAAAATTACAAAAAGATTTTTTGTTTTACATATTTTTTAATAAATACAAAAGATTTTGTTTTTTGAAAAATATCTTAAAAAATTCAAAAAGATTTTTGGTTCTTTGTGTATTTTAGTTGTACACATTTGGTGTGGCATATTGGTGTGTTTGAATCTAATTCACAATGCAATTTCCATGTGGCTAGGACATTTGGTTATGACTTTGGATACTTGAATTGATCTTAACCATGTTTATGGAGTTGTTTCGAACTTGATTTGCTTTGTGCATTCGACTTTGTATATGCCTATACACACACACATGCACAATCTTATTAAATCTTGACTTCATGATGTACATTTTAGCTTGGTGAGATGTTCTCTTATCAATCTTGTCATCCACATGTTTATTTAACTATGGAGGATTTGTGCATGTAAGAACCATTGCACGTGAGGATTTTGTTTAGTATTGAAAAAATATTGAGTGCACGAAAAGGGCTACGAGTCAATAATAATCACGTCGTGAAAGCCAGTGTTTGAAAAGAGCTCGAAAAAATTTATGGCCATAAAAATAATAATATGCCAAAAGGGGCCAAATTTGTTTAGTTTGATATATTCATTCAAAAGAAACGAAAAGAAATATTTTCAAGGAGTGTGGATGGAAATATAATTGAGTTTGCACGATGACGAATGTATCCCAGTTAACCTTATTTTGTCATGACGCTATTGATTTGTAGCATCATTACTATTCTAGGTCTATGTGCACTGCGTTTGTTTTATTCATTAGGCTCAACTTTAATTGTCACTTGAGGCTAAAGCTTAGTATGATAAAGTTTTGCGGTCAATTAGATATTCTTGTACATATTTGAATGTTTGAGTTATAATTCTTTTTTTTCGAGTTCACACCCATTCACTCCATTCCACACATTTTGACATATCAATATTATGCTAGTGTGTAATGTTTATGTGTTTTATGTCATGTTTGGTGGTCGTTTATACCTATATGTTTGTGCCGAATTTGCTTTGATATATTTTCCATATATTATATAAGGTATTGCATGTTGTATTTGTGACATTTGTTTTTTGTTTGCAAAAATTGAAAATTTTCAAAAATAGTTTGTGTTTGTTTGCCTTTGAGATGACCATTACACATGCTTGATTTACATCGTTATGTGATGATATCTTTTCTTCACCGTGATGCTTTGCACTTAATGTTTATTGTTTCTACTTCTTTATATATTTGTCTATTTCGATAAAAACAAAGGGGGAGAGCCAATTAAAATTGAGTTTTTTTATGAGTTTGAATTATGGGGGAGTATTTATTTATAAATTATATTTTGTTTTAAACTAGATGCGTCACGAAGGTATATGTTTGCTGTCTCATGTATGTAGGTACTCAAAGTGGAATTCAAAACACACGGACGAAGATAAAGTTTGAAAAAGGGAAGAAATAGAAGTTTGAAAACAAAGAGACTTATGTCGTTCCGTTATAGGGTTGGGAAGGGTGTTAGTAGTTTTTGTAATTTGTAACAGGAGATTTTGACTTTAATTTGGTGTTAGATAATTTTGTTTGTTTTTTACCGGAATAACTAAATGGGGAGATTTGTAAGAATAATTTTTCTGATATTATTCATAGCATGGCGTTAGGCTAGTTTGGCATATCCCGTTACAAATCGTCATACATCGAGAAGACGAACCAAACTCAAGCATCCATAAGTTTGAAGACTTCCCGACATTCCAAAAGGTATTAAACGTATTTAGAGTTTAGATTAATTCATGAAATTATAGTTGGGATGCTTAATTTTTAAAAAAATAATGATTTTAAAAAGAATTTTCCAAAAAGAATTTTTGAGTTAAAACTGCTTGATCTCGCGCATAGCTCCTTTTTAGGTAGCTCGAAGTAAGATACCAAACTCCATGCTATTGAAATGCGTTTTAAAAAATCAAAGTCTTTTAATGTCGTTCAAATGATATTGAATGTCGCGCGAAGCACTCTTCAAGCGACATCTAATGTCACGCGAAGAGATCGTTCAAATGGCATATCATCACGTTTGAGCGATGCACCGACTCAATTTTTGTATAAATACTTGTTTCATGAATTAGTTTTCTAAGACTTTTGCAAAAGACGTTTTTGCTTATCATCAACAAAAGTTCTTCAAGTTTTGTGTTCCTAAAACACTGTTTTAATTCACAAAAAGCATCATTGAATATTGTTCTTACGAATTAGTTTAGAACCCTAGAAAAGTTTTATATCTCTTGCATTCACCTTGGTAGAGAGGCAATGCATTGCTGATTTGTGATACCGATGGGGATTCATTGCTGAAGATGAAGGTCGAGGCTAATTCAGAGGATTGCGGTCTTGTGACTCTCGAGAGCGTCATAGTTGTTCCTTAGAGATTTTCGAAGAAAAACGCGTTATGCTTGTGGGGTTCAAGTAGTTTGGAAGTCGACTCTCTTATAAATTTCTAAGTGAATAAAGGCTTTTCCCTTTGGAATTTTTTCCTGAATCTTGGCCTAAGTTATATGCGAGGTTTGATTTCTCTATTTTTGAAGGTGCGTTTGACCCTCGATTTTAATTTTCACAATTAAAATATTATATCCTTTTATATATATATATCAAGACGCGGAAGCGTAAAGAAGTGTGATGGTTCACAAACAAACGAATTACCAAATTTCAATTTTCTTAAACAAATTAAAATTAAACCGAGTGAAATTAAATTAATGCATTAAAATCATTTTCACTTAAACCAAGTTAACTACACATTGCCCAAATTAAACACGTAGAGATTAAATTAAACCAATTTTTATCTTTTTACCTAAGCATGTGATCTAGGTGATTTTACAAAAGATAAAATAAACAATCAATCCACTACGCCGCGATGTACGAGGAAAAACCCACAACGGGAAACAACCTCGAACGACCCTATCCATAAATCCACTAAGTACGGAATTTACAAATACAAGACAAAAAGGCTTACAACACACGACTCGATCCCTCTCAAGCCCCGACGCTTCTTCTTGTAGATACCTCTTCCTAGCGGATAACATTGGAACTCCACCGCAGTCTCGAAATCCACCGATCGGACTTTATATGGTCACCGTCACCCGATCAAGGAGTTTTTCTCCAAGTGGGTAATGCTGCAACAACCTCTTCTTCTTTCTTTATGGGATGTAGAAGAAAACCTGAAACTTCTCTTTGAACGGAAGAGATGAACCCGGTGCCAATCTCCAAGCAAGATATATGAATATGGGAACTTGGAAGAAACTAATTTGGGTGTAAACTAGAGTGGTGTATATTTTTCTCTTTGATAAAAACTCACTCAAAACATGATCTTTTTCCCTCTTTGATTTTACTCTCAAAACACTCTCTAGGAGTTAGTAAGATATGAAAAAGATTTCTTTTCAAAAGTGATTCCCGCACATAGTTATACTGTGAAAAGTTGGATAAGAAACAAGTGGGGAAGTGGGTGAAAAACTGCTTAAAACTTCCAAAAACTGTTCCCGCCTGGCATCTCGTTCGAACGACATTTCGTTCGAACAACATTCTCGTTCGAACGAGTCTTCTAACGAAGTTCCAGTATGAACTCGTTAGAAACTCGTTGGAAATCTCGTTAGAACGATAATCTCGTTCGAACGACATTTCGAACTAAGTTCCAGTATGCCTTAATGGGAAGTCATTGGCAATCTCGTTCGAACGACATCTGGTTCGAACGACAATCTCGTTCGAACGACATATCGAACGAGCTTCCAGAAACTTTGGAATATTCAATTTTTAGCCCAGAAAACTTTATAAACTTATTTTAAAGTTTTAATTAATTCTTTCTGAAAATAAAACACAGTTTTAATTAAACCTAACACCCAATAAACAAGTTTTAAGCTCCTATATATATATAATTGCATTCATACCTTGGGAGCATGGAACTATGGTTGATGACGTATAAACGAGGCACGAAACCGGCATGATGATGAAGCTTTATACTCTTTGCCGCTACGTCTTCAATAAACTTTTCATAGGCTTGAGAATATTACAATTAAATACAATCCTATGAATAAATGTTTTTGTCCGGAATTGAGCCAAAACAAATTATGGACTCAATTGGAAATTTGAGTCCTTACAAATCTCCCCCTTTGGCTATCCCAGGACAAAAACCAAACAAAAATCCTAAAGGGCCGTCAAGCTCACTAGACTCAAAACATAACCCACCCAAACTTGACTCAACCCAAGGATCAAACGCTTTGCCATTGAAAGATGCTGCTTTAGAAGAATTCCTGCACACTTAAGAAAACTCATCAAATGCATAGGGAATATCAAAGTATTTAAAGCAACGAAAATAAATACTCCCCAAAATGATTAACCCAAGAAGTTAGCTACTCCCCCTAAGTTAAATCTCCTAAACGCTACTGCCGCTAAGTTAAATCTCTTAATCTTAGATAAGATCGCTACTCCCCCTAAGTTAAATCTCCTAAACTTAGATAAGATTATAATAGGATAGGCTACCATTTCTCCCCCTATCATTCTCCCCCTTTTTGTTCAGGAATAGGCAAAGAATAAAGAACAAATATAAAAGCATGTTGAAGCTTAAAGTGATACCAAAACTAAATATAAGCATAGAAGGACTAGAAAGCAAGGCAAAGACAAAACAAAATATTATATATATGTGTGTACTAGAAATATATCAAGAATGCACACGCACATATATATAGATATAAACACACAAAATATAATAGTAGTCTTTCACACTTGTATGGCAAAAATGTGTCATATGGAAACGGAAGTGTTGGGGTGTGAACTATTAACGATTAAATTTAGACCCAATCACTTAAAACATGTTCACGGAGTTCTCTATTGATTGCAAACTTCATCACATTTGAATATAACCTTATGTGACAATATAAATTGAACTCAATGAACAAACATACACAATGCATACAAGCCTAACATACTGATGATTCTACAAACCAATAGAGTCATGGCATGAGATACGCAACTAGGATAAACGGACATTGTGCAAACCGTTGATATACCATCCAATCTCCCTCAATAAGCATTTATGTTAATTTTGAATGAATATATCAATCAAACGCAGGCCTTGCCAAATTATATCTCTGTTTAATGCCATATTTTCTGTTTTTAGGCCTTTGGACCACGTATTTCTTTTAGGTACATTCAAAACGGTGGCTTACAATCGCAAAGGATCACTTAGTCCTTTCGGAGCCCTTCCCCGTGCACATTTATATTTATCATGTTTTCATTTTTCACACAAATCTCACGTGCAACGGATTTTATCATGCACTAGTCCTCCTAAGTCACAAATATGTAGATGACAAGATTGGAAGGAGAACACCTCACATAGCCCCAATATACATTTGAAGTTAAAATTTCAAAAGAGCTCGTGCATGTGTGAATAGAGGCATATAAAAATAGAATCCGTTTAAAACAACACAAAATCCAACTACTCCATGTAAGCATGGTAAAGAACATAATAAGGATTGATAATCTACACCAAAAGTTCTAGCCACATGAGAGCGTTAAAGGAGGGATTCAAACACAAGTGTATGCCACATAAAGTGTGTCAAACCAAAATACACACAAAATAAAATCTTTTTGAGTTTTTGACATTTATATCCAAAAATAAAATTATATACTCAAAAGACAAACCAAAATCATTTGAATTTTTCTTTAAGATTAAATTATCAAGAGATAAAAACTTCAAATGATAAACAAAAATTATTATTCTAGCATGTGATATGATATAAAGTAAGGACTAGAAATTGATTAAACAAGCATACATTTAGCATGTGAATATAGCATAAAGTACAAAAGCTAAAGTATGCAAGCACTACCACATTCATCCTTTAGATTTAGAAAGGGAGGAAGCGTGTGAAAGTAATTGAGAATCAAAAACCCTATTTTGCAAGGCAACCAATTCAGATTTCCTAACCCAAATTAATGAAGAATGACTATCTTGGGGTGTAGGAATTTTAAATATATTGGTTGCTTTACGTTGGAATTTTCTAGGAATTCGTTTAAGATCAAAACAAAATTTCTTAAGATGACCTTTTCGACCACAATGTATGCAAGTAAAAACATTTCGAAAAGATTTACCTACGGAGTGATCTTTAAAAGCTTTCCTAGTAGATTCTCCTAAAACGTTGGTTTTGGCTTTATGAGAAGATTCATTACAAGTATTGAAGCCTAAACCACACATGTCATTTTTAATTTGGACAGTTCCTAAGATTTTATCTAATTTTTTCGAACGACACTCCAAATCAAATTTGACATTACTAGAGTCTTTTAATTTATTTTGCAATTCTAAAATGTTAGACTCTAATAAAACATTTCGCTCTTCAAAAGTAAGAAGCTCCTTTTTCAAGGATTCCATTAAACCCCTAAGGCAATCTCTCTCGCCTTCTACATATTCAAGCTTCTCTTGAAGAGTCCTCTCATGTGTCTTAAGGTCTTCTACCAACATGCTATCATCAATGACCTTGACACGCTCTTTTAAACTAGCTTCTAACTTCAAATTAGCTCTTTTCAATTTAATAGATTCTTTATAAAGTTCTTGAAAAGCATTTTGAAGTTCACTCACATTAACCTTTTCTTCATTTTCACTCTCTCTTTCTTCTTCACTCTCACTATCATAAAAAATAAGAGAATCACAAACAATGACCTTGGAAGTGTCATGTGTTAACGTTTCATCAATTGATGAGTTCTCACTATCACTCACATGACTAGCCATAAAAGCCACAAAATTAGGCTTAGTGGGGGAATCGGGTCCCTCTTCCTTATCACTATCACTAAGGGTCGCATTATATGCAATGAGTCGTTTACCCTCTTTCCTTAGTTTAGTGGGGCACTCAGAAGCCCTATGGCCATAACCCTCACAACCAAAACACCTATTAGACTCGTCCCTATTTAAATTTTCATTAATAGGTTTAGGGATCTTCTCGGCTTTAGGGATCTTCTCGGCTTTGTCATGCTTAGAAGTTTCTAATTTCTTAAAATCATTTTTAAATTTATCTTTGTTAAATTTAAGAAATTTTCTAAATTTACGAGCAAACAAAGCTATATCTTCCGAGTCACTATCACTCTCGCTCTCTACTACTTGTTTGACCTCTTTTCGGACTTTTAAAGCAACGCCCTTTTCAATTTTCTTTTCAGTTTTATAGGGAAACATATCTAGTTCATAGGTTTGTAAATCACCTACAAGCTCTTCTAATTTCGCAGAGGCTAAAGTTGGTAAAGAATTTAAAACGGTCACTTTTGGAATAAATCTATCGGGTAGGGACCTTAAAATTTTCTTTACAACTCGGTTGTCGGGTATTTTCTCTCCCAAATTAAAAGATGAATTGACAATATCGGAAAGTCTAGCATAAAATTCATCAAAAGTTTCATTATCGTTCATTTTGATAGTTTCAAATTGAGTGGTGAGGTTTTGGAGTTTCGAAGCTTTAACGACACTAGTTCCTTCATGAGTTAGCTGTAAAATATCCCAAGCTTCTTTAGCGGTTTCACACGTCATAATATGTCGGAATTCATCCGGTGTGACAGCGCTAAACAAGGCATTTAAGCCACAGGAATGAAAATTAGAAAGTTTAAACTCATTCCCAGTCCATCTATCGGGCGGTTTGGGAACACGTTCATTTTCAACTAAGTGAGTTGGTGGGGACCACCCGTTAACAATAGACATCCAAACTCTCTCGTCGATAGATTTTAGTGCCGATTTCATTCGCGCTTTCCAATACGCGTAGTTAGAACCATCGAAAATAGGAAATTTTGAAAGTGGAGAAAATTCCATTTTAGCCAAAAATTATTTAAATGATCTTTAACGAAATAATTTATCGCTTTGGCTCTGATTCCAATTTGAAGGTGCGTTTGACCCCCGATTTTAATTTTCACAATTAAAATATTATATCCTTTTATATATATATCAAGATGCGGAAGCGTAAAGAAGTGTGATGGTTCACAAACAAACGAATTACCAAATTTCAATTTTCTTAAACAAATTAAAATTAAACCGAGTGAAATTAAATTAACGCATTAAAATCATTTTCACTTAAACCAAGTTAACTACACATTGCCCAAATTAAACACGTAAAGATTAAATTAAACCAATTTTTATCTTTTTACCTAAGCATGTGATCTAGGTGATTTTGCAAAAGATAAAATAAACAATCAATCCACTACGCCGCGATGTACGAGGAAAAACCCACAATGGGAAACAACCTCGGACGGCCCTAGCCACAAATCCACTAAGTACGGAATTTACAAATACAAAACAGAAAGGCTTACAACACACGACTCGATCCCTCTCAATCCCCGACGCTTCTTCTTTTAGATACCTCTTCCTAGCGGATAACCTTGGAACTCCACCGCGGTCTCGAAATCCACCGATCGGACTTTATATGGTCACCGTCACCCAATCAAGGAGCCTTTCTCCAAGTGGGTAATTCTGCAACAACCTCTTCTTATTTCTTTATGGGATGTAGAAGAAAACCCGAAACTTCTCTTTGAACGGAAGAGATGAACCCGGTGCCAATCTCCAAGCAAGATATATGAATATGGGAACTTGGAAGAAACTAATTTGGGTGTAAACTAGAGTGGTGTATATTTTTCTCTTTGATAAAAACTCACTCAAAACATGATCTTTTCCCCTCTTTGATTTTACTCTCAAAACACTCTTTAGGAGTTAGTAAGATATGAAAAAGATTTCTTTTCAAAAGTGATTCCCGCACATAGTTATGCTGTGAAAAGTTGGTTAAGAATTAAGTGGGGAAGTGGGTGAAAACTGCTTAAAACTTCCAAAAATTGTTCCCGTCTGGCATCTCGTTCGAACGACATTCTCGTTCGAACGAGTCTTCTAACGAAGTTCCAGTATGAACTCGTTAGAAACTCGTTGGAAATCTCGTTAGAACGACAATCTCGTTCGAATGACATTTCAAACGAAGTTCCAGTATGCCTTAATGGGAAGTCGTTGGCAATCTCGTTCGAACGACATCTGGTTTGAACGATAATCTCGTTCGAACGACATATCGAACGAGCTTCCAGAAACTTCGGAATATTCAATTTTTAGCCCAAAAAACTTTATAAACTTATTTTAAAGTTTTAATTAATTCTTTCTGAAAATAAAACACATTTTTAATTAAACCTAACACCCAATAAACAAGTTCCATGCTCCTATATATATATAATTGCATTCAAACCTTGGTAGCATGGAACTATGGTTGATGACGTATAAACGAGGCACGAAACCGGCATGATGATGACGCTTTATACTCTTTGCCGCTACGTCTTCAACAAACTTTTCATAGGCTTGAGAATATTACAATTAAATACAATCCTCTGAATAAATGTTTTTGTCCGGAATTGAGCCAAAATAATATATGGACTCAATTGGAAATTTGTGTCCGTATAATTTTATCACATAGTTGCATGATTAGGATAAACAAGATAAAATCGATTTAATAGTCGCTTCCATATATTAAAAAACTTGGTGTTGCAATTTTTGTTGAAATCGCTATTTGCGAGTGTTCTCCCGCTAACAAGTGGTATTAGAGGGGGTTACACTAATTTATTGTGTTTGATCTTGTTTACCTGCTTGTTGGGTGATTGTGTTTTCATCGCTCGTGTGCTTATTTTTACTCTCGATGGATTCTCCATGTTTTGACGATGTAAATAGTGGGAATTTGACGTTTGCGAAAAGAATTAAAGTGTTGGAAAAAGAAAATTATCGTTTTAAATTCGCTCTGGATATTTTGCAAACGGTTCAAAATCAAAGAGATTTTTATCGTGGGAAATTTGTTGCTTCGGACCATGACTTTAATGCTTTAAAATTGTCCAAAAAGGAAAGTGACGATAGAGTCCTATTTTTAGAAAAAGAATTGGAGGACTTTAAAAATTCTAGGGTTTGTGTTTGTGCAAAGAGGATAAAAATATTTTGATAAAGTATTTTGTGGCACGTGAAAAGACTCTAAGGGAAAAGTTTGATTTTATTGAGGGTGAGCGTGATAACCTATTAGGAATTGTTGAAAATTTGAAAAAGGCGTCCCTAAAATTGGAAGAGTCTAATTATTTGCTTGAGTAAAAAATTTTGGAGTTGAAAAATGATTTAAAAGACTCGAGTAGTTTGAGTAGTCATGGTAATGGCTCGCCTTGTTCTCGTGCTTCGAGTGTTAAATCCAAGACCGTTGTTTGTTTTAGAGGGTCAACCAAATCCAAGGACGTTAGAAAAGGTCAACTCATAAGTACCATTCATCGTGTCTACACATGTTCACATTGCGATAGGAAAGTTCACCTTAGGCATTTTTGTTTTTGATCTTGGAAGTAGTCCTATGAAGTTGAAGTCTAGTCTCCCGTTGGTTCCCGAAACCCCTATTCGACGTTTCACATCTATTTGGGTTAGGAAATCACTTTTAGAGGCGCTAGACGGTAAACTAGTTGATTCTCACATGCATGCATATAATTCTTCTCTTGACATATCATATGAATGATTGCTTGCATGGTTTGTTTATCATACGCTAGTTGTGTTTCATGATATATTCTTGCTTGTGGGATGACATGTGTACTTTTTATATTATATTTTTCTTTTAATGAGTCCAATTGAAAATTACAAAAAGATTTTTTATTTTACATATTTTTTAATAAATACAAAAGATTTTGTTTTTTGAAAAATATCTTAAAAAATTCAAAAAAAAATTGGTTCTTTGTGTATTTTAGTTGTACACATTAGGTGTGGCATATTGGTGTGTTTGAATCTAAATCACTATGCAATTTCCATGTAGCTAAGACATTTGGTTATGACTTTGGATACTTGAATTGATCTTAACCATGTATATGGAGTTGTTTCGAACTTGATTTCCTTTGTGTATTCGACTTTGTATATACCTAGACACACACACATGCACAATCTTATTGAATCTTGACTTCATGATGTACATTTTTGCTTGGTGAGATGTTTTCTTATGAATCTTGTCATCTACATGTTTATTTGACTATGGAGGATTTGTGCATGTAAGAGCCATTGCACGTGAGGATTTTGTCTAGTGTTGAAAAAATATTGAGTGCACGAAAAGGGCTACGAGTCAATAATAATCACGTCATGAAAGTGAGCGTTTGAAAAGAGCTCGAAAAAATTTAAGGCCATAAAAATAATAATATGCCAAAAGGGGCCAAATTTGTTTAGTTTGATATATTCATTCAAAAGAAACGAAAATAAATATTTTCAGGGAGTTTGGATGGAAATATAAATGAGTTTGCACGATGACAAATGTATCCCAGTTAACCTTATTTTGTCATGACGCTATTGATTTGTAGCATCATTAATATTCTAGGCTTATGTGCATTGTGTTTGTTTTATTCATTAGGTTCAACTTCAAATATCACTTGAGACTAAAGCTTAGTATGATGAAGTTTTGCGGTCATTAGAGATTCTAGTCCATATTTGAATGTTTGAGTTATAATTCTTTTGTTTTTAGTTCACACCCATTCATTCCATTTCACACGTTTTGACACATCAATACTATGCTAGTGTGTAACGTTTATGTGTTTTATGTCATGTTTGGTGGTCATTTATACCTATATAGTTGTGCCGAATTTGCTTTGATATATTTTCCATATATTATATAAGGTCTGTTGTATTTGTGACATTTGTTTTTTGTTTGCAAAAATTGAAATTTTTTAAAAATAGTTTGTGTTTGTTTTCCTTTGAGATGACCATTACACATGCTTGATTTACATCTTTATGTGATGATATCTTTTCTTCACCGTGATGCTTTGCACTTAATGTTTATTGTTTCTACTTCTTTATATATTTGTCTATTTCGATAAAAAAAAAAGGGGGAGAGCAAATTAAAATTGAGTTTTTTATGAGTTTGAATTATGAGGGAGTATTTATTTATAAATTATATTTTTGTTCAAACTAGACGCGTCACTAAGATATATGTTTGTTGTCTCATGTATGTAGGTACTCAAAGTGGAATTCAAAACACACGGATGAAGATAAAGTTTGGAAAAGGGAAGAAGTAGAAGTTTGAAGACAAAGAGACTTATGTCGTTCCGTTATAGGGTTGGGAAGGGTGTTAGTAGTTTTTGTAATTTGTAACAGGAGATTTTGATTTTAATTTGGTGTTAGATCATTTTGTTTGTTTTGTACCGGAATAGACAAATGGGGGGATTTGTAAGAATAATTTTTCTGACATTATTCATAGCATGGCGTTAGGCTAGTTTGGCTTATCCCGTTACAAATCGTCATACATCGAGAAGACGAACCGAACTCAAGCTTACATAAGTTTGAAGACTGCCTGACATTCCAAAAGGTATAAAACGTATTTAGAGTTTAAATTAATTCATGAAATTATAGTTGGGATGTTTAATTTTTAACAAAATAACGATTTTAAAACGAATTTTCCAAAAAGAATTTTTGAGTTAAAACTGCTTGAACTCGCGCATAGCTCCGTTTTAGATCGCTTGAAGTAAGTTATCAAACACCATGCTATTGAAATGCGTTTTAAAAAATCAAAGTCTTTTAATGTCGTTCAAATGATATTGAATGTTGCGCGAAGCACTCTTCAAGCGACATCTAATGTCACGCGAAGAGATCGTTCAAATAGCATATCATCTCGTTTGAGCGATGCACCGACTCAATTTTTGTAAAAATACCTATTTCATGAATGAGTTTTCTAAGACTTTTGCAAAAGAAGTTTTTGCTTATCATCAACAAAAGTTCTTCAAGTTTTGTGTTCCTAAAACACTGTTTTAATTCACAAAAATCATCATTGAATATTATTCTTGTGAATTAGTTTAGAACCCTAGAAAAGTTTTGTATCTCTTACATACACCTTGGTAGAGGGGCAATCCGTTGATGACTTTTGATACCTGTGGGGATTCATTGCTGAAGATGAAGGCCGAGGCTAATTAAGAGGATTGCGGTCTTGTGACTCTCGAGAGCGTCATAGTTGTTCCTTAGAGATTTTTGAAGAACAACACGTTATGCTTGTGGGGATCAAGTAGTTTGTAAGTCGACTCTCTTATAAATTTCTAAGTGAATAAAGGCTTTTCCCTTTGGAATTTTTTTCCTGAATCTTGGCCTAAGTTATATGCGAGGTTTGATTTATCTATTTTATAACATAGTTGCATGATTAGTATAAACAAGATAAAATAAGTTTAATAGTCGCTTCCACATATTTAAAACTTGGTGTTACAATTTTTGTTGAAATCAAGCTTTGTGAGTGTTCTCGTGCTAATAAGTGGTATCAGAGCAGGTTACAATTTTTTATTGTGTTTGATCTTGTTTACCAGCTTTTTGTGTGATTGTGTTGTCATCGTTCCTGTGCTTATTTTCACTCTCGATTGATTCTCCTTATTTTGACGATTTAAATAGTTTGAATTTGACGTTTGCGAAAAGAATAAAAGGGTTAGAAAAGGAAAATCATCGTTTTAAATCCGCTCTGGATATTTTGCAAACGGTTCAAAATCAAAGAGATTTTTATCGTGAGAAATTTGTTGCTTTGGACCATGACTTTAATGCTTTAAAATTGTCCCAAAAGGAAAGTGATGATAGAGTCCTATTTTTTGAAAAAGAATTGGAGGACTTTAAAAATTCGGGTGTTTGTGTTTGTGCCAAAGAGGATAACAATATTTTGATAAAGTATTTTATGGCACGTGAAAAGTCTCTTAGGGAAAATTTTTATTTTATTGAGGGTGAGCGTGATAACCTGTTAGGAATTGTTGAAAATTTGAAAAAGGCGTCCCTAAAATTGGAAGAGTCTAATTATTTGCTTGAGTAAAAAATTTTGGGGTTGAAAAATGATTTAAAAGACTCGAGTAGTTTAGGTAGTCATGGTTATCGCTCGTAATGTTCTCGTTTTTCGAGTGTTAAAGCCAAGATCATTGTTTGTTTTAGAGGGTCAACCAAATCCAAGGACGTTAGAAAAGCTCAATCCATAGGTACCATTCTCCGTGTCTACACATGTTCACATTGCGATAGGAAAGTTCACCTTAGGCATTTTTATTTTTGATCTTGGAAGTAGTCCTATGAAGTTGAAGTCTAGTGTCCCGTTGGTTCCCGAAATCCCTATTCGACGTTTCACATTTATTTGGTTTAGGAAATCACTTTTAGAGGCGCTAGACGGTAAACTAGTTGATTCTCACATGCTTTCACATAATTCTTCTCTTGATATATCATATGAATGATTGCTTGCATGGTTTGTTTATCATACGCTAGTTGTGTTTCATGATATAATCTTGCTAGTGTGATAACATGTGTACTTTTTATATTATATTTTTCTTTTAATGAGTCATATCGAAAATTACAAAAAGATTTTTTGTTTTACATATTTTTTAATAAATATAAAAGATTTTGTTTTTTGAAAAACATCTTAAAAAATTCAAAAAAAAATTGGTTCTTTGTGTATTTTAGTTGTACACATTTGGTGTGGCATATTGGTGTGTTTGAATCTAATTCACTATACAATTTCCATGTGGCTAGGACATTTGGTTATGACTTTGGATACTTGAATTGATCTTAAACATGTTTAAGGAGTTGTTTCGAACTTGATTTTCTTTGTGTATTCGACTTTGTATATGCCTATACACACACACATGCACAATCTTATTAAATCTTGACTTCATGATGTACATTTTAGCTTCGTGAGATGTTTTCTTATCAATCTTGTCATCTACATGTTTATTTGACTATGGAGGATTTGTGCATGTAAGAGCCATTGCACGTGAGGATTTTGTTTAGTGTTGAAAAAAATGTTGAGTGCACGAAAAGGGCTACGAGTCAATAATAATCATGTCATGAAAGTGAGCGTTTGAAAAGAGCTCGAAAAAATTTAAGGCCATAAAAATAATAATATGCCAAAAGGGGCCAAATTTGTTTAGTTTGATATATTCATTCAAAAGAAACGAAAAGAAATATTTTCAGGGCGTTTTGATGGAAATATAAATGAGTTTTCATAATGACAAATGTATCCGAGTTAACCTCATTTTGTCATGACGCTATTGATTTGTAGCATCATTAATATTCTAGGCTTATGTACATTGTGTTTGTTTTGTTCATTAAGTTCAACTTTAATTGTCACTTGAGGCTAAAGCTTAGTATGATTAAGTTTTGCGGTCAATTAGAGATTCTCGTACATATTTGAGTGTTTGAGTTATAATTCTTTTGTTTCTAGTTCACACCCATTCATTCCATTCCACACGTTTTGACACATCAATACTATGCTAGTGTGTAAAGCTTATGTGTTTTATGTCATGTTTGGTGGTCGTTTATACCTCTATAGTTGTGCCGAATTTGCTTTGATATATTTTTCATATATTATATAAGGTATTGCATGTTGTATTTGTGACAATTGTTTTTTGTTTGCAAAAATTGAAAATTTTCAAAAATAGTTTGTGTTTGTTTGCCTTTTAGATGACCATTACACATGCTTGATTTACATCTTTATGTGTTGATATCTTTTCTTCACCGTGATGCTTTGCACTTAATGTTTATTGTTTCTACTTCTTTATATATTTGTCTATTTCGATAAAAACAAATGGGGAGAGCAAATTGAAATTGAGTTTTTTTATGAGTTTGAATTATGGGGGAGTATTTATTTATAAATTATATTTTGTTTCAAACTAGATGCGTCACGAAGGTATATGTTTGTTGTCTCATGTATGTAGGTACTCAAAGTGGAATTCAAAGCACACGGATGAAGATAAAGTTTGGAAAAGGGAAGAAGTAGAAGTTTAAAGACAAAGAGACTTATGTCGTTCCGTTATAGGGTTGGGAAGGGTGTTATTAGCTTTTGTAATTTGTAAGAGGAGATTTTGATTTTAATTTGGTGTTAGTTAATTTATTTTGTTTTGTACCGGAATATCCAAATGGGGAGATTTTTAAGAATAATTTTTCTGACATTATTCAAAGCATGGTGTTAGGCTAGTTTGGCATATCCGGTTACAGATCGTCATACATCGAGGAGACGAACCGAACTCAAACATCCATAAGTTTGAAGACTGCCCGACATTTCAAAAGGTATAAAACGTATGTAGAGTTTAAATTAATTCGTGAAATTATTGTTGGGATGTTTAATTTTTAACAAAACAGTGAATTTAAAAAGAATTTTCCAAAAAGAATTTAAAACTGCTTGATATCGCGCATAGCTCCTTTTTAGGTCGCTTGAAGTAAGTTATCAAACGCCATGCTATTGAAATGCATTTTAAAAAATCAAAGTGTTTTAACGTCATTCAAACGGTATTGAATGTCGCGCGAAGCACTCTTCAAGCGACATCTAATGTCACGCGAAGAGATCGTTCAAATGGCATATCATCTCGTTTGAGCGATGCACCGACTCAATTTTTGCATAAATACCTGTTTCATGAATGAGTTTTCTAACACTTTTGCAAAAGACGTTTTTGCTTATCAGCAACAAAAGTTCTTCAAGTTTTGTGTTCCTAAAACACTGTTTTCATTCATAAAAAGCATCCTTGAATATTGTTCTTTTGAATTAGTTTAGAACCCTAGAAAAGTTTTGTATCTCTTTCATATACCTTGGTAGAGCGGCAATCCATTACTGACTTATGATACCTGTGGGGATTCATTGCTGAAGATGAAGGCCGAGGCTAATTCAGAGGATTGCGGTCTTGTGACTCTCGGGAGCGTCATTGTTGTTCCTTAGAGATTTTTGAAGAACAACGCGTTATGCTTGTGGGGATCAAGTAGTTTGTAAGTCGACTCTCTTATAAATTTCTAAGTGAATAAAGGCTTTTCCCTTTGGAATTTTTTTTCCTGCATCTTGGCCTAAGTTATATGCGAGGTTTGATTTATATCTATTTTATCACATAGTTGCATGATTAGTATAAACAAGATAAAATAAGTTTAATAGTCTCTTCCACATATTTAAAACTTGGTGTTGCATTTTTTGTTGAAATCACCCTTTGCGAGTGTTCTCGTGCTAACAAGTAGTATCAGAGCAGGTTACAATTTTTTATTGTGTTTGATCTTGTTTACCTGCTTTTTGTGTGATTGTGTTTTCATCGTTCCTGTGCTTATTTTTACTCTCGATGGATTCTCCTTATTTTGACGATTTAAATAGTTTTAATTTGACGTTTGCGAAAATAATTAAAGTGGTCGAAAAAGAAAATTATCGTTTTAAATCCGCTCTGGATATTTTGCAAACGGTTCAAAATCAAAGAGATTTTTATCGTGAGAAATTTGTTGCTTTGGACCATGACTTTAATGCTTTAAAATTGTCCAAAAAGGAAAGTGACGATAGAGTCCTATTTTTAGAAAAAGAATTGGAGGACTTTAAAAATTCTAGGGTTTGTGTTTGTACCAAAGAGGATAAAAATATTTTGATAAAGGATTTTATGGCACGTGAAAAGACTCTTGGGGAAAAGTTTGATTTTACTGAGGGTGAGTGTGATAACCTGTTAGGAATTGTTGAAAATTTGGAAAAGGCATCCCTAAAATTGGAAGAGTCTAATTATTTGCTTGAGTAAAAAATTTTGGAGTTGAAAAATGATTTAAAAGACTCGAGTAATTAGAATAGTCATGGTAATGGCTCATCTTGTTCTCGTGCATCGAGTGTTAAAGCCAAGACCATTGTTTGTTTTAGAGGGTCAACCAAATCCAAGGACGTTAGAAAAGGTCAAACCATAGGTACCATTCTCCGTGTCTACACATGTTCACATTGCGATAGGAAAGTTCGCCTTCGGCATTTTTGTTTTTAATCTTGGAAGTAGCCCTATGAAGTTGAAGTCTAGTGTCCCGTTGGTTCCCGAAAAACCTATTCGACGTTTCACATCTATTTGGGTTAGGAAATCACTTTTAGAGGCGTTAGACGGTAAAATAGTTGATTCTCACATGCTTGCACATAATTCTTCTCATAACATAACATATGAATGATTGCTTGCGTTGCTTGTTTATCATACGCTAGTTGTGTTTCATGATATATTCTTTCTAGTGTGATGACATGTGTACTTTTTATATTATCTTTTTCTTTTAATGAGTCATATTTAAAATTACAAAAAGATTTTTTGTTTTACATATTTTTTAATAAATACAAAAGATTTTGTTTTTTGAAAGATATCTTAAAAAATTCAAATTTTTTTTGGTTCTTTGTTAATTTTAGTTGTACACATTTGGTGTGGCATATTGGTGTGTTTGAATATAATTCACTATGCAATTTCCATGTGGCTAGGACATTTGGTTATGACTTTGGATACTTGGATTGATCTTAACCATGTTTATGGACTTGTTTCGAACTTGATTTGCTTTGTGTATTCGACTTTGTATATGCCTATATACACACACATGCACAATCTTATTGAATCTTGACTTCATGATGTACATTTTAGCTTGGTGAGATGTTCTCTTCTCAATCTTTTCATCTACATGTTTATTTGACCATAGAGGATTTGTGCATGTAAAAACCATTGCCCGTGAGGATTTTGTTTAGTATTGAAAAAATTTTGAGTGCACGAAAAGGGCTACGAGTCAATAATAATCACGTCGTGAAAGCCAGTGTTTGAAAAGAGCTGGAAAAAATTTAAGGACATAAAAATAATAATATGCCAAAAGGGGTCAATTTGTTTAGTTTGATATATTCATTCAAAATAAACGAAAAGAAATATTTTCAGGGAGTTTGGATGGAAATATAAATGAGTTTGCACGATGACAAATGTATCCCAGTTAACCTTATTTTGTCATGACGCTATTGATTTGTAGCATCATTAATATTCTAGGCTTATGTGCATTATGTTTGTTTTGTTCATTAAGTTCAACTTTAATTGTCACTTGAGGCTAAAGCCTAGTATGATAAAGTTTTGCGGTCAATGAGAGATTCTTGTACATATTTGAGTGTTTGAGTTATAATTCTTTTGTTTCTAGTTCACACCCATTCATTCCATTCCATATGTTTTGACACATCAATACTATGCTAGTGTGTAAAGTTTATGTGTTTTATGTCATGTTTGGTGGTCGTTTATACCTATATTGTTGTGCCGAATTTGCTTTGATATATTTTCCATATATTATATAAGGTATTGCATGTTTTATTTGTGACATTTGTTTTTTGTTTGCAAAAATTGAAAATTTTCAAAAATAGTTTTTGTTTGTCTGCCTTTGAGATGACCATTACACATGCTTGATTTACATCTTTATGTGATGATATCTTTTCTTCACGGTGATGCTTTTCACTTAATGTTTATTGTTTCTACTTCTTTATATATTTGTCTATTTCGATAAAAAAAAAAGGGGGAGAGCAAATTACAATTGTGTTTTTTTATGAGTTTGAATTATGGGGGAGTATTTATTTATAAATTATATTTTGTTTCAAACTAGATGCGTCACGAAGGTATATGTTTGTTGCCTCATGTATGTAGGTACTCAAAGTGGAATTCAAAACACACGGATGAAGATAAAGTTTGGAAAAGGGAAGAAGTAGAAGTTTGAAGACAAAGAGACTTATGTCATTCCGTTATGGGGTTGGGAAAGGTGTTAGTATTTTTGGAAATTTATAATAGGAGATTTTGATTTTAATTTGGTGTTCGATCATTTTGTTTGTTTTGTACCAGAATATCCAAATGGGGAGATTTTTAAGAATAATTTTTTTGACATTATTCATAGCATGGCATTAGGCTAGTTTGGCATATCCCGTTATAAATCGTCATGCATTGAGAATATGAACCGAACTCAAGCATCCATAAGTTTGAAGACTGCTCGACATTCCAAAAGTTATAAAACGTATTGAGAGTTTAAATTAATTCATGAAATTATATTTGGGATGTTTAATTTTTAACAAAACAATGATTTTAAAAATAATTTTTGAGTTAAAACTGCTTGATCTCGCGCATAGCTCCTTTTTAAGTCGCTTGAAGTAAGTTATCAAACGACTTGCTATTGAAATGCGTTTTAAAAAATCAAAGTCTTTTAATGTCGTTCAAATGATATTGAATGTCGTGCGAAGCACTCTTCAAGCGACATCTAATGTCACGAGAAGAGATCGTTCAACTGACATATCATCTTGTTCGAGTGATGCACTGACTCAATGTTTGATTAAATACCTATTTCATGAATGAATTTTCTAAAACTTTTGCAAAAGGCATTTTTACATTTCTTCAAGTTTTGTGTTCCTAAAACACTATTTTAATTCATAAAAAACATCCTTGAATATTATTCTTTTGAATTTGTTTAGAACCCTAGAAAAATTTTGTATCTCTTGCATACACCTTGGTGGAGAGGCAATCCATTGCTGACTTGTGATACCTGTGGGGATTCATTGCTGAAGATGAAGGTCGAGGCTAATTCCGAGGATTGCGGTCTTGTGACTCTCGGTAACGTCATAGTTGTTCCTTAGAGATTTTTGAAGAACAACGCGTTATGCTTGTGGGGATCAAGTAGTTTGTAAGTCGACTCCCTTATATATTTCTAAGTGAATAAAGGCTTTTCCCTTTGGAATTTTTTTCCTGAATCTTGTCCTAAGTTATATGCGAGATTTGATTTATACATTTTATCACATAGTTACATGATTAGTATAAACAAGATAAAATAAGTTTAATAGTCGCTTCCACATATTTAAAACTTGGTGTTGCAATTTTTGTTGAAATCACCCTTTGCGAGTGTTCTCGTGCTAACAAGTGGTATCAGAGCAGGTTACAATTTTTTATTGTGTTTGATCTTGTTTATCTGCTTTTTGTGTGATTGTGTTTTCATCGTTCCTGTGCTTATTTTTACTCTCGATGGATTCTCCTTATTTTGACGATATAAATAGTTTTAATTTGACGTTTGCGAAAATAATTAAAGTGTTGGAAAAAGAAAATTATCGTTTTAAATCCGCTCTGGATATTTTGCAAACGGTTCAAAATCAAAAAGATTTTTATCGTGAGAAATTTGTTGCTTTGGACCATGACTTTAATGCTTTAAAATTGTCCAAAAAGGAAAGTGATGATAGAGTCCTATTTTTAGAAAAAGAATTGGAGGACTTTAAAAATTCTAGGGTTTGTGTTTGTACCAAAGAGGATAAAACTATTTTGATAAAGGATTTTATGGCACGTGAAAAGACTCTTAGGGAAAAGTTTGATTTTACTGAGGGTGAGCGTGATAACCTGTTAGGAATTGTTGAAAATTTGAAAAAGGCGTCCCGAAAATTGGAAGAGTCTAATTATTTGCTTGAGTAAAAGATTTTGGAGTTGAAAAATGATTTAAAAGACTCGAGTAGTTTAGGTAGTCATGGTTATCGCTCGTAATGTTCTCGTGCTTCGAGTGTTAAAGCCAAGACCATTGTTTGTTTTAGAGGGTCAACCAAATCCAATGATGTTAGAAAAGGTCAACCCATAGATACCATTCTCCGTGTTTACACATGTTCACACTGCGATAGGAAAGTTCACCTTAGGCATTTTTGTTTTTGATCTTGGAAGTAGTCCTATGAAGTTGAAGTCCAGTGTCCCGTTGGTTCCCGAAACCACTATTCGACGTTTCACATCTATTTGGGTTAGGAAATTACTTTTAGAGGCGTTAGACGGTAAAATAGTTGATTCTCACATGCTTGCACATAATTCTTCTCATGACATATCATATGAATGATTGCTTGCATTGTTTGTTTATCATACGCTAGTTGTGTTTCATGATATATTCTTTCTAGTGTGATGACATGTGTACTTTTTATATTATCTTTTTCTTTTAATGAGTCATATTTAAAATTACAAAAAGATTTTTTGTTTTACATATTTTTTAATAAATACAAAAGATTTTGTTTTTTGAAAGATATCTTAAAAAATTCAAATTTTTTTTGGTTCTTTGTTAATTTTAGTTGTACACATTTGGTGTGGCATATTGGTGTGTTTGAATCTAATTCACTATGCAATTTCCATGTGGCTAGGACATTTGGTTATGACTTTGGATACTTGGATTGATCTTAACCATGTTTATGGACTTGTTTCGAACTTGATTTTCTTTGTGTATTCGACTTTGTATATGCCTATATACACACACATGCACAATCTTATTGAATCTTGACTTCACGATGTACATTTTAGCTTGGTGAGATGTTCTCTTCTCAATCTTTTCATCTACATGTTTATTTGACTATATAGGATTTGTGCATGTAAAAACCATTGCATGTGAGGATTTTGTTTAGTATTGAAAATATTTTGAGTGCACGAAAAGGGCTACGACTCAATAATAATCACGTTGTGAAAGCCAGTGTTTGAAAAGAGCTCGAAAAAATTTAAGGCCATAAAAATAATAATATGCCAAAAGGGGTCAAATTTGTTTAGTTTGATATATTCATTCAAAATAAACGAAAAGAAATATTTTCAGGGAGTTTGGATGGAAATATAAATGAGTTTGCACGATGACAAATGTATCCCAGTTAACCTTATTTTGTCATGACGCCATTGATTTGTAGAATCATTAATATTCTAGGCTTATGTGCATTGTGTTTATTTTGTTCATTAAGTTCAACTTTAATTGTCACTTGAGGCTAAAGCCTAATATGATAAAGTTTTGCGGTCAATGAGAGATTCTTGTACATATTTGAGTGTTTGAGTTATAATTCTTTTGTTTCTAGTTCACACCCATTCATTCCATTCCACATGTTTTGACACATCAATACTATGCTAGTGTGTAAAGTTTGTGTGTTTTATGTCATGTTTGGTGGTCGTTTATACCTATATAGTTGTGCCGAATTTGCTTTGATATATTTTCCATATATTATATAAGGTATTGCATGTTGTATTTGTGACATTTGTTTTTTGTTTGCAAAAATTGAGAATTTTTAAAAATAGTTTGTGTTTGTTTGCCTTTGAGATGACCATTACACATGCTTGATTTACATCTCTATGTGATGATATCTTTTCTTCACCGTGATGCTTTTCACTTAATTTTTATTGTTTATACTTCTTTATATATTTGTCTATTTCGATAAAAACTAATGGGGAGAGCAAATTACAATTGAGTTTTTTTATGAGTTTGAATTATGGGGGATTATTTATTTATAAATTATATTTTGTTTCAAACTAGATGCGTCACGAAGGTATATGTTTGTTGTCTCATGTATGTAGGTACTCAAAGTGGAATTCAAAACACACGGATGAAGATAAAGTTTGGAAAAGGGAAGAAGTAGAAGTCTGAAGACAAAGAGACTTATGTCGTTCCGTTATAGGGTTGGGAAGGGTGTTAGTATTTTTTGTAATTTGTAATAAGAGATTTTGAGTTTAATTTGGTGTTCGATCATTTTGTTTGTTTTGTACCGGAATAGCCAAATGGGGAGATTTTTAAGAATAATTTTTTTGACATTATTCATAGCATGGCATTAGGCTAGTTTGGCATATCCCGTTACAAATCGTCATACATTGAGAATATGAACTGAGCTCAAGCATCCATAAGTTTGAAGAGTGCTCGACATTCCAAAAGTTATAAAACGTATTGAGAGTTTAAATTAATTCATGAAATTATATTTGGGATGTTTAATTTTTAACAAAACAATGATTTTAGAAATAATTTTTGAATTAAAATTGCTTGATCTCGCGCATAGCTCCTTTTTAGGTCGCTTGAAGTAAGTTATCAAACGACTTGCTATTGAAATGTGTTTTAAAAAATAAAAGTCTTTTAATGTCGTTCAAATGATATTGAATGTCGTGCGAAGCACTCTTCAAGCGACATCTAATGTCACGAGAAGAGATCGTTCAACCGACATATCATCTCGTTCGAGCAATGCACATACTCAATGTTTGATTAAATACCTATTTCATGAATGAATTTTCTTAAACTTATGCAAAAGGCATTTTTACATCTCTTCAAGTTTTGTGTTCCTAAAACACTGTTTTAATTCATAAAAAACATCCTTGAACATTATTCTTTTGAATTTGTTTAGAACCCTAGAAAAATTTTGTATCTCTTGCATACACCTTGGTGGAGAGGCAATCCATTGCTGACTTATGATACCTGGGGCGATTCATTGATGAAGATGAAGGTCGAGGCTAATTCGGAGGATTGCGGTCTTGTGACTCTCGAGTGCGTCATAGTTGTTCCATAGAGATTTTCGAAGAATAACGCGTTATGCTTGTGGGGATCAAGTAGTCTGTAGGTCGACTCTCTTATAAATTTCTAAGTAAATAAAGGCTTTTCCCTTTGGAATTTTTTCCTGAATCTTGGCCTAAGTTATATGTGAGGTTTGATTTATCTATTTTATCACATAGTTGCATGATTAGGATAAACAAGATAAAATCAGTTTAATAGTCTCTTCCACATATTTAAAACTTGGTGTTGCAATTTTTGTTGAAATCACCCTTTGCGAGTGTTCTCACGCTAAAAAGTGGTATCAGAGCGGGTTACACTTTTTATTGTGTTTGATCTTATTTACATGATTTTTGTGTGATTGTGTTTTCATCGTTCCTGTGCTTATTTTTACTCTAGATGGATTCTCCTTGTTTTGACGATATAAATAGTTTGAATTTGACGTTTGCGAAATGAATTAAAGTGTTGGAAAAGGAAAATTATCATTTTAAATCCGCTCTGGATATGTTGCAAACGGTTCAAAATCAAAGAGATTTTTATCGTAAGAAATTTGTTGCTTTGGACCATGACTTTAATGCTTTAAAATTGTCCAAAAAGGAAAGTGATGATAGAGTCTTCTTTTTAGAAAAATAATTGGAGGACTTTAAAAATTTTAGGGTTTGTGTTTGTGCCAAAGAGGTTAAAAATATTTTGATAAAGGATTTTGTGGCACGTGAAAAGACTCTTAGGGAAAAGTTTGATTTTATTGAGGGTGAGCGTGATATCCTGTTGGGAATTATTAAAAATTTGAAAAAGGCGTCCCTAAAATTGGAAGAGTCTAATTATTTGCTTGAGTAAAAAATTATGGAGTTGAAAAATGATTTAAAAGACTCGTGTAGTTTGAGTAGTCATGGTAATGGCTCATCTTGTTCTCAGGCTTCGAGTGTTAAAGCCAAGACCATTTTTTGTTTTAGAGGGTCAACTAAATCCAAGGACGTTAGAAAAGATCAACCCATAGGTACCATTCTCCGTGTCTACACATTTTCACATTGCGATAGGAAAGTTCACCTTAGGCATTTTTGTTTTTGATCTTGGAAGTTGTCCTATAAAGTTGAAGTCTAGTGTCCCGTTGGTTCCCGAAACCCCAATTCGACATTTCACATTTATTTGGGCTATTTGGGTTTTTTTCCTGAATCTTGCCCTGAGATATTTTTGTGGTTTGATTAATTTGTTTTCTCACATAGTTGCATGATTAGGATAAATAAGATAAAATCGATTTAATAGTCATTTACGCAGATTTAAAACTTGGTGTTGCAATTTTTTTAAATCACCCTTTGCGGGTATTCTCGCACTAACACATTCTACACCTCCCCCCCCTCCCGACGTTGTCGAAAATGAGATCGGAGCAAGGGAGGAACGATTCCATCCACAAATAATGAAAACTAGACCTGAAAATATATGGCAAGTGTTTATCTTGCAACCTTTTGAAGCATGTTATAATACCCACTGTAGTGTGGAGTTGAAATTGCATGATTAGGTGAATTCTTGGAATTTATATGGGTTGACATTAATGATACGGGGTAGGATTCATGTTGAAAATAATCCCTTTTTATTGATATTAAAAAATCTAAGATAAGATGATAAACTTCAAAGAAATATGGACTTCTTGATGAACATGCATGAAGAATATCAAAAACTAGGGTTTTATGATTTATGAAGATTAAATCTATTTATGGTTAGATTTATTAAATATTTGATGTTATAATTGCGTGAAAATTTGTCCATATACATATATTTGATGACTGGGTATGTTAAATGGGAGTTAAGTAAGGTTTCATGGATGTTTTATGGGTTAACAATGGTGAAAAACGTAACTGGGAAGAAGCTATCAAACATCGGTCGACCAAGGCCGAATTAGGGCCTTTTTTTATTTGCATAATTCTTCTTATCGAAAATTATGGGAGACTTTAGTAATTCTTTATTAACTATATGAAGAATTGGAGAATATCTCTAGGCATATAGTTAAGGCCCGACTTAGTCTTAATGAGGGTAAATTGGGATTAGAACTTGCGAGAGTTAAGCGATTGTGTTTTGTATCGAGAATTTACAAATCAGGTTACGGGAAGTGTAAGTGATAGTCCAAGATTTATACATGTAGGTTAGTGATGTCTTAACTACTGAAACTACTTAAGGGATTACTAGGGCCCTCCGTGTGGTAAGTGATACTCAAAAAATACAAAAAGAACAATAAGTGTGAATCGATAGTACGTTGAGTATTCAATAGGTATACATACTACGTACTTAATATATCATGGGTTATGTGTGTACCTATACTGGAGATATTTATAGGTTGTGTGTATACCTAAAATGTGCTTTGTTACACGTGTGAACATACCTATTCTACCTGTTATCACGGGAGGTTCTGCGCAGTGGGCGATCCCACCTTGGCGATTCCAGCGAGGTCCGGATGTGTGCTCTAGAACATAAAACTTAGGGCGGCTCACTATGTGAGAGTGTATTAGTGGGACTGGCAGGTCATTTGGGTATGTTAGGTATGTTCGTAGCCCAAAGGCTTAGAACTATGTTCGCCTCCATTTTTTGTTATTTGATTTATGGTTCGAGGTGACATTCCGATCCGATAGTCCTTGATTTGGTACGAGAGGTTCATGGACTTAATAGTAAAGTATGCATGCATCGCGATGCCTAGTTTGGGGGATGCTGTAGTTGTTTATATAATAGTGTGATATATATACAAGTGGGATTATTCTACTTTTATGTGATGGTAGAAAATATAGATAGTGTATATCTAAAAGTAACTTAAGTAAGAGAAACTTAGCTAATAGTTCAATGAAAATGTTCGGTTAATATTGTTTATTGGTTTTACGGTAGCATATCGTATGGGCGGTATAAATGAGCTAAACTTTTTGTGGTTAGTTAAATACTTGTGTTTACTTAGGCTGGGTAGCATAATTTGGTGGGTAAAATAAGATACGTTAGGTGTGCACTATAGTTTAAAGGTGAGGAACTTAGAGGAGTGTGCATGAAACTAACGTGTGTATCTAATAACTGCTTTAACTACAATTTAAATACTCATTTTTCAAAGATTTTGGGCTCTGACCCGTATCAAATCTATTTTTCTAAAAACTTTTAGGTGTCCAGCCATAGGGACGTCAGACTTGATGATTCATTCCAGGGATACGTAGCTGCAACACTTGTGTAGGCATGCAGGACTTGAATAGATGCTTCAGCTATTTCATAGCTAGATTAGGATTCATGATCAGTTATTTTAATTGGGCATACATTTATTTCAGACTTATTTATCAGACTTTGTATTTAGATTTATCTTCTTTTTAGTTAGACTTATGATTTGGGATGTTGGTTTTGGAGTTGATGGTTTATCTTGCGACGTTTCAAACTTCTATTACTGATGGATGATATTACTTATTTTCGCATGTTGCTATGTATTAATAACAGATAAAATTTGGCACCGGCTTAATTTAACATGGGTGGTTAGTAATTTAAAAAGTTTCGACAGTGATGCCAAGATTGAACCAAATGAGATTCTTATTTATTTCGATAAAGAATTGATCACCCATGGTTAAAATAGGCGGGTTATCACAGATGGTATCAGAGCATCAGGTTCTAGAGTCCATAGAATCGGTGTGTCTTACTATGATTTCTGCATAACGTCCTTTGTTATAAAGCCCTATTATTTGGGATGTTGCATTCATTTTTACTTATTTGAGATTTCTTTCTTCTGCTATTATTTTTGTATTGACTGTGAACTCATACAGTTCAATCTGATTTCAGATGCCACCCAGGAGAGGACGAACGACTAGGGCAACGGCGAGAGCCAATGAGGGAGAGGCTTAACAGGAGCCACCGGCACCACAACCATAGCCACCATAGGGGACAGTAATGGCCGCAGAGGTGGCCGCTATTGTGGCATAAGCAGTTAATGCTTCTATGACAGTCATAACACTTTATTTTCTTTAGGCCCAGCCACCACGACAACCAGTGGCACCGATTGTCCAGGCCCATCTGGGGTCATCAGATTGGCAGAGAGTGAGGGAGGCATTTCAGAAGGGCCACCCACGAGTAGGCCCGTAAACGGATCGGATTCAGACCGAATCAGGCAAATCCAAATTCATATCCATTTATATTAAACGGATTCGGATCCGATCTGATTATCTGTAGGATTATCTTTTAGGGTTCTAAATCCATATCTGTTTATGTTAAACGGATTCATATTCGATCTAATTATTGGACATATTATTTTTTATTTATTTTTATAATAAATTTCATTAAAAAAATAAATAATGATATGTTAAAACATAGACTTTTGACCACTTGATTAGCAACATTTTAATTTTTAACTCTTAGGAACCGTGTGTGTGTCTTTTTCCTTTTATATGAGGGAGCTTTTTTTTTATATAATGTTATAAATATTATACTATAAATTTAAAATATTATTAAATACAATATATATATAAAAAATATTAATCAGATCGAATTATTAACGGATCGGAGTATATGAATCCAAATCCGTTCCATTTAATAAACGGGTAATCGGATTTTAGGCATGATCCGTATCCATTTAAATGGATCGGATTCGGATTCGGATAAAATCTAATCCGTTGACAGGCCTACCCACGAGAGTTTTAGGGTAGTTCTGACGTGATCGTGGCTTATCAGTGGAAGAAGGGAATTCAGTGCTACCTTCACATGGTTGAGTGTAGCAACGTTCAAAAGAAGATGTTGGCCACGCTGAAGCTTGTAGTAGCGGCTTTATAGTGGTGGGAGTCCATTACCACTTCGGAGAAGAGAGACACTATACCTATTACTGAGTTCTGGATGCGGTTTGACCACAAGTACTTCCCACCGGCTATTGAGACGGAGATGCAGAAGAAGTTTAATGAGGTGGTTCATGTTGACCATTCTATAACAAAGTATGATGAGGAGTTCACCCGTCTAGCTAATTTTGTGCCCGACGAGGTGAGCAGCGAGGAGAGGAAAATGTCGAAGTTCATGGATGGACTCGCTTGGAGGATCAAGCAACAATTAATTGGCAACCCAACATTGAGGACTTATACAGAGGTCGTCAATGCTGCACTTCTTCATTGTCAGGATTATCACTTCCATCTGAAGCAAAGCAAGAGAGGAGGTGAGCCTCTCCAGTCAGAGGTCGTCAATGCTGCACTTTTCGAGTCTCGTTGTTTTACTTGTGGATAGACGGGTTATAAGAGGAGAGATTGCCCACTAAGAGGTAGAGTACCACTGCAGGATAGAGCACCCCAACAGAGTGGCCAGTAGGGTAACAAGCGCAGTTACCCTTGAAACACCAGTACTACCAGTCCCACCGCAGTAAGGGAAGTTACAATATGGACGTGTCTATAACGTTCGAGATATAGTCTTATAGCAGGCATCGCAGGCGCCACCAGTAGTATAAGGTACTTTTTCTATTCATGGGCCTAAAGGTAGGATTTTGTTTGATACGGGGGCATCACACTCATTTATAGCTATCAGATTTTAATGCACAACCGGTTTATTAGAGACAGTCGACCTTTGGATAGTGGGTCGCTTATACACTCGATCTGTAGGGGTGTAGATGTTGATGTTGGGAGTCTATGTTTATCTGCAGACCTTACAGTGTTAGAAATGGAGGGTTACAATGTCATATTGGGCATGGACTAGTTAGCAGGGTATAGGGTGATGGTGGACTACTTATGGAGGACCATTGTGTTTTATATTCCGGGACATGAAATGTTCCTTGTGGCTATTCCTCTTCCCAAGGGAGGGTCAAGCACACACCTATACTATATTGAGGAGGAGACCTCCCAGCAGGTGGTTGTCTCTTTGGATTCGATTCCAACGGTGAGGGGGTTAGAGTATGTGTTCCAGGAGATACCTGGGCTGCCACCCATTCGGGAGATTGAGTTCATTATTAATTTAGTGCCAGGTACGAGGTCGATTGCACGAGCACCTTATCACTTGACTCCTTTAGAGATGCGAGAGTTGAGGGAGCAGATTCAGCACATTCTAGGGTTGGATTTCATTTGACGAAGTGCATCACTGTGAGGTGCGCCAATGTTGTTCGTCAAGAAGAAGGATGAGTCACTTCGTTTGTGCATTAATTACAAGGAGCTGAATAAGGTCACGATTTAGAATAAGTATCTACTACCTTGGATCGATGACCTGTTCGACCAACTGAGAGTAGCAGCGTACTTTTCCAAGATAGATCTGAGAGGAGGACGTTCCTAATATTGCTTTGTTGACACGATATGGATCATACAAGTTCAAGGTGATGCCATTTGGGCTAATCAATGCACCAGCAGTGGTCATGGATCTTGTAAAATAAGACGACGATGTATGATACCGATTTAAATTAATTCGTAAGATTCTAATTAAACCTTACTTAATTAGAGTCTATTTTTAAACCAAATTAATTCAGCCCCTTAAACATGCTAGTACGTGTGTGCGTGTGTCAACCCATAAATAAATAAAGTATGTGACACTAATTTCAGAAAAAATCCCCGAACGGAAAAACCTCTTATTTCTAGAACTCTGACAAGTTTACAATACCATTGACTTACATACCATCTTGCTTTCGCTCATAAGAGTAACGCACGATGTCTTCGTCAACCCTCCAAAGCAACGGCTAGAAATAAATCAGTAGTGGTTCACACGCAGCTATACCACAAGGACAAGCAGTCCACACATGCAGTCTTCACGGTGTAGGTTATCCTCCCCACAAGAGTAACTTCATAAAGACTTCCTCCACAATAGCACGCAGCTCTCCGGTTGTAGAGTTCTCCCCATAAAGAATGAACAAAAGTAAAGTGTGTTCTTGAACACGAAAACAATTCACCAAAGCATATGGGATTTTTGTGAATTGAAAACAAAATGGATGAAAACCCTAAAAGAAGAAGTCAAAAAGAATTCTGCAGATTCGCAGTTTTATGTCTTTCAAAATGTCGGGACTTCTTAATGAAAAAGAAACCATTTAATGAGTATTTATAGAAAATCGAGCCGCCTCGATCGTTTGAACGAAAAGGGATCCCGCTCAAACGTAGGACACGTGTCGTTTGAACGACATCGCGTGACATCTCATGTCGCTCGAACGAGATGTGATCTCGCTTGAACGACCTGAGCGTCAAAATCGATGAATGCTACACGACTTAGAAAAATTACTCATTCTCAAATTTTGACGAGAAAAGTACGCTCCAGCACTTAGAAAATATTTTGTAAAAATATCCCAAAGCTCTAAGTGCAAAGTTAAGGTATTTAAAATATAACCTTACCAAAGTAAACTTCGTGGGGGCTTTTTGATGAAGACCCTTGATATATTCGGATCCGTCTTGATGTAGATTTTTCTTGAACTTCTTCGACGGTTGTAACGGTATTCGACATAATTAATTATGAGGAACATTTATAAAAATATGTTCTTACAAATCTACCCCTATGTCTATGCCGGAACATAAATAAAAACATCCGAGTTATCAAATACCATAATGCCTATACAAATCTACCCTCCCATAAATCTCAAAACTGAAAAGGTATAAATTTTCAAGTTCTCAAAATTTTCTTCAAAAAATCTTCATCAAATCTCAAAGCTTTTCTCATCAGGGTGTGTAATCTAATAATCATCAATCTTCGTACCTACACACAAGAGATAAAACAAATACCTTCGTGACGCATCTAGTTTGAAATGATATAAGAATAAATTATTAATAAATTAAATCTCCCCCATACTCTTAAAACTCCCCCATAACATGATAATTCTTTCTCCCCTATTTTATGATGTCCCCAAATTGACAGATAAGAAGAAACAATCAAAACAAGGAGTGTCACGACAAAATGCATAGCAAATATGAATCAAACTATGTGCATGCAAAGGATTATCTCAAAAACTATTTTTGATTTTTCAAATTTTTCATACAAAAATAAGATATTAAAAATCACACCATGGATTTAAACTCAAACAACCAAGTCATGGAAACGAAATAAATGGGTATGAACACATTCGATAGGTAAATCAACTCAATCAATCATATGTGCACGATGAATACGTGTACCCCTAACGAATGAACATCAAAAGTATCCTTAGGTGTAAAAATTGTTGAATTTAGAAGACATCGCCTTATGAAAATCAACAAGTCAAAGTCAAAGTGATTTCCACCCCAATAACGTCCAAAACTATTTAACACTTTTTCAAGACTTTAAAGGACGTGCAAACCCATTTTAATTCTCCATCCAAACTCCCTCATGCAAATTTTCTTTTAGAGGCCATCTAAATTCTCAAACATTGGAGAATTGGTGCAAAAACCTAATGGCCCCTTTTTGGCATGAATTTCTTTTTATTGGCTTTAAATTTTTTCGGGCTCTTTTAAACCTCTTTAGACCTCGGATAATAAAATTCATCAATTTTTTAGGTTCGATATAACAGTGTCTTAGTATTCGTAAATGTCAAATGTGAACCTTTCGCAACCCTTCCCTGTTTTCAAATAAAGCACACAAACTCACAAACGGTTCTAACATGCATAACTTTCTTATCAAGTTTTATCGCGCTTGGTTCATTTTTAAGGACAGGATTGAAGTGAAAGAACCCAACCAATATGTGATGAGACAGGCACAATAATCAAACAAATCTGTGCATGTGTGCAATAAAGGAAATCATGAGTCAAACATGTAGGAAGTAACACTTAATTACATCTCAATGACTTCAAACATTATAAAGGACAAAGATGACATGATATATTGTCGCAAAACACTATCAAATAGTCACATGAAAATTGGAATGATGTTGTGACTCGGTCATCCTAAGTGTCCGTCCATAAACAGTGTAAATAAAATACAAAACTCTTTTTGAATTTTTCAAAAATTTTATCAAAGTAAAATCTTTTTGCATTTTTAAAAAAAAAATTCAAGAAAAATGGAAAACATACAAAAATGACACATACTAGCAATTGGCAAATAATGTCATCATGGAAAACATCATATGCTAGTAAACAAGTCAAACCTCAATCGTTAGGTGCAGAGGGGTTTTCCAAAGGTGGTGCCAACTTATGAAAAATCTCCATCAAATTTTGTGAAGTTTTGACCGAAAACTTAACTTGCTCACCTAAATGTGCAAACTCTCTCATGTAGTCTCCAGGAGCATGTAAAGTATCATGTGTGGGTGCATGTGTGGCAGAAACACGTGTAGAAGCAAAACGTGACACACAACCCAACTTAAAATAAAATTACCTAACGTGTCCTCTTCTCTTGCAATGGCAACAAACATAAATAGGCCTAGGAACACCTCTCTCAAAAACTCTAGTACGTGCCCTCCTAATGGGAAACAGACGCTTAGGTGGGTTAATTTTCCGGCCATGTGAATCTGTTACTAAAGTTGGAATTAGCTCTGGTGCGATAAAAGAAGTGGAAGCACTGTCATGACCTTTTCCTAGCCCTTCAACTCTACCCTTATCGGGATTAAGAACCACCTTTTCAATCTTCTTAGGTGCATTCTTAAAATTGACTTTGACCTCCCTGGCACGTTCGAGATCACTCTCGAGTTGGGATACACGTGTCGTCAGACTAGAAACCGTGTCGGTCAAATCATATTTTTTCTTTCTTAAAACCTCCTTATCTTTCTTCAAACCTAAGAAGCGACGACCTAAATCCTTATTATACTTCTTTGATTTTAAGGTCTTGGTGTAAAAATCTCTAAATGCTTTTTGGAGCTCAGTTTCATCTCCTTTTTCACTCTAGATTTCTCCTTCACTTGAAGCGCTCAAATCATCACTATCGCATTCGTGTGCACTATTGTGGGACAAAGTGGGTGTGCTCACACGACTAGCTAAAAATGCGATACACATATCGTGCTCTTTTTCATCACCCGAATCAAAAACCTCTATGTCGCTACCACTAAGTGTGGCAGGAATAGCCACTTTCTTTCCCTTTCTCCTAAGTCTAGTGGCACACTCATACTCCTTATGCCTTTACCCCCACACTCAAAACACGTTAAACTTTCTAAATTTTCCTCACTCTCCTTTTCTTTTTCTCTCTCCTTCACTTTCTCACTGCTTTCTTTAGCCTCTTTATTTTTCTCAAAAAATCTCTTATTGGAAGAATTATTTTTGTTCATGGTGAAATTTTTTTTAAAATTTTTCGCAAACAAGGCCATATCTTTAAAATCAAAATCTTCCTCAGAATCGGACTCACAAACTTTTTCTTTCTTTTTCTTAAAATGAGTCTTTAAAGTAACGCCTTTATCCTTAGCCTTAATTGTTTGGGGAAACATGTCAATCTCATAGGTTTGAAGATCTCCTACAAGTTCTTCCAACTTAAGTGATTTCAAATTTTCCAAAGAGTTCAAAACAGTGACTTTAGGAATAAAGTGTTTTGGGAGAGATCACAAAATCTTTTTAACGACACGCGTGTTATCAATCACCTCACCTAAATTAAAACTGGTATTTACAATGTCCGACAAATGTGCATAAAAATCATCAAAGCATTCAGACTCAGACATGGTGATAGTCTCAAATTGGGTGGCCAAATTTTGTAATTTTAATTCTTTAACCTCGTTCGTACCCTCATGTGTCAATTTTAAAACATCTCATGCCTATTTAGACGTGGTGCACGTCATAATTTACGGACCTCGTCGGGAGTGACGACTCCAAAAATAGCACTCAAACCACGTGAATTAAAATTAGACATTTTAAAATCATCTTGAGTCCAAGCCGACACGAGTTTTAAAGAGGTGATATTTTCAACGGTGACAGTGGGAGGATTCCATCCATTTTCGCAAAGCAACCAAACACGCTCGTCAATATCTTTTAAACTAGATTTCATGCGAACTTTCCAATGGGCATAATTTTTCCCATAAAAAATAGGCACCTTATTAAATGAATGTTTCATTGGAAAAATTGCGATTTTTCACAAAACTGATTTTTCAAAAAAAATCAATATCACATGATTTTGCGAAAAATAAAAATACGCGATAAATTAGCGCAACCCGCTCTGATACCAATTTGTAAAATAAGACGACGGTGTGTGATACCGATTTAGATTAATTCACAAGATTCCAATTAAACCTTACATAATTAGAGTCTATTTTTAAACCAAATTAATGCATCCCCTTAAACATGCAAGTACGTGTGTGCGTGTGTCAACCCATAAATAAATAAAGCATGCGACACTAATTTCTGGAAAAATCCCCGAAAGGCAAAACCTTTTATTTCTAGAACTCTGACAAGTTTACATGACCAATGAGTTACATACCATCTTGCTTTCGCCCACAAGAGTAACACACTATGTCTTCGTCAAACTTCCAAAGCAACGGCTAGAAATAAATCAGGAGTGGTTCACACGCAGCTATACCACAAGGACACGCAGTCCTTACGGTGTAGGTTATCCTCCCCACAAGAGTAACTTCATAGAGACTCCCTCCACAATAGCACGCAGCTCTCCGATTGTAGAGTTCTCCCCACAAAGAATGAACAAAAGTAGAGTGTGTTCTTGAACACAAAAATAATTCACCAAAGCATATGGGATTTTTGTGAATTGAAAACAAAAGGGATGAAAACCCTAAAAGAAGAAGTCAAAAAGAATTCTGCAGATTCACAGTTTTCTGTCTTTGAAAACGCCGGGACTTCTTAATGAAAACGAAACCATTTAATGAGTATTTATAGAAAATCGTGTCACCTCGGTCGTTTGAACGAAAAAGGAATCTCGCTCAAATAAGGGACACGTGTCATTTGAATGACATCGCGTGACATCTCATGTCGCTTGAACGAGATGTGATCTCGCTTGAATGACCTGAGCGCTCATTCTCAAATTTTGATGAAAAAAGTTCGCTCCAACACTTAGAAAATATTTTGTAAACATATCCCAAAGCTCTAAGTGCAAAGTTAAGGTATTTAAAACATAACCTTACCAAAGTAAACTTTGCGGAGGCTTTTTTATGAAGAACTTTGATATATTCGGATCCGTCTTGATGTAGATTTCTCTTGAACTTCTTCGATGGTTGTAACGATATACGACATAATTAATTGTGAAGAATATTTATAAAAATATGTCTTTACAGATCTTATGAACCAATTTTCCAGGGAGTTCCTTGACCAGTTCGTGATTGTGTTCATAGATAATATTTGGGTTTACTCTAGTTCTGAGGATGAACATGCAAAGCATTTGTGTATGGTGCCGCAGACATTAAGGGACCATCGAAAATTTAAGAAGTGTGGATTTTAGCTACGGGAGGTGCAGTTTCTGGACGACCACATTGTGTCCGACAGGTGATTATTGTTGATCCGAGTAAGGTATCGATGTTGAGGGAGTGGGGATATCCCATGACATCAATCGAGGTTCGCAGTTTTCTGGGGTTGGCCGAATATAATTGTCGCTTCATTAAGGATTTCTTGAAGATTACGTGTCCGTTGACGAATCTTACTGGAAATGGTGTGTCGTTTATTTGACATGACCACTTCCAGTTAGCTTTTGATGAGCTAAAGAATAAATTGACTTCATCACTCGTGCTCGCATTGCCTAAGGGAGGAGTGGAGTACCGTATTTAAGCAAATGCATCCTTACAGGGACTTAGGGGTATACTAAAGCACGAGGATAGAGCTATAACTTATGCATCTCGTAAGCTTAAGCCCCACAAAAGTAATCAACCCACGCATGACCTTGATTTATAAGTGGTTGTGTTTGCCTTGAGGATTTGGAGTCATTACCTTTTGGGGGAGTAGTTTACCTTATTCATGGACCATAAATGACTTTAATATCTACTCACGTAAAATGATTTGAATATGAGGCAGAGGAAATGGTTAGAGTTCGTAAAGGATTACCAGTTTGATATTCAATATCATCCTAGGAAGGCTAACATGGAGGCAGATGCGTTGAGCGGATGACTTGCTGGGGAGATAACAGAGGTTTGGAATATGAAGTTTAGGGAGCTTAGATATGATGACGAGGTTACCAGATCTTGTGTGTCTGTATTGGCTGTCACTCCTAAGATTATTATACGGGGGGTTGGTTTTTCCAGGACAGAGTATTCTAGTTACTAGTAGAGAGGATAGAGTCCTATTCGATTAATTTTGAGAGAGGCTTGCGCTTCAGTGAGAGACTCGTTGTTCTAGAGGATGAGGATTTGAGACATGCAGTGATGTCAGAGTCTCACGGGTCGAGGCTTATGGTACATCCCGATAGGGATAAGATGTATTAGGATATACATAAGTAGTATTGCTTATCGAGGATAATGTGGGACATAATAGAGTTTGTCTCGAAGTGTGCAATCTGCTAGCTAGTGAAGGTAGACCACCAAAGATCGACATGAATGTTGCAGCCACTATAGATTCCAATGTGGAAGTGGTAGAGTATCTATATGGATTTCATTATCGGGTTACTGATATCAGAGAGAGGTCATGACTCCATCTGGGTGATAGTGGATCAGTCGACTAAGGTTGCCCATTTCCTATCGGTTTGTACAGATTTTAAAATGAGGCAGTATGCACAGTTGATTATCATTAAGATAGTGAGGCTGCACGAGGTTCCGATTAATATTTTTTCGGATCGAGACAAGATTTTTGTGTCCCACTTCTGGCAAAGTTTTCAGGAGGCCATGGGCACAGATTTACGTTTGAGTACAACGTATCACCCATAGACAAATGAATAAATGGAACGAGTTAATCAGATGTTGGAGGGTATACTGAGGATATGCATATATTTGACTTTAGGGGATGATGGGAGCACTACCTTCCATTACTGGAGTTTGCTTATAATAATTCCTACCAGTTTACCATCGGCATGGAACCATTTGAGGCACTGTATGGACGACCTTGTCGTTCGCCCTCTTACTGATTAAAGGTGGGGGAGAACAAACTCTTAGGGTCGAAGATGATTCAGGATACTGTTACCAAGATTGAGCTGATTCGAGGGCGCATCCGTATAGCCCAGGATAGATAAAAGAGTTACGCCGATGTAGACATGAGGCACATAGAGATGGAGGTTGGTCACCAGGTTTTAGTACGGGTTTCTCCTATGAAGGGACTCATGAGGTTCAACAAGAAAGGAAAGCTAACATCGAGGTATGTGGGATCTTTTTCAATTATCGAGAAGGTGGGACCAATTGCATACATACTGGGCTTACTAGAGCACTTACAGCCGATTCACGACGTGTCCCACGTGTCATCGCTGAAGAGGTACCAGAGGAGCTAGAGTTTTTTTTTCACGTTCCATTAGAGGAGATAGACTTGCAGTCATATATCTCTTACGAGGAGAGATCGGTGGTTATATTTAATCGCAGCGAGCATAAGTTGTGGGCTAAGGTGGTACCCTTGGATCGAGTTTAGTGGGGGCATCATAATGTTGACGAGTCAATGTGGGAGCGAGAGGACGATATGCGAGAGTGGTATCCGAAGTTATTAACTGCGGGTACATATAAATTTTGAGGATGAAATTCCTTTGTAAGGGGGAAAATTTGTAACACCCCGTATTTTTGAGTATTTAGAATTTAATTAATTTGATTATTTTTAAATTACACGTGTGTCGTAGTTTAATTGAATTAAATATTATGTGTTTATTAAATATTGATTGGGAGAGATTGTGATTAATATTTATGGGATAAATTTACTAAGTGCGTAGTAAATAACTTGTAATAATTATCATATGTCGTAGCAAGTAATATTGACGAGACTATGTTATCTCAATCGGGAGTCGCGTGTAGGCTATATTGAGGTTAAGATAGGAAATATAAGTAGAGTGACTCGAATGGCGATTTCGAGGTCACGGTTGATTTCAAATGGGCCAAAATAGGCGAATAGACTACTCGGGTGTATTGATTGGGTTTCGAAATATTTTTAGACCAACCCGGCACCACGTAAGGGTGTTTGAGTCATTTGGGAGTCTAGGGTTGGAAGAAATCCGAATTTTAAAGTGTTATATCAGCTAATTTATGGCAGGGGCTAGGGTTACAAATCTAGGAGAGAGGAGAGGCCATAGGAGAGGAAGAAGAGAGGATCCTTAGGCCATTCTACACCTTTTTTCACCACCGACTTTGCCAAAAACGAGATCAGAGCGAAGGAAGAACGATTCCATCCTTAAATAACAAAAATCAGACCTGCAAATATAAGGCAAGTGTTTATCTTGCAACTTTTTTAAGCATTTTATGATACCCATGGTAGTGTAGGGTTGAAATTGCATGATTGGGTGAATTCGTAGGATTTATATGGGCTGAAATTCATGATACGGGGGCAGGATTCATGTTAGAAATAATCCACCTGTATTGATATTACGAAATCTGAGATCACATAATGATAAAATTTAAAGAAATCTAGAAATCTTGATGAACATGCATTTAAGAATATAAAAAACTAGGGTTTTATGATTTATGGAGATTAAATCTATTTATGGTTAGATTTCTTAAAGATTTGATGTTATAATTACGTTAGAATTTATCCATATACATACATTTGATGATTGGGTATGCTATATGGGAGTTCGGGAAGGTTTCATAGGTTAACAATGGTGAAAAACGTAACTGGGAAGAAGCTATAAAATAGGTGTCGACCGATCGACCATTTTTTATCGATCGATCGACCAAAGTTGAATTAGGGCCTTTTTTATTTGCGTAGTTTTCCTTATCGAATATTGTGTGGGACTTTGGTAATACTTTATTAACTATACGAGGACTTGGAGAATATCAGAAAGCATATAGTTAAGGCTCGACTTCGTATTAATGAGGGTAAATTGGTATTAGGACCTGTGAGAGTTAAGCGATTGTGTTATGTATCGAGAATTTACAAATTGGGTTATGGTAAGTGTAAGTGATAACCTAAGCTTTGTACCAATCGGTTAGTGATGTCTTAATTACTGAAATTACTTAAGGGATAACTAGGACCCTTCGGGTAAAGAGTGATCCTCGAAAAATATGAAAAGAATAATAAGTGTGAATTATTAATACGTTAAGTATTTTAAAGATATACATACTATGAATTGGATACATTATGAGTTGTGTGTACACCTATACTGGAGATATTTATAGGTTGTGTGTATACCTATTATGTGCTTTTTTACATGTGTGAACATACCTATGCTACCTGTTATCACGGGAGGTTCCGCACAGTGGGCGATCCCACCTTGGCAATTCTAGGGAGGTCCAGATGTGTGCCCCAGAACATAAACTTAGGATGGCTTACTAAATGAGAGTGTATTAGTGGGACTGGCAGGTCATTTTGGTACATTAGGTATGTGTGTATTCCAAAGGCTTAGAACTATATTGTCTTCTATTTTGTGTTATTTGATTTATGGTTCGAGGTGACATTCTGAATCGATAGCCCTTGATTTGGTACGAGAGGTACATGGACTTGATAGCAAAGTATGCATGCATCGCGATGGCCATTATGTGGGATGATGTAGTTGTATATATAATTGTGTGATATATATACAACTGTGATTATTCTACTTTTATGTGATGGTAGAAAAGATAGATAGTGTATATCTAAAAGTAACTTAAGTAAGATAAACTTAACTAATAGTTCAATGAAAATGTTCTGTTAATATTAATTATTGATTTTACGCTACCGTATCGTATGGGCGGTACGAGTGGGCTAAAATTTTTGTGGTTTGTTATATACTTGTATTCAGTTAAGCTGGATAGCCTAACTAGGTGGGTAAAATAGGAGATGTTAGGTGTGCACTATAATTGAGAAGTGAGGAACTCAAGGGAGTGTACATGAAACTAACGTGTGTATATAACAACTGCTTCTAATTGAAATTTAAATACTTGCTAAATGTTTTTGTAAAGGTTTTAGGATCTGACCCGTATCAAATCTATGTTTTCAAAAACTTTTAGGTGTCCAGCCACAGGGACGTCAAACTTGATGATTCATTCGAGGGATGCGTAGTTGCATCACTTGTGGAGGCATGCAGGACTTGAGTAGACGCTTCAGTTATTTCATTCCTAGATTATAATTCATGACCAGTTATTTCAATTGGGCATGTTGCCCGTTAAGTTTATACATTTATTTTGGACTTATTTATCAGACTTTGTATTAGATTTATCTTCTTTTTAGTTAGACTTATGATTTGGGATGTTGGTTTTGGAACCGATGGTTTATTCAACATTTGTCATTTATCTATTTATCTTGCGATGTTTTAGACTTCTATTACGGTGTGGATGGATGATATTATTTATTTTCGCATGTTATTATATGTTAATGAAACATAAAATTTGGCACCGACTTAATTTAACATAGGTGGTTAGTAATTTAAAAAGATTCAACAGTGATGCTTAGAATGAACCAAATGAGAATTTATTTATAAAGGACTGATCACCATGATTAAAATAGAAGGGTGTCACAGCGGGCTGGCCACCCATTATTTTGATAGACGAGGTGTCACAGATGGTATCAGAACATCTGGTTCTAGAGTCTTTAGTATCTGTGCGAACTACATTTTCAGTGTTGATTTTCTTTGATATAGAGCCCTCTTCTTAGGATTGTTGATTCATAATGCGACTTACGTTCTCTTGCTATTGAGTATAGTTAAATCAAATCACATATGAGTTCGATTAGGCTTCATATACCGAACCATATAAGACGACTAACGAGGGCCGTTAGGAAGACTTTAGTAGGAGAGACTCAGTTGGAGCTACAGAGTATTCTGGGAATGGTGACTATGGTAGGAGTCACCACTAATATTGTTCTGGTAGATGATCGAGTGATGACCACCGGGGCATAGTAGTCCCTAAGCACCCATCGTAGCAGACGATGGTGCAAATTCAAACTCACCCAATGTAGTCGATAAGGGGGAGGATCTCTTTTGAAAGGCCAACTCAAGAGTTCTATAAGGAGAAAAAGTGTTATTGTCCAATGGAAGGAGATCATCCAAAGGCAATTACGTATGGCGGAGTGCAGTGACATCCAGGATTTAAATTTTAGGTAAAATTTTTAGCTCATAGGAGCAGCGTTGTCGTGGTGGAGGCCAATCAGCACATGTAAGGAAATAAATAAGGTATTAATCGAGAAATTTTGGGTCCGGTTTGATCGTAAGTCCTTTCATCTACTATTCAAATAGGGATGTGAAAGAAGTTTCTGGACTTATCACAAGAGGGGCGAGTAGAGTCCGATTGTGATGAGGAAATTTCTTGCTTAAGTGAACTTCGTATCCGGTGAGGTTGGTAGGGAGGAGAAAATAGTTCTTAAGTGTGATGATAGACTCATGATTAGAAGTCGCCAACACTTATAGGAAATTCGGTTGGATGACTTAAGCATTAGGCATCGATGCCGTACTTTTACAACGCTTCTATGTAAATGGGACCAAGAGAGTTGGAGAAATCTAACTAGAAGGGAAACACATGATTCAACGGTGCTAGTGAGTCACCACGGGGGATACCTAATAGAGGATCCATTGATTCAGATCAGTGAAACTCCTGCCAAGTGACGGTGGATTCAGTCAGGGCCAGTAGAGTCAAAGGAACAATCGGGGGGTAGCAATTGGGACCAAGGCTACCAAGTCCGAGAGAGGGATAACCCCAACATGTTTAGTGGGGTTAGAGATAGGGGAATAACACAAAGAGGTGTCTTATGTGTGGAGAGTAGGGTCATATGTGCTTATCTTGTCCGCAACGAGTTAGGGGACATGAGCGGGATGCCCAGCAGGAGCAATAGTTAGAGAAGTTTTTGGTTCGGTTTGGATGAGAGTATTATGTCCAGGAACTATTTAAACCGCCAATGCTATTGCCGATTAAAGGAATGAGTTTTATCCATGGGTAAATGGGATAATATTTATATGACACGGGTGAGTCATAGTATTTTGTAAGCACTAGATCCGCGTATGATATGGGTTTAGTGGGTGTACCGTTAGCATTACTATTGTGTGCATATATTTACCGTTAAGTAGCGGGGCTCTCTTTGGTTACATCTATAGAGGAGCGGGTGCAGTCACTGAGAGGATATGTTTGAGTGGATTTACTGGTTTTAGAAATATTCTATGCGAGTATGATATTATCCTGGGTATGGACTGGTTAGCAATGGTTTGAGTGATGGTGGGATGTCACAATTAGGCTTTTGTATTCGCTGTTTCAGGACATGATGTGTGGTTTTACGATGACTCATGTGGAAGAGGGTCAAGCTCGCGGATATATTATATTATGGATGAGACTTTAGAGAGTTTAGTTGTATCGTTATATTTAATCCCATCGTGTATAGACTTTACTGATGTGATTAAGGGTGTTTCCTATCGAGCAGAGAGATTTAGCTCGTTATTGATTTAATGCCGGGGACTTAATGATAGTGCAAACACAGGGTTATATGAATCCTTTAGAGATGTGGGAGTTTATGATTAGAGTTATACGACATGAAGAAACTAATTTTGAGTGTCTCGATTATATGCTTTGGGCCTGCAGAACTTAATGAGCAGTCATTCTAAGTAGTAGTGTATCAGGGGAGTTCCTTATTTGAGTTTCATTTGCGGAATGTTCTACGAATGAACCATTATAACCGTCAAGAGTAGGGAGACGTTGTTGGATGTTAAGCCATCAGTTTTGAATGTTAATCATTAAATGTGTAGAGAAAACACTTTGAGCTTGGAGCTCTTACACTATATACAGCCAGTGGAGCCGGTAGTGTTGTGTAAAAAGTACTAGGAAATGTTTGCACCACTAGTACATAGGTGGGGAAGTCTCGAGGAGAAATAAGTCACGATTAGTAGGGAAACTGAGTATAACCTTACTGTATAGCCATACTGAGAGTGAGGGGATGATCTTGAGATAAGTATGTTACGTATGAGACGTTAGTGATGATTGTGCAGGTATGCATGGAATGCAGGGTATATGGCACCTAGTTAGTGTGATTTTTATAATCGTCCAGGATCAGGGGGTGTGGAAATAAATGTGTTGAATGTATGCCTATGGGGTAGTTAGAAACATAAGTAAAATGGTATGATGGACTGAAGTTCGTTTGAAAAAAAGGAGATCGCCCAACTTTGTGTATATCAAGGAGAACTATCACAGTCGAGTGAGTTAAAGGACGGTGGAGACACGTGTAAAAGACATTCTTTGATAAGGGAGAACCCCACAATTTTAGAAAGTAGAGTGGAGTCTTACCTAATAAAATTCCTAGAGTGGCTTGCGCATAGATAAGATGTTGATTTTTACAAGATGAAAAAGAGCCTAGGAAGTGCGCAGTTTTGAAGCAGACGCACATGCCATGGTTTTGGTATATCCCATAAAGGAGGGTGAAATTTTCCATGTAATATATGTTGAGCATGTGGATCGGTGTTGAGTGAGACATAATGAAGTTGTCTCCAGGTGCACCACTCATAGATGGAGAAGGTTGTTTCGAGATTATCAACCAGACTTTCGTAATAGATTGATGATTCCAGTGACGGAATGGATACGGAGAGATAAAGTTTATTATTGGGTTATCAAAATCACATAGAGGTCAAGATTTCATTCGAATTTGTAGAATAAATTGACCGAAATGGAATAATTGTTATTCAGTTTGGGTGAGTTATACTATCGAATAGTATGCCCAACATTTCATTGGAGAGAGAAATGAACTGGCACAAGGTGCTGCCCAATATTGTTGTGAATCAGGATGAGACCCTTAAGTTCCACCTCTGATAGGAAGTGATAGGAGGCGATGGGAACAGATTTACATTTTGAGCTAGATGTGCCCCCGTGGGCCGATGGGTAGACGGGAGGTGACAAGGATGTTGGAGAATTTGAGAAATGTGTATTTTGGATTTTTGAGTAATTGGAAGTATTAATTATCACTCGTAGAGTTACGTGTGATAACTCGTAGTAGTTTATTATCTGCGTGATGGCTTCTAAGGCTTCATACAAAGACCTTGTCATCCACCCTTTGGTTGGTTAGAGGTGGGGATAACAAGCTTCTGGGACCCGAAGTGGTTCATGGTCTATCGGTAAGGATTGAGATAATCTATGTCATTTTCATATAGTTCAGGAATATAGTGAGAGTCATGTCATCGTGAACTGAAGTTAAAGTCTGACATGAGTCATCGAGGGTTATTACGGGTGTCTCCCAGAAGGGAGTTACTTATTTTGGCAACGAGAGAAATTGACACCTACTGAAGTGAGGCCTTTTCCAACATTAAGATGATAGAGCTAGTGGAGTATAGACTCGTCTTTTGAGTGTTCTTAGAGGATTCATGATAGCTTTATGTGTTATTGTGGAAGCGAGACCTTAAGAATGAGGGGATATATCGGTATATAAGAGTTTGCATGGACTCGTCGCTAATCTTGGGTTGTAGCGAGTAGACCTTCAGTCAAAATGGTACCATTGGTGTGAGTATAGTGGAAACACCGAATTATTTTTACGAGTTAACTTTGAATACATTCGGATGCATTGAGTGTAAGGATCCGAAGTTTTAGTGCCGGGAATATCCAAATTTCGGGGACGAAATTCCTTTGTAAAGGGGAAGCACGTAACACCCCGTAATTTTGAATAATTATGAATTTAATTATTTATGGTATTTTAAATTACACGTGTGCATTAGTTTAATTAAATATTGTGTAGTTAATAGATATTAATTTATGGGAGTAAGATTATATTTATGTGGTAAATTTCCTAAGTGTGTTTATAGTAAATAAAAATACGGTGAATTGGTAGTACGTCGTAATGAGTAATAATGACGGGATTGTAATGATATCTCAACCGGGGCTTGTGAGTATACTATATTAAGGTTGAGATGAAAAATTTATGTTAGACGGATCGGATTGTAATTTAGAGCTCATGGTTGGTCCCGAATGGGTCGAAATGGGAAGAATTGAGTACCCGAGGGGAAATAATTGGGTTCCCGGGACTTTTTAGACTAGACTGGGCTCATATGGGTGAGTTTGGGTCATTTGGGCTTGGCCCATTAGAGTAATTTCATGATTAAGACTATTTAATCTAGGGTTAAGGTTTTTAGGCAACTTAAACACAATTCAAAACCCTAACCAAATGAAGGAATAGGGGAAAGTGAAGAAGGAAGAAGAAAAAGAGAGTTTGGAGAGCAAATTCGAGGAGCAATTCATCTTCTCCAATAGAATTTCAGACCCTACAAATCGTATAAGGCAAACGGTTATCTTGCTATGAATTTTATGTGTAGAATTCGTGTTCATATCATGGTAGGTGTCGAAAACTATTTTGGGGGAAAGAGTTTTCTCACACAAGAATGGGATTTTTGGGTTGAGTTTATCTCCTGCAATGTTCAATTGACTTAAATGATGAATTGATGAATTTATAACTTATATTTTCTGGGAAATTTAAATTTGATGAGATTTAGAGATTGATTAAATCTAATTTTAGATTTGTAGATTTAACTTAGGATTTCGGTTGAGAGATTTGAAAATTTAGAATTGAAGATTTAACTTAGGGTTTTGGTTAAGAGATTTGAAAATAAGCCAATTGATTGATTAAATCTTTAATATGAGTCCAATATCTAATGTTAAGATGATTTAGAAGTGTTAGAATCATCATATTTGTGTCCCGTTACATTGTTTGTGATTTAATGGAGGTTGGGTAATATATTGAAGAAATTTGGATCGAAAATAGAGAAAATGGTTCGCAGTCAGATATAGAGAACTGGTTCGGGTTGGTTGAGCGAATCGGTTCGGGTGTCTAACCGACCCAGTTTGGACCACCTGACACTTCAGTTTTTGTCGTTTAATTTGAGGGTTAATTCAGCCGGTTTTCAATAGAGATTTTGACCCGTAAGGACGAGGAAAATTTTGCTGGGTAATTTAGGCAGAATTGTATGGCCTCGGTTTGAGTGGGTAATTAGAATGGGAAATTATTACAATGCAAGAATAAATTAGTGATTGATTTTACTAAAGAATTGGGTGGGTTAATTCGTGATTTATTTGACGTGCAGGCTGGTTGGGTAAGTCCGAGGATATAGCGGAGTGATGTTATTATTTTAAACTAGCATGTAACCCACGCGATGCACTGGTGTTCAATTCAATTTTTTACAAAATACGCACTTAAAAGTTTTTCTCCGTCAATATATTGTCTTAATCAAACACTAAAACATAATGCTTATTGAAATACAAAAAATTGTTGAGCACTCCAAGTGTCCTTGTGCTCCATCAATCCTTGATCTCTATTCCTTTGCTCTTGTAAATTTATGACATTTTAATTTAAAATATGTATTTTTTTAAGAAAAAAGGTAATATTCTAATGACCATATACGTGGAGTGATTACCAAGTCATCCATGACCATATACATTGTCACCCTCTTTACAAAACCACCCTCTTCAGTAGCTTCCACCTCGGTTAATACACGAGCAACATATGGCACCTCATTACACAAACTTCCCACACTGTGGACAAACAACTCTAGCATCATCAACAACTTTCCTGTGATTGTTGGGACAATTTAGAAGGTATTCTTTTTTCTGGTTGGGTTGCATGCTCGAGGCGGTGTCCTGAAATGAGGCCCCATAAATAAAGATATTATTATTATGCTTCACCCAATTAACTTATTATGTAGCTTGTTGCATTTTCATTCTTTTTTTGGGTCCAAACTCGTACTTTTTTGAATGCATATTTAACAATTAAACAATGAAACCCGAGTTGGTTAATTATGTAGAAATACAAGGACTAAATTTATTCAATCTTCCTCAAAATAATTAATTGTATGGTGAGACCCCAATTGAACAATAATCTTGCATTAGAAATAAAATTAAACAATAAATTATAATATTTTGATTTCAATTATAAAATATTTACTTTAAAATAATAAAATATAAATAATTACTTAATTAAATCAGATATTAAAATAGGATAAAATGTAATTTAACAATTGTATAATGAATGTATGAATGGAAAACGATGAAGTAAATAATCTCCATATGGAACCACAGACCAATGTTGTATGAAAAAATGAAATCTCTACAGGGAAAGAGAATTAAAAGCATAAAGAAAACAAACCCCATTTAAAAGTTTTAGGGATGGTGGTGCTGCTGTTAATTGAGTTGGACAGAGATATAGCAGTGTTCAGAGATATGGGTTTACTACCATTTTTTTGTTCTTTGCAGTCTTAGGCTAGTGCTTTGAGAGACAGGCACAGTTTAACTAGAATGGTATTAATATATATATATATATATATATATATATATATATATATATATATATATATATATATATAAGAATTGTGATAATATTTGTTTGTATGATAGGGATTTGAACATACCCCTCTAGTGCTATCAGTGGAGGTTACGCGATGTGGGTGATCCCCCTAACTAGTGAATGCACAGTGAGTATAAGCCCTAGGTCATAGCGCCATGCATGTGCCCTCGTGAGGGTTGAAGTTCGAAGTGAGTTAATTGTGGGCATCGTTATGACTCACTATTTAAGGAGTATGGCCGTCTGCAATACATCTGCAACTTTACCGAGTCAGTGTGAGATTCTGACCACCGGTAGGTGGGATGATGTGAGTATCCCTCGGTGATGAAAGCATTGTAGAGAAAGACTTATGATGAGTTATTACTCTGGGGAACTCTTATGAGTTATTACTCGGGGGACCTCTGATGAGTTATTACTCGGGGGATTATTATTATACGCGATATATGTGTGCTTGTTGTGGTATATCCTGTATGTATATAATGGTCTAGAAATTTATATACTGATTTAACGCGTAAAGAGTAATTGTATGTGCAACTCTTACAATGTATCTAGATATATAATTGAGTGATAAATTATATACAAGATTTAAAACATTAAGTGTGAATGTTTAGAAATAACTAGAGTAAAGTTATATTAATGATAAATGATGAGATAATTAAAATAAGCTAACGAGTAAACTAGCTTAGTAATGAATGATAAAACGTACTCGGGTTAGAGTAGTGTGTTAGAAAGAATTGCAATAGGGCTAGTTAGTTAGGGTAGCGTAACTAGGCGGGCTAATACATACGCGTTAGGTTTGCACAATAGATAAGAGGTGAGGGGTATCTCAAGAGAGTGTGACACCGACTTAAATATGGAAAGCTTACTGCATATTTATTTACTGCATTTTAATCACTTGCAAATATTTTTAAAATATTTTCTCCGACCCGTGTCAAACATATTTTCTAAAAACTTTTAGGTGTCCAGCCACAGGGACACCATGGATGACCATTCGTTCCAGGGTTACGTTGCTGCAATGGATGCAGAGGTTTGCAGAGTTTCAGTATAGCCGCTTCATTTATTATTTCCTAGACTAAGTTCCATCTTAGCTATCCGTTTGGCATGTTTACTTTTATTCAAACATTAGTGATGTTCAGTTTATTTATTTCATTTAGGATATTTGTACTGAATTTATGGTGATCGGTGGTTTATTTGGCACCCCGTTATTATTATGCAATTAAACTTCTGTTGGACATGATTTATCATGTAGTATTATTTCATATGGTTTGTGTATGGGTGGTTTTATGTTGCATGTAATAATAAGATTAAAATTAACAATGTTTGTTAAACTAATAGGTGGTTAGTAATTTAATTAACTTTTCGACAATGATGTTAAGAATGAGCCATATGAGACTACCGTTTTATTTTGGTAGCGCACTGGCCATCTATTATTTTTATAGGCGGAGTGTCATACCAAATTGAGAGGGTAGACATAAAAATGCTACATGGGTATCAAGCTAGGACACAAGTGGGGAGAGGAGAGCTAGAAGAAATTGATGAAGAAAATGAGAATCGACATCAACACCATCATTTTCTCCATATTAAACAACTTGGTTCTAACAAAAATTAACGAAAGAAAACTATCATACTTTTTTTATTTGGATTCTTGTATTAATCATAAAAATCATGCTTAGAAATTATTAAATTAATAAGTGTTAAATTTGAATTGATAATTCTTGAAATTAAAGCCTAAATTGTGTGATTAGAATCTAATTAGTAAAATTGGTATCAAATAATTAAATTATATTTAAAAAACTAAATCTTCATTTTGTGGTATTTTTAAAATTAACATATAATAATTGGGAATTTATATATGTAAATTTGTGATGAAATGAAATTGGGGTTCATGGTAAAGTTGGGCTAATTAGTTAAATAGATATAACCTTTTTTTTAATAAAAATGCTAAAGTCATTTTTAATACATAACATTAGTTGGTGGGTTATGATAGGACTTATGATAATAAGCTAAATTCGTGATTTTTTTTTTATGTTTGTGAGATGAATTATATGATTAAAATTCATTATTTAAAAAATTAAGGTTCATATAAGAATTAATACACAACTTGAGAAATGATTATCGGTAGACTTGTTGAATGAATATATTATAGGTTACTTTCAAAATGTATTTCCTATTAAACATGTTTTGTGTTGCTGAAATCGAATGGATGTGAATTGGGCGAAGATTTGCACGAAAATCGAAGTTGGGAAAATGGTGCATGTTGCCTAGGACCTAATCGATAGGGATGGGGGTGGTCGATCGTGGTGGCTCATGAAGTGTTTTTGGGAAGGTTTAAATGGGGAGATAATTTGTTTGCTTTATGAACTATTGTGAGACTGTTTTAATAATAACCATAGCCCAATAGGTGGGTTTTAAAAGGTAAGGAATACACATTTCCTTAAACCATGTTAGAATAGTTTAATAATTTTACCAATTGTTAATAATCCTTGTGAACGAAAGAAGAATTGCAGGTAGCAAATTAAAATAAAGTTTTGAATACTTCAAATTTTTATTTAGGACCAATAGGTAGGGTCCTTAAGTTAGATAATACTTATAGCACTTGTGTTGTGGTAGGATATGTTTATGTAATACCCTGTATTTTGGGGAGTTAAATACATGGCTATTTAATTATTAATTATTATTTATTTGGGTGATTTAATGTGTAATTTATTGGTATTTTTTGGTTTGGATTATTAGCTGGAATTTAAAACGAGGATTTGAATCATATGTGAACAACTCGATAATTTAAAAACATAGTTGCGATTAATTTTTATGTTACGAGTTGAGATTGTTGGAACTTTGTTAGAATTGGAATCCAGGGGAATACTAATGCCTAGGGTAGTTTTTTAATGTGTTAAATTTGGACCCAGGGGTAAGTATCCCTTTGGGGGAACTTTTAGGAGTATGTGGTTAGTGGTTTAGGCTTATTTTGGGTCCAACAATGGGCCTATTATGGAACTAAGGGATTAGGGTTATAAATAGATAATTAAAACTAATTAATCATCATAATGTATCATATTTCTTATCTAAAAGCAAGAAGTATTATTGTTTATCGTATTAATGTAATTTAGTTATGATTTTCATTGCTGAATATAAATCAACTGGTTAAGAGCATGTTATTAGGCTCTAAATTTGATTTTTGAGTTGTAGAATCTAATTATTAATCATGTCTATTATAGATCTGAATTGGTCTGATTCTGAATTGGTTTGATAATTAAACCCATGTTCATATTGATATTCATGTTTAGTTTAAAACTATATGGCTTATATAGTTGAAAGACCATGATTAGCCTGTTTTCAATCATTAGTAGTTGTAAATATAATTTGTTTTATAGTTAAAATAGTTTATTAGTGTGTAATCGCATGTTTAATAGATGGTATTATTGTTAATTGAATGAAATTTGGCTTAAAGTTAAATCACTTGAAAAATACGTGATATTAATGATTTTACCCCAATTAATGAATTTAAAACATCTATTATGAACATAAGAGGTTAATTTTTTTATTTGGAAGTGATTAGAGATCATGAAAAGGTATTTTAGATGTGTTAGAAGGTTTGGTAGGGTCGTTAATTGTGGTCTAGGGTTTAAGAAGTCGTAACTTGATGTTTGGGAAAGGAGAAACCTGAAAATAAAGTGTTTTAGATGCGCATCATTCACGACATTGTGCGCACGGATATATGCAGTGAGTTTTGGAGAGGGGCAGCATGCGCACGACCTTAAAATGGCCCTATACACACAATTATTGGAAGAAATGTCCTATGTGTAGTTTTTACTAGAGGTTGTTCGATAAGAGCATACGGGTTGATATGGATGGTTTAGGAAGGTGTTTGTATTTTGGGTGTGTCTAACATATTAATAGTAATGAGGTTGGTGTTCCGTGTGTGCGTGCGTGTGTATGTATGGGTTATAGTCTTGGGTTGGGTTTATCTGAGATATATGTGTTTTAAAGAATACAATTATAATGACATGACTTAAATGTATATGCATATGAGTATACGCATGACTTGGGGATTATTTGAATAACTAATTTGAATATGTTTATGTATGTTAAGCATAAATTAAAAGGCGTGTTTATTTGGCTTGGTTTGATGGTATCAGATATAGCACCACTAAGTAAGATAGCTCAATCTCAATCCAGAATAGCTTTATAAGTATAACAATGGTGTATAGACAACATAATAAGTAGAGATGGAGATGAGGCAAGGGAGAGAGAGACTATAAAATAAGTGGCTGAGCCATCTGTCCTACTCCACCGTGCATAGGTGTGTGAACTTCACTATGAGAATATGCTCTAATGGCCTTAGTGATACAACTCACTCAATTTTCTCTCTCTATTGTGATAGCAACAGAGTTTTAGCTAGGGTTTTAATTATCAATCCTTTACATTATTAAAGAAAACAAGTTTATATAGTGCTTGGGAGTTGTAATGTACCCCCAAAGCATGTAATAAGCATGTGTAGTATATATTAACCAATAAGGTTAAGCCACCCGTCACTAGTAAATGTAGATCGTGATGATGCAAATATTCCCCCTACGTGCACATGCAATTCCCTTATAACTGTCTGTCTATGTAGACTTATCGTGCTGGAGTCTTGCATCACACGTAGTGGAGATATTATCCAGAGGTGTCTCAACTGAGCTGAGTATGAGATCCCCAAAGCCCTGTTTGATCATATATTGGAGGAGTGTAGTCTCGACCGAGCAGGCATTAAGCTGAGACGAGATCGTTGCAGGACCAATGAGGTTTCGACTATCAGGGATGGAGGATGAGACGAGATAAACAGGTAAAAAGAGCCGTTGGAGAGTCTTGGCCTGAAAAGATGGACGAGGCTGTGCCCGCTGATGTTAGATTCCTCATAGAAAGTGTGCTCAGTATGGTCAACCAATCGAGCAAGTCCTATGCTAGGACGGGGTTACACTTGGGCATATCAATCACCCATAACCCTAAGCCTTCAATGTGAGTAGGAGGCTGAGGATTAAGAGTGTCTGAGGATATTTAGAAGATAAGACATTTTTGAGTGACGGCTAAGTAGTCCTTCTAATGTCGTATCTGAACTGATGAGGGTCATTAAGGTAACACTTGGCAGTTAGTTTATAGTTTTACAGGATTTAAATGACACGTGTATTTGTTTTCATAAGCTAGCGTCTCACTCAAGTATAAGTAGTGACATAGGTGTTTAGGGTTTTGTGCCCACATGATGACTCTTTTTTAGACTTATGCCCAATGAACTAGTGGTTTAAAAACCATTTTTACCCTTTTCTCTCTCCTATTTGCAAACATCTTCTCTCCCGCCTGTAACCTTGAGTGTTAACTGCTATTAGCATCCTTACTTTGAGCTTCAATTCTCACCGTTTGTGATGTTCTCAGTGCTATTTTCCTTCTCTCAAGAACCCCTTTTCAATGAGGTAAACCATTTCCATCAAGTTTTTTCTGTTTCATGTTTATATTTGCTGAATTTGTTGTATGTGTGAGTTTTTATGTTTTTTGACGGTGGGTTTGGTGATTTTAGGGGTTGTGCCTTTGGTCTTCTGGGACATTTTAGGCAACAGGTGGCGTCATAGGGTATCTTTTAAGTTTTTCGTACACTTTTGTTTGAGTTTATACATTTCGGTGAGTCTCCGATTACCATCTCCGGTGAAGTGGTTAACCACTATTCTCATTTTTTTTTCTCCAAAACGATTGAGTTACCCCCTTTTGATCTTACAGGCAAACTTAGTCAACCCAAAAACTTGTTTGCTAAAAGTTTTATACGAGTTGGTAGAGCAATATCTAACCCTTAGGGAGAGATATTTTAGGGAGATACGAAGTATAGAAGCCGAGGACGCTGTTATGCATAAAGTCGAGGCTATCCCTACACTTCCAATCCATCATGTCCTTTTAGCTGTCGTACGCCCTCTCATTGTTGACCTTAGTGACGCAATGTCTGAGTCATCTAATTTTACGGGCGCAATCCTTTCGTCTCCCATACAACCATGAGTGTGGATTCTTATAAAGAGGCAATAAGACTCTCTGCTACCTCTTCTGAAGAAGTCGAGGTATCTTCTCGAGCCTCATCTTCTTAGCATGCTGAGTCTTCTAACTAGTCAGAGTCCTCTTTACAAGTCATATTGAATCTGGATGAGTCGAGGGTGGAAGTTTTAATTCCTCCTCCTCCCATGGCAATTTTGTTATCGGTCATTTCGAGTAATGAGTTCTCTCAAAGATTTCCAGGCAGTGTCCCAACTGAAAACCTGAACGACGATGATGGTTCGATTAAGGATACACTTAACACATACTACGCTGAATCTTTTCCCAACATAATTACAGAAGTAGTTTTTTTGACTTGGAGACATCTCTATGGTATAAGACCCTCTATCAACATGAGGGTGCCCTCTGAGGATGAGAGATCATTTCACGTTCGAGATGGCGAGATCTCGATCTATGAGCAGATATTTAGAGTCGGCTTCAAGTTGCCTATTCACCCAACAGTACGACCCATTCTTACCGATTTAGGTCTCGGTCCCTCTCAACTATCACCAAATTCCTAGAGGATCATCCTCGGCTTTGCATCGCTTTAGAAACTGGTCCATCACACCGACCTTCCAGTTAGCATTTTTAGGGGCTGTTATAGCGTGTCATCCTCAAAGACTCAGCCTGGATACTATCATCTCGTAGCCAGGAAACCAACAAAAAAAGTCTTACTTGTTAACCAGACTTCTAATCATAACTGGAAGCCCCGTTACTTCTTCATATCTGGAGCTTAGGATTTCGGCCCAAATGTTCCTTGTAGTGCCTCAAAGCCTATAGTTCCTCAGAGATGGGCAAAAGCACCAATGTCGGCCAAGTTAGACCCAGGTCTGAGTATTGATGCTAATAAGAAGATGCATAAGGTTAGGAAACAGTGTAAGGAGGGTGGTTTCGTAGAGTTTAAGCAATTAATGACCCCCTACTTTTTGGAGCAGGCAGGTTTGGGGGTGGACCCCCTAACTAAATTATGTAAGTATATTTCTTCTGACTTTTGTGTCATAACTTTTTTATTCTTTTTACAGACCTCATATTTACTTTATAGATCGTCTGTCCAATATACCAGAGGCTCTGTAGAAGATGTCTACTCCCAATTTTGCTAGTCTTATGAAACAGGTGAGGAAGAAGACTGTACCCCCACCTCAAACTAAGAAATCCACACCTGGTAATCCTAGTCAGGCCGAGGGGACCAAAAAGAGGAAGGAGGTTCCTGAGGATGTCCATGTCTTCCACCAATAAAAGAAGCGTAAGGACAACTTATACAGGATGATGCCGACACATGCAATTCTAATCTCTTCTGAAGATGAACTCTCGGCTCGTCTGGCCAACTTAAAAATAAGATTGGACTCCCTCATAGGGAACAAAGATAAGGATTTTCAAGTGATGGCCTCCATAACATAAGAGACTAATGATTATTTCTTATAATCCACGAATGTCTCTCTTTTGAGTGATTTGTGTATGCATAGAGCTATTCAAGTAAACTTTTGTGCTTTTATTGAATTTTGCTAACATGTGTAGTCTCATCTCGTACTGATGTCTCATATTTTCTACAGTTTATTCTGTCTTTGAAGAAATTCCATTAGTGGGTATCAAAAAATCTTCCCGAGTTTTAGCTAGCCCGATAGACTATTAAAAATGAAAAGGACTTGAAGAAGCAGATCTTGACCCAGGATAATTACCACAAGAAGGCCATGAACAACCTGAGGACTCAACACACAGAGGCCATCAACAAGCTGAATTCTGATCATGATGCTGCCATTAAGGCCCTAAATGACAAGAAAGCATTCAAGGTACAAAATTAGGTGAAATTCTTTATTGATAAGGACCTTGAAGAGGCTAAGAAATAGGCGGTTAAAGAGTTCAAGTCGTCTGAGGAATTCTTGGGGTATAGTTTATAATACCTTGAGAGAGGAGCTAGGACAACCTGTCGCAAGACGACTCTAAAACTCCTTGGCGTCTCACATATGGACGCACAGATTGAAGCCTTTGACTTCTCTGAACCACTGGTGATGACAACCCTGACCAAGATTGAAGGGTCGTCACAATATGACCTGACTGTCCAGACTATTAATGATGAAGGCGACGATGAGCCGGCTGGGGATGAGGCCAAGACCACCTATGTTGATAAGGATGGTAATGCTGAGGCTGAGAAAAATGATGTCGCTGATGGTTCGGCTCAGGTGGAAACTTAGGGAAACCCAGCAACTTGACTACATCTTTTTTTATCAAGGCGATCGCCTATGGTCTGATGCCCTTTGTTTAATGTAACTTATGAACACTTTTTAGTTTTGATAGCTTAAATGCTTCCTTGTCTGATGTTATTGAATGTGATTAAGTATTGATATGACAAATATAGCACCCTGCCGTATCATTTTAATGCGCTAAGCCTTACAAGTATATAATGCCGCAGCCTTATAATTACATACTACAAGGTGCAGACTTACGTGCCGCGGACCTACATACTATAGGGTGTGGCCCCATTTGCTACACGATGCAACCCCTCTCATTCACATGTCACAGGGTGCGACGACTTCCTTACAACATAGCTAGCCGCATCCCCACTCCATTTATAACACCTACAACTCCTATAAACAGAGGTCCCCACCTCGAGATCAAGGGATCGAGACCAAACTTGACCAATACTTAGCCCAAAGATCACTACACTTGGGGGGGCATTGGCAAACACCCCATGCTCCTTCTATACATCTTTGAGGCTATTCTCCAGCATTACGGTCATCTCTCCGGTTCCCTCGAAATCATCACAGACATGTATTCTCTTCTCTCATCTACATTGTACGCCTATTACGACATTATAAACTTGTACTACAACGCATATAATGAGAGTGTGACACCAAAGTGAAAGTAGGCTCATTTTAATAGCCGAACCACTTTATATCTTATCTTTTGTCTCTCTTTACTTGCTTTATCTGCTTATTACGTATTCTACACTTGACTTGCTGGTATGAGAACGACAAGTGGATGATTTCTCGTATCATCAAGCATGAATATTTGCATCTTCTATTTCTGCTAATTCTTTTCATTGTATTGTGTCTGCTTGCAGCTTTAAGAAACTTTACAACCTTATGATTGTTGATATATTCTCGTTTGAGACAAGGAGTAATTTAACCAACTTAATGATTGTTTAAACTCGAGATCACCACCTAATGATGTTTAAATAAACCATTATTAAATATTTTTAAATTTGAATGAACCAAATTAGGTGCTTAATTGTAAGTGCCGTCTCGTCGTTTTGAGAGTGCGTGGATGAGTGTCATCTCGTCCTACACTTTCATCTCATCGAGAGAGATTCCACCAAGTTAATTATGTTTAAACGAACCATTATTAAATGATTTTCAAATTTGAATGCACCAAATTAGGTGCTTAATTGCATGTCCCCTCAAGTCATTTTGAGAGTGTATGGATGAGTGTCGTCTCGTCCTACACTATCATCTCGTCGAGAGAGATTTCACCAAGTTAATGATGTTTAAATGAACCATTATTAAATGATTTTCAAATTTGAATGAACCAAATTAATGGTGTTTAATTGCAAGTCCCTTCTCGTCATTTTGAGAGTGTCGTCTCGTCCTACATTGTCGTCTCGCTGAGAGATATTCCACTAAGTTAATGATGTTCAAATGAACCATTATTAAATGATTTTCAAATTTGAATACACCAAATTAATAGTCCCCTCTCGTCATTTTGAGAGTATATGGATGAGTGTCCTCTCGTCCTACACTGTCTTCTCGCTGAGAGAGATTCCACCCAGTTAATGATGTTTAAATGAACCACAATTAAAAAATTTTAAAATTTGCCTTTTGTTTTCCACCACCTTGGTAATGTTATCACACTATTCCCCCCCCCCCCCCCCCGGTGTTATTGATAATCCATGGACGAGGTGAGCAATGTCTGGATTCTCATGCCACCGAGAGTGCCGAGAGTGAATTAATGTCATTTCACCACATGAGTGATGTTTTGTAGTTTAGGACGATTTGAAACATACAATTTGATCAATTCATACAACAAAGATATGAGGGATTTTACATTTTTCATTCATCACTTTTTAGTACATCTCTCATATAATGGTAAAATAAACAAACATACAAAATCTCATTGATAGTATTTCTTCAAGTGATCAGCGTTCCAAGGGTTTAAGAATGGTTCTCCCTCCAAATTCTCAAGTCTGTACGTACTAGGAACAATTTCTTCAGTAATTCTGTAGGGTTCATGCCAGCTTGCATGGAGCTTATTCGGCGTCTACCAAGATTTTTTCAAAACTAGAACTCCAACTGATATTGGCCTAGCCTTAACTCTCTTGTTGTAGAATTTTGCAATCCTCTGCTGATAAGTAGCCTGCCTAACCTTTTCATCATCACATCTTTCTTCGATGAGGTCCAGATCTAACCTTCATTCCTGAGCGTTTATTTATGGGATCTATGTTTGAACCCTGTGACTTGGTAGGCCGATCTCGATGGGTATCACTACCTCTGAGCCACAGGCAAGCATAAAGGGGTCTCCCATGTTGGCATCCTCTCCATCGTCATGTATGCCCACAACACAACGTGTACCTATTTCGTCCAAAGACCTTTGGTGTCTTCTAATTACTTCTTGATCCCGTCTAAAATAGTTCTATTTTCCACCTCAGTATGGACATTTGCCCGAGGTCGACCTGGAGATAAGAAAAATTGTATAATACCAACCCTCTTGTAGTAAGCCTATAGGGACGAATTCTTGAACTGTTTTCCATTGTCAGAGATCAAGGTGTGGGGTAGACTATACCTACAGATGATGTTCCTACAAATGAATTTGAAAGTATTTGTCTCGATGATAGTCATCATGGCCTCTGCCTCAACCCAATTAGAGAAATAGTCGATCGATATAATAAGATATCTATAATTGCCTGTTGTTCTACCAAGTCAATCCCCCAAACTACAAATGGTAAAGGGGAATTAATAGATGTTAAGGGTTAATGAGGTTGATGAGGGATACTGATATATTTTTGGTATTTGTCGCATCTCTTCATATAGTTGGTTGCATCCTTGGCTAAGGTCGGCCACCAGTACCCTTGAGTGACTATTCTTTTTGCCAATAATATCCCTCCTATGTGATTAAAATAAGATCCCTCATGGACATCTTTCAATATATATTCCACCTCTGTCGGATGAACGCATTGCAATAAAGGGAAGATGAACCCTTTCTTGTACAAGACCTCTCCTATGATCGAGAACTTAGCCGCTTGATATCTTAATTTCTTTCTCTCCACTTTTGACTATGGCAGCTCACCATCTCTGATGTTAGGGATGCACACAATTAGGTTTGGTTTGGTTTTGATACTAACCTGAGAACCGAATCGGGATGGGTCGGTTCCAATTTTTGGAACTAGAACCGAACCGACAGTTGTGTAGAACCGAACCAAATTGAACCAACAGTTCTCGGATTGGTTCAGATCGATTTTCAATTCCAAATTCATATTTCAAACTTAGTGAAATCTTAAGATTAATGATTTCAAAAATAATTTTTTTAACGTCAAAATCAATTTTGATCCTTAATAACATAAGTTAGAAACTCATTTAATCCTAAAAATATAAATTGCAAGTGTTATATACATATATATTTATTTATTTTATAAAATATACTATATCGGTTCGGATCGATTTGGATAACGGATCAGTTCGGGTTGGATTTACAGTGGAACCGAGAACCGAATCGAAAATATCGGTTTAATTTTTTTGGAACCAAAATCGAACCAATAGTCTAAAAAATCGAACCAACCCAACCCAATACAATCGGTTCGATTCGGTTTATCGGTTTTCTCAATTCTATTGTGCACCCCTACCTGATGTATCATATGAGAGGATCCATGCATGATGCACCTAGGTTTAGGTTCAAGCAGAACTCCACTGTATCGTCTTCTTCTTTAATGGTCGACCGATGTAGGATCTCCACTAGACCTTCTAATCTCCGTTTAGGTCACAGATGCTAATCTTACTATGGCATCGACTCGACTATTGTCTAGCTGAGGGATTCTTTTTATCTTCACCTCTATGAAGTTATTTAACATTTTTTTTACCCTTACTAGGTATTTTTCCATCCTTTCATCTTTTTCCTCGTACACTCCCAGGATCTGATTTACCACCCAATAGGAGTTACTATGAATTATCACATGCCCAACATTTAATGCCTTCGTGAGGGAGAGTCCCAACAAAAGAACCTCATATTTTGACTTATTATTGGACACCTTGAAACTGAATCTCAGAGCGTATTCAATGTCAGTTCTATCTGGGCCGATACTATCAAGCCAGCATCACTCCCCGTCTCGTATAAAGAGACATTTACAAACATGCTTCAAACCGTGCCTTCCTCTGAAAAGGTACCTTCATCTAACACTCCATTCTTGAACAAAAATCTTTATTCTTCATTCTCGACTACCACAACCCCTGCAATACTCATCTCAGCCTCAGCCGAGCTTCCACTTGCTTTTTCTGGCTCATTTGCTGGATCTTCAAACTTTTCATTGTCGACCTCATCCTCGACTACAAAATCTGCCAAAGCTTGCCCTTTGATGGTTGTTCTTCGCTGATAGATAATATCAATTTCACCCAGCTCTATCAACCAGGCCATCAACCTACCCGATGTCTCAAATTTATGGATGACCTATCAAAGAGGAGAGTCTGTAAGGATGATCATCGTGTGAGCCTAAAAATAAGGTTTTATTTTCCTCGATGCATGCATCATATAATAAGCCATCTCTTTCATCTTTGGGTACCTCTACTCGGCCCCTTAAAAGGCCTTACTGTTAAAGTAAACTGACTTCTGTACTCTATTATAACCTCGTACAATGGCAGCATGAATGGATGACTCAGATATGGCCATATATATATAGCTTCTCTCCCTGGATAGGCCGAGCTAACAGAAGTGAGGAGCCGAGGTAAGCCTTTAATTCTTAGAAGGTTTTTCTACATTCCTCATTCCATTCAACGGTTTTTCTCAATACTTTGAAGAATGGTGGATATTTTTCTGTAGCCCTTGATACAAATCTATTCAACCCGATAACTCGTTTAGTTAGCCTCTAAACTTCTTTAATGATTTTTGGAGTTTTTATCTCCACCAATTCTTTAATTTTTTAAGGGTTATCCTCTATTCCTCGTTGGTTGATGATGAACCCTAGGAATTTGCCTTCTCCAACCCCGAACACACACTTGGCAGGATTAAGCTTCATTCGATACTCGTCCATTGTGTTGAAAGTGCGCTCAAGGTCGGCCACACGTATCTCGGCCTTGAGGCTTTTAGTTAACATGTCATTAACATATACTTCCATGGTTTTACCTATTTGATCCTCAAATATCTAATTCACTAGTCTCTGATACGTTGCCCCAACATTCTTGAGGTCAAAAGGCATGACCTTGTAGTAATATGTGTCCTTGTCATTGATGCATGAGGTCTTCTCAGCATCGTATGGGTCCATAAATATCCGATTATAACCTGAGTAGGCGTCCATGAAACTCATCAATTCATTCCCAGCCGTGGCATCTACCATCTGATCAATCCTCGATAGGGAGAATTTGACTTTGGGACAAGCCTTATTCAAATCTGTGAAGTCTATACACATCCTCCACTTGCCATTAGGCTTAGGCACAATGGCTGCATTCGTCAGCCATTCCGGATGGACAACCTCTCTGATGAACTCGGCCATCTCTATCCTTTTCACTCAATATCTTCCGACTTCATATTTTTATCTGGAGTAAACCCTCCGTCTCTGTCTGACCGAATTTATTCCTTCATATACATTCAATTTATGACAGATGATCTTGGAATCGATTCCCGGCATTATTTCATGACTCCAAGCAAAAATAATTTGTCTCCCCCTCAGCAGCTTACTATTCCTTGATTTCTCTTTTTAAGGCTTTGCTGATTTGGACGGGTTTTTTTGGCTTGTCCTAATTGAGGATGACGGATTCAACCTACTTAATAGCCTCTACCTTCTTTAATTTCATCTCGTCCCTTGGATCGAGCGTATATATGTTGTAAGTAGTTATGTCTCTCTTATAAGCTTCTCTTTCCTCGTCCGAGTTGAAGTAGCATTCTCTCACCTCTACCTGATTGCCTTGAACTTCCCCTACTCCATAGGGAGTCAAGAATTTTATCATTTAGTTAATGGTAGAGGGAATAGTCTCAAATTCAGTAAGGGGTACCCGTCCCATTATGATGTTGTAACCTGAATAAACATTTTCATTTATCACAAAGAAATTTATTTTCTTTGTGAGACACATTGGCCAAGTCTACCCCATACCGACGTCCATCTCATAAATCCCAAGAGGATGGACTTTTTCACCACTAAAGCCAATTAATGGCTGATGATATGGGATGAGTCTTTTCTTGCTTAGTCCTAACCCTTTGAAGCACTCTTAGAACATCACATCAGTCGAACTCCCTCCATCGACTAATATTCTTGGAATCTTGTACCCATGCACTCTCGTAGTGATCACCAGAGGGTTGGAATGAGAGGCTAGGATCCTCTAGAAGTCCAACCTAGAGAAACCTATTACCAAGGTATTTATGTCAACTTTCTTCCTCTTACTCAGCTTTGAGTCAATCGTAGTTGAGTTTACCACCTTGTTTTTTGGGAGTGCTTTGGCCTCTGCAACATGGGACTTCCGATCGGCTATGTCATTACTGTGACGCCTCGCCTAATAAAATACTGGGTGATCAATCCTATACCAGATTAAAACAGGAATCTCATATGGTTCATTCTTAGCATCACCGTTGAAAACCAATCTAATTACTAATAACTTATTAACCTGGCGTCAAAATTTTATCTTAAATAATCTTTTTAATCAAACCAATCAAGTAAAATAATCACACAGTTTATATACACAAAACTGAAAAGAAATAAAATAACCGAATACTCGGTAACATAATACAACAAAATCGAATGCTTCACTAAAGGCGATAAAAGAATAAATGAATACAGTTGGGCTATCGGCCCGAGTGTTTCTACAGTACCTCCTATCTAGATTACAAGGATATAAGCATCTACAATAAACCTACTTGCATCCATAGCTGTGGCAACAAACGTCTAACTCGAAGAAATCATCATCCAGGCGTCCCTATGTCAGGACACCTATATACGTATACATATATAGCACGAGGGAGAAAAATAGAGAAACGGGTCAGAGTCCGAGTTTGAAAATATTTAACACGTGCATAAATGCCATATTTTAAAATATGAAATCTCTCATATTTAAACTGGTATCGTACTCTCATGAGATACACCTCACCCCTCTTTTAATAGTGCACACCTATCGCATACCTTTTAAACAACCTAGTTAAGCTACCCTGCCTAACTAATCTATTTCACACATCTTCTAAAAATCCTCATAGACCCGAGTACTAAGGACTAAACTTCTCCCCATTCCCAACATTGCACTGCGTTTCGTGCGTGGGGTGTCTCGCGAAGCGAAATCCAAACAAGGAACCCCCCGATATACTACTACATGACAATGTTGATCATCGAGATCCATTAGGCCCTCAGTACATAACACATATTATAAAATCCCTTATATATATAATTCTCATTAGATACTATGATTCACATTCATATAAATCCAGAGATAAATCTATCGGAAGGAGAATAACACCTTATTCATTCTTTTCACTTTACACAAGTCTACTTTATATGATATCTCATTTTCATATAGAAACAACATGCTATTTGCAACAAGTATAATTATACCTATAATAATATCATGAGTATAATAACCATCACACCGAGTTATAACTTGAGGATGCAGTCTCAAAGTACCCATCCAAATTCGGGTTTGCTCAAATTAACCCCGATACCAAGTTAGACTCTCTCATGATCATGGTAGAAATACAAAACGGTGGAGGCGATCACATTCCCTCCGAAAAGTGGGATAAAAATATCACACCAATATGCGGGGTGATATGACCTGGGGATACACTCTTCCTGCTCCGCAAGCCAGGGGATTCACCCTCATCGTGCAACCTCCCTAAATAGTACTAGAGATATAAACATACATAAATATATCATTTGCATACCAATATATTTGTAAACAAGTCGTATATATATATATATATATACTGTAACAATACTTGAATATATACCATATAACGTTCCTCAATATGCTCTAACTATAATTGCCGAACTCTTATAGCGATAGCCAATAACCAGAATGTTCCCATTCGTAATAGTATATAAGTATTCATACACTTAAAATACTGAACCCATAAGTATTCTCTTACTTAAAATATAACCCGCATCTTAATTAATTTTAAGGGTTATAAAATAAACCCGAATATACCAATTCGTAACAATTAACTAAGTATACTAACTACTAAACTTAATTCCATAGGTATCACATACCCCATACTAATAGTTGTCAATAGATGTACGGGATATAACGTTATATGGGCGTGTATATAACGTCCATCGGGCAGCGAATCAACAACCACCACCCGCGAATGAGGGTATGTTTTTTATCTAAGGGATTATGAAGCGTATATTGATTTTGTTACGATTAATGTTGTGTGGGCTAAAGGGTTGCTAAACTTAGCCTATAGCATCGTTATCTACGTAGACTCGCTGAGGGGTGTGGGACACCTATATATTACTTGTTATCACGTGGGTTTGATTTTTATCATGGGATTACTTACCTTGGGCATGTCCGAGCGTGATTTGACTATCGGCGTGCATTGATTTGTGGTATATGAGAGCGTATGTACTACTGCTATCCTGCATCTTGTCTTCTATAAGAGAGTAGATGCGTAGACTCTATTTGAAATCGTTGAAACCTAATTTTTGTTTTAAATCGATAAACCTGATATTTTTTATATAAACCAAATTTTTATATATTATTGACTAAGGACCTTAGGAGTTTCGATGACCGACTACTTTAGGAAGTAGTGTATCGGGGTGGTTCCTTGTTTGGATTTCGCTTGCGAGACACCCCACGCATGAAACTAATAACCGTTGGGAGTCGAAATAAGTTAGGTTTTTGGGAAACGAGTTTATAACCTTTGCAAAAAATTTAATATTGAAAGCGGTACGATAGGGTGTATGGGCGCCCTGGATGGTTGAATGGTAGTAATTTTCATAATTTTGAAAGAGTGAGTTGTTGAGACTTCAGGATTTATTTGTTCACTACGAGAGGATCATTTTTTTTTCCAAAGTTTGTCACGAGGACGGTATAGGGAAGATTAGGTAAAGTCTAAATTTGATTCAGTTGAAACTATATGGTGAGGCTTGGCGTATAACATCGATAGGGATTTTGTTAATGTACTGGATGGGCGGTACATCTTGGATTTCTTGCGATGTGAAATTTATACTCGGAGTTGACCTTACCGGCATGACTTATATTCCTGAATTTCGGGACGAAATTCTGTTATAAGGGGGGAAGTATGTAATACCCCGTAATTTTAAATGACTTTTAAAATGGGTTATATTTTAAATTAATGGATTAGTTGGATTTTATTATTAATTAATTCATTTGGGTTTTATCCGGATTGTGGATATTAAAATTGATGATTCTGAATATTACTTAAAGACATTTAGGTAATATATGAATGTGATGTCATTGATATGACTGCATGATATAAATTCGGTAATTTATATTTTTAGTCAGACGCGGTATGGGACGTGTCGGGACTAATTTATTAAATTATAAAGGAAATTTATTTTCTATCGACCATATAGTCATTTTGACTGCGTCGTTGCGTTCGGAAGGTTCGGAATAGTCAGAAAAGTCTATTTGGATGTTAATTTTGAGTCTCGGGTCATTTGTAAATGAAAGGACAACCCGAAAGGGAATTTTGGTCATTTTTCTAGGGGGGATGAATAGTGATTTTGGGTTTTGTCCTATTATAAGTATTGGTAGATTAAGTGTATGTGGGTTATTCATCTCCTCTACACAAAATAGAGAAGCCATCTTCCTAGAGAGAGTGAAAGGGTACTTGGGAAGGGAAAAGCCTACTTGGGAAGGAGAAGAACAAGACCAACCACCACCGGAGTTTGACCGGAGAAGGGACAACCAACTGAGATATACTACACCAAAGGATCAGACCTTCAGTAAAGGCAAGTGTTTGATAATGGCAATTTAAGTTCGTATATTGTCCATGTTAGAATAGTTATGAAAAGAGAAGATTATTCATGTTTGGAAGAAATAATGGAGTGATTAAATGGATTTCTAGAAACTGAAATGATATAGGAATTAAACTCATGTTGTAGGATGAAAATAATCACGAAATAATCATATATCCATGGAAGAAAAATCTGAAAACCATTGAAGTGTTCTTGAAGTTAATATGTTGATGATTTTCTGGAAAATGAGGAGATAAACATGCTTTTTAATCCAATCCCTTGATGATTCTAGGATGTTTAGAGTATTGGAAATCGTTCATATATGTTGATATATGATGTAGTAAAGATTATAAGTCATTTGGGATGTTTAGATGAAGGTTTAAATGATCATAAGTTGCTAAACCCGTAGTTGCAGAAAATGTAGAAAACCAGGCTGTGACCTAAGGGATCGATCGATCGACCCCTGCCTTCGATCGATCGACATCCCCACAATATGTAAAGTTGTTTCTTTTTAAATGTTGATTCTTATCCCAAACCTTTTGTGGATCTTTGGTGATTATTATTTGGATATTATGGGACTTAGAAAATATCAGTAAACCCTTGATAAGATTTGAATTAATTTGATTTGGATTCAAGTGATTAAAATGATGAAAATTATATTGAATGGAATTTCGGTTGCTAGATTCATTTGTTAAATTCCAAATGGAGATGTATGAGGATTAAAGATAGGACCAGTAGGGGTGATTGAATATAATATCTGAGTATCCTTAAGTTTACAAGAGGGTTTAATCCTAAGTGAAAGAAGATGTGTTTATAAGAGATTTGAAACTATCGATTTTAACCTTAATTAAAAGGAGAAATAAACTCGTGGTAATTCGGGAGAAATGATATTATGGACCAGTAGGATATTAGTGACTTCTTACTGAATATATGTTGAGGAAAAACCTATTTGAATCTTGTGTATTGAGTGAGGGTAGCCTTAGGGTTACAATTTGAACATCAAGGACTGAGTTTAAGCTCATTTTTGATTTCGCACGGACGGAGTGTAATACAAGAGCGTAGTGGTATGTCTCCTGGATAGAGATCGGAGTTTAGAACACATTTGGTTGAAAGAGGGTATGAGGTTATCCCGATCGCATAGTTGAAGTTGTCGGACCTCCTTGATCGACAAAGTTAAGTAGTAGTGTATTTGAGGGGTTCCTTGTTTGGATTTCGCTTTGCGAGACGCTCCGTGCATGAACCTTAACGACGTCGGGAGTGGAGAGATGTTATAGGATGCGAGGATAATTAAATTATGAAGTAAAGATATGATATTTTAATACGTGGAATTTAAAAGAGATAAAATGCTACGTATGGGAATTATCAAAGGGTAGTGATATTACCTTATTGATATTATATTATAGGTATGATAATACCTATTTGATTGATTGATGATTTATGTGTATGACATACCTAGCTTACTTGCTATCGGTGGGAGGTTTGCGCGTGAGGGCAGTCATATCCTGATGAATCCATGGGATCTTTGATTTGTCACTCGAGAACATAGGTCTATGAAAGACTTATCGGGGAGTTGATAAGTCCGCTGACTGTGGGTACGTAGGTATGTGCGTGACCCATGGATACGAGAACTATGTTCGCCTCCAATTTGTTTGTTGATGTTTGTGGTTCGAGGAATCCTTACCGAACCTTTAGTCCCCTATTCGGCGACCTGCGATGCTGGGACATGATAGCAGAGTAATGCATTGCACCGCAGCTGTGACTCGGGGTGCCGTATTATATATGAATATATATATAATGAAATAAATGATTGAATGGATATATATTGGGGTTAACTCTATCTACGGTGATAATTGTAGATAACGGTAATGAATGCTTATGCTTATAGAATTGAAAAACTTAATTCATATTAATGAGAAATGATTCATGTTAATGAGAAACTAATCATATAAAGGAGAAATGTAAATGAATAATAATGTGACGTTTGGTATGGGACATACGGGGATTATGATATTGGAATGGAATTATAATATGGAAACTGGGAAAGAGGAACCATTAACTAGGAGGTTAATAGGAAACGTTAACTGTGCACTCTAGTTAAGAGGTTAGAATAGCAAGTGAGAGTTGGATCTAACATGTACATAATAAATGCTTTATTGCACTTGTTAAATACTTGCTGTTTTAAAAATCATCTACACATTCGGGCTCTGACCAGTTTTCTTGCATATGTTCTTTTCTATTGTATCTTCTATATCAGGTGTCCAGCAACAGGGACGCCAACCATAGTTGATTGTGATGAGCTATGGAGCAATGGAGTATTGCTTAGACGCCTTTCATCTTTTGATTCACAGTATTCTTAGTTAGGGCATGTCGCCCAAAGGATTCAGTTATCTTTTCTATCGAGGTCAAATACTATTGTATTCGGGTCTTTTTAATAGTGTTGTTATTGATGGGATTACTGTAATGGATTAATATTATTTGGGAATGTTTATTCCAATTGCATTTAAATTCTTTTGTGTTATCTATTTGTGTTATCAGTGTTGTAGAATAAAATGTGTAGTGTTATTCTTAAACTAAAAATGGTTTTGTTGAAATTTAAATTTGGAAAGTTTTTAACACCAGCTTAATTGGGTATTGGGTGAGTTGTAAATGTTTTCGACAGTGATGCTAAGAATGAGCCAACTGTATATTCTGTTTGAATTTGGTATGGGACTGGCCACCCGGTATTTAATTAGGTGGGGTGTTACAGGTGGTATCAGAGCATCAGGTTTTAGTGTCCTTTAGGATTTGTACGGCTTATTGTGTCTTCAGCTTAGCGTTCTTTGATGTAGTGCCCTATGAGTAGGATTATTGCTTTTCTATTTACGCCTACAAATTTCAGATATTTTGAGATATCAAATACTGATAGTTTTCTCTCGTTTCAGATGCCTCCTCGACGTGCACCTCAGCCCGCCCCAGATCAGGGTACGATGACTGCAGCCGAAGTTGCTGCAATTGTCGCTCAGGCAGTCAATGCAGCTTTAGCTGCTATTCAGTAGGCTCCAGCACCGGCACCGGTTGTGCCACCCGCGCAAGGGCAAGTGTTTCCTACTGCATGGGAACGAGCGAGGGATGCCTTTCAGAAAGCACACCCACCTGAGTTTCAGGGAGGATCAGATGTTGTGACTGCTAGCCAATGGAAGAAGGATATCCAATTGCACTTGAGAATGATTGAATGCACTGAGGTTCAACGTCAAATACTAGCCACATTCAAGCTAGTAGGGGCAGCTTTGCAATGGTGGGAAGCTACGACCACTATGGAGGAGAAGGACACAATGACTATCCAAGACTTTTGGATACGGTTTGATGGGAAGTATTTTCCTTCGTCCATCCAGACAGAGATGAGGCAGAAACTACTTGATTTAAAGCAGGGAGAGAAGACTGTGGCGGAATATGAGGAAGAATTTACGAGATTAACAAAATTGGTACCAACAGAAGTACCCATTGAGGAGAGGAGAATTCTAATGTTCACTGATGGGTTGAACTATAAGATTCGCCAACATTTATTGGGGAATCTTTCACTACGTACGTATGCAGATGTTCTTAATGCTGCAATGCTCCACTACCAGGATAATCGCTTCCATAAACAGGGTGTCAAGCGGGGGTTTGGGTCAGGCCTGCAAGGCAAGACTACTGGGGCAGTTTTAGTGGGACTCAGTTAGGGCAGAGTCATCAGCGTCAGAGTGAGCAGGGTTCCCAGATAGGGGACTACGCTAAGCGTTTGCGATCTGGAGATTCTCGATTTGAGGATAGAGGTATTGGGCAAGGACAACAGGGCCATCAGGGCCAGAGACAGGCTCATCAGGGCCAAGGGAAGGGAGGTAATGGCCAGCAGGTTCGGGGTCAACAGGGGCAAAGTGGTGGAAAGTTTATGGGAAAATGTTTCGTGTGTGGCAAGTATGGCCATAAACGTCAAGATTGTCCTGAGAAAGACAAATTCCCTCAGCAACAACATGCTCGACAGGAGCCACAGGTACCAGTGTTTCCACCAACTGCTCTTCCAGCTCCAGCTCCGGTGCTAGCACTACCTCCCATTCCAGCAGCACCCGCGCAGCAGGGTCAGTACGGGGGTGTATAAAACGTCCATCGGGCAGGGAATCAACAACCACCACCCGCGAATGAGGGTATATTTTTTTATCTAAGGGATTGTGAAGCGTATATTCATTTTGTTACGATTAATGTTGTGTGGGCTAAAGGGTTGCTAAACTTAGCGTATATCATCGTTATCTACGTAGACTCACTGAGGGGTGTGGGACACCTATATATTACTTGTTATCACGTGGGTTTGATTTTTATCATGGGATTACTTAACTTGGGCATGTCCGAGCGTGATTTGACTATCGGCGTGCATTGATTTGTGGTATATGAGAGCGTATGTACTACTACTATCCTACATCTTGTCTTCTATAAGAGAGTAGATGCGTAGACTCTATTTGAAATGGATAAAACCTAATTTTTGTTTTAAATCGATAAACCTGATATTTTTTTTTATAAACCAAATTTTTATATATTATTTACTAAGGACCTTAGGAGTTTCGATGACCGACTACTTTAGGAAGTAGTGTATCAGGGTGGTTCCTTGTTTGGATTTCGCTTGCGAGACACCCCACGCATGAAACTAATAACCGTTGGGAGTCGAAATAAGTTAGGTCTTTGGGAAACGAGTTTATAACCTTTGCAAAAATTTTAATATTGAAAGCGGTACGATAGGGTGTATGGGCACCCTCGATGGTTGAATGGTAGTAATTTTCATAATTGTGAAAGAGTGAGTCATTGAGACTTCAGGATTTATTTGTTCACTACGAGAGGATCATTTTTTTTCCAAAGTTTATCACGAGGACGGTATAGGGAAGATTAGGTAATGTCTAAATTTGATTCAGTTGAAACTATATGGTGAGGCTTGGCGTATAACATCGATAGGGATTTTGTTAATGTACTGGATGGGCGGTACATCTTGGATTTCTTGCGATGTGAAATTTATACTCGGAGTTGACCTTACCGGCATGACTTATATTCCTGAATTTCGGGACGAAATTCTGTTATAAGGGGGGAAGTATGTAATACCCCGTAATTTTAAATGACTTTTAAAATGGGTTATATTTTAAATTAATGGATTAGTTGGATTTTATTATTAATTAATTCATTTGGGTTTTATCCGGATTGTGGATATTAAAATGGATGATTCTGAATATTACTTAAAGATATTTAGGTAATATATGAATGTGATGTCATTGATATGAGTGTATGATATAAATTCGGTAATTTATATTTTTAGTCAGGCGCGGTATGGGACGTGTCGGGACTAATTTATTAAATTATAAAGGAAATTTATTTTCTATCGACCTTATAGTCATTTTGATTGCGTCGTTGTGTTCGGAAGGTTCGGAATAGTCCGAAAAGTCTATTTGGATGTTAATTTTAAGTCTCGGGTCATTTGTAAATGAAAGGACAACCCGAAAGGGAATTTTGGTCATTTTTCTAGGGGGGATGAATAGTGATTTCGGGTTTTGTCCTATTATAAGTATTGGTAGATTAAGTGTATGTGGGTTATTCATCTCCTCTACACAAAATAGAGAAGCCATCTTCCTAGAGAGAGTGAAAGGGTACTTGGGAAGGGAAAAGCCTACTTGGGAAGGAGAAGAACAAGAACCAAGGTTCACCACCACCAACCACCACCGGAGTTTGACCGGAGAAGGGACAACCAACTGAGATATACTACACCAAAGGATCAGACCTTCAGTAAAGGCAAGTGTTTGATAATGGCAATTTAAGTTCGTATATTGTCCATGTTAGAATAGTTATGAAAAGAGAAGATTATTCATGTTTGGAAGAAATAATGGAGTGATTAAATGGATTTCTAGAAACTGAAATGATATAGGAATTAAACTCATGTTGTAGGATGAAAATAATCACGAAATAATCATATATCTATGGAAGAAAAATCTGAAAACCATTGAAGTGTTCTTGAAGTTAATATGTTGATGATTTTCTGGAAAATGAGGAGATAAACATGCTTTTTAATCCAATCCCTTGATGATTCTAGGATGTTTAGAGTATTGGAAATCGTTCATATATGTTGATATATGATGTAGTAAAGATTATAAGTCATTTGGGATGTTTAGATGAAGGTTTAAATGATCATAAGTTGCTAAACCCGTAGTTGCAGAAAATGTAGAAAACCAGGCTGTGACCTGAGGGATCGATCGATCGACCCCTGCCTTCGATCGATCGACATCCCCACAATATGTAAAGTTGTTTCTTTTTAAATGTTGATTCTTATCCCAAACCTTTTGTGGATCTTTGGTGATTATTATTTGGATATTATGGGACTTAGAAAATATCAGTAAACCCTTGATAAGATTTGAATTAATTTGATTTGGATTCAAGTGATTAAAATGATGAAAATTATATTGAATGGAATTTCGGTTGCTAGATTCATTTGTTAAATTCCAAATGGAGATGTATGAGGATTAAAGATAGGACCAGTAGGGGTGATTGAATATAATATCTGAGTATCCTTAAGTTTACAAGAGGGTTTAATCCTAAGTGAAAGAAGATGTGTTTATAAGAGATTTGAAACTATCGATTTTAACCTTAATTAAAAGGAGAAATAAACTCGTGGTAATTCGGGAGAAATGATATTATGGACCAGTAGGATATTAGTGACTTCTTACTGAATATATGTTGAGGAAAAACCTATTTGAATCTTGTGTATTGAGTGAGGGTAGCCTTAGGGTTACAATTTGAACATCAAGGACTGAGTTTAAGCTCATTTTTGATTTCGCACAGACGGAGTGTAATACAAGAGCATAGTGGTATGTCTCCTGGATAGAGATCGGAGTTTAGAACACATTTGGTTGAAAGAGGGTATGAGGTTATCCCGATCGCATAGTTGAAGTTGCCGGACCTCCTCGATCGACAAAGTTAAGTAGTAATGTATTTGAGGGGTTCCTTGTTTGGATTTCGCTTTGCGAGACGCTCCGTGCATGAACCTTAACGACGTCGGGAGTGGAGAGATGTTATAGGATGCGAGGATAATTAAATTATGAAGTAAAGATATGATATTTTAATACGTGGAATTTAAAAGAGATAAAATGCTACGTATGGGAATTATCAAAGGGTAGTGATATTACCTTATTGATATTATATTATAGGTATGATAATACCTATTTGATTGATTGATGATTTATGTGTATGACATACCTAGCTTACTTGCTATCGGTGGGAGGTTTGCGCATGAGGGCAGTCATATCCTGATGAATCCATGGGATCTTTGATTTGTCACTCGAGAACATAGGTCTATGAAAGACTTATCGGGGAGTTGATAAGTCCGCTGACTGTGGGTACGTAGGTATGTGCGTGACCCATGGATACGAGAACTATGTTCGCCTCCAATTTGTTTGTTGATGTTTGTGGTTCGAGGAATCCTTACCGAACCTTTAGTCCCCTATTCGGCGACCTGCGATGCTGGGACATGATAGCAGAGTAATGCATTGCACCGCAGCTGTGACTCGGGGTGCCGTATTATATATGAATATATATATAATGAAATAAATGATTGAATGGATATATATTGGGGTTAACTCTATCTACGGTGATAATTGTAGATAACGGTAATGAATGCTTATGCTTATAGAATTGAAAAGCTTAATTCATATTAATGAGAAATGATTCATGTTAATGAGAAACTAATCATATAAAGGAGAAATGTAAATGAATAATAATGTGACGTATGGTATGGGACATACGGGGATTATGATATTGGAATGGAATTATAATATGAAAACTGGGAAAGAGGAACCATTAACTAGGAGGTTAATAGGAAACGTTAAGTGTGCACTCTAGTTGAGAGGTGAGAATAACAAGTGAGAGTTGGATCTAACATGTACATAATAAATGCTTTATTGCACTTGTTAAATACTTGCTGTTTAAAAAATCATCTACACATTCGGGCTCTGACCCGTTTCCTTGCATATTTTCTTTTCTATTGTATCTTCTATATCAGGTGTCCAGCAACAGGGACGCCAACCATAGTTGATTGTGACGAGCTATGGAGCTATGGAGTATTGCTTAGACGCCTTTCATCTTTTGATTCACAGTATTCTTAGTTTGGGCATGTCGCCCAAAGGATTCAGTTATCTTTTCTATCGAGGTCAAATACTATTGTATTCGGGTCTTTTTAATACAGTTATTATTGATGGGATTACTGTAATGGATTAATATTATTTGGGAATGTTTATTCCAATTGCATTTAAATTCTTTTGTGTTATCTATTTGTGTTATCAGTATTGTAGAATAAAATGTGTAGTGTTATTCTTAAACTGAAAATGCTTTTGTTGAAATTTAAATTTGGAAAGTTTTTAACACCAGCTTAATTGGGTATTGGGTGAGTTGTAAATGTTTTCGACAGTGATGCTAAGAATGAGCCAATTGTATATTCTGTTTTAATTTGGTATGGGACTGGCCACCCGGTATTTAATTAGGCGGGGTGTTACAATTATCTATTTCCCATAACCCGACTTCCATCCTAATCACGTCCTAGGATTTACTCAGTTACAATCTTCCCATATTTATCTTATCCGCATAAATAGATCTACATACGCTTGTCGAATAAATTTCTCTAATGTCTCTCGTCCTAAACAATCATTAGGTCCATACCCCGGATTGTACCCTAAACTAATCCAAGGTTTCCTCTTTTAATGCAAGGTCTACCCATCCTTAATTCCGTCATTTAGGAGTCCTAGTATCATATATAGAATCCACTACAATAATCTCCAAGATATAATTTAACTCTCCCTAAACTCAAAGAAGGAAAACTGTCAAATTCAGCAAATGTGAATCGATTCGCCCAAAATGCGAATCGATTCGGGCTGTCGAATCGATTTGGCCCCATTCCGAATCGATTCGGAAAGTGCTCTGCAAGCAGCTCCTCAAAGGCGAATCGATTCGGTCTCAATCCGAATCGATTTGGCCTGAGACAGCCTTACAGATCCCCTTATACGAATCGATTCAGTCTAGACCCGAATCAATTCACCCTATTCGGAGGGCACTGTTTGGACGATTTCTCAATCTCTAAAAATCCCAAATACCAACTGAATATCCATTTTTATGGTTTCTAATCTCAACCAACAACACTATTATCATCCTAACACTGATTTGTAACTAACACATTGATTTATTTGTGGTATTAAACCATTTCTCTTAGATTTAAACCCTAAAACCATTAAGGACCTAGTTTTATCATTTCTCCCATTTCTAACCATATATACACTCCATTATCACGGGTTTAACACTAGAAATCATTAAGAGTTTACAATACATCAATTAGTAAACTTAAACTCAAATTTCCCATATTTATTTTAAGGGTTCTAACCCAAAATTTATCTAGTTTACCAACTATAATATGAGATACACACTCAAATAAATAAAGCAAGTAAATACTTGCCTCGTGGATGAAATCCGACGACCTCGAGTCGAATCTCGCAGAGTTCGGCCCGAAATCCCCTTTTCTATCTTCCTTTTCCTTCCTTTCTTCTCTTCTTTCTTTTCTCTATTTTCTTTTTTCTCTTTCCCTCTCTCTCTCTCTCGAGCCTTATAAGAGAGAAATAAGGGCTTGTCCCTTATAAAATCCAAAAATGGCTCGTATACTCAAATGCGATTCCCTACTAGTCCAAAAGTCCACGGAACCTAAACATTACCCCCAGATACTCTATTCTGACTATCTCGGCTATTTCGAAACCAACCGTGCACTCAAAATTTCCATCCGAGTCACTTAACTAAAATTCACTAATTAAACCCAACATATATCAATACGCGTGTTTTCCAAATAAAATATGCCAACTCGTTTACTAAGTCCCGCGAGAAAATATAACGCATGTAAATATTACTCCGACACTAGCAAACTAATATTTACTATTCACTTTAATTTCTAAATTTATTAAATCGCACTCATAAATTCCAAAATTACTATTCACAGTAATTTCCTCTAATTACCAAATTACGCCACTTATTTAATTTAAATATCTATAAAAGTATGGGGTATTACATACTTCCTTCCGTACAACGAAATTTCATCCACGAAATACGGATACAACCTGAACTACCAACCTAGGATCGCTAATCATATTACGTCCTTGTACACTGAAGTCAAACGATACTTGAACAACGATACTAACACAACGGTACCCTACCGTACACTCTTCTCAAGGCTCGTACTCTAACGCATTAGCTTAACAACAAGCTTAACTAAATCTCTATATGCTACCCACTACCTCATTCATAAGGTTGATTCTAACAACGTCACATCGCACCTAGTGCTTCTATAACTGCATATAAAGGAAATGAGCCTATAATCGCCGCTCAATAAAGTATTGATCCCATTTGAGAACCACGACTCTAGGCATCCACTCATCAACACTAGCACTTTAATATTCCCGTCAGTCTTCTCGCTTATCTTAGGTGTGCTAACTCTTGTTTCACTTACACAATTGGGTTATCGCGTGCCTCCTACGACGTTCAATCCAACCCATAACTGCTCCAAAGCATATTCTTTAGCTTTATATACTACGCCCCTTCTATTTCAGACGATATATAAAATCAACTTACCAAGGTGCCCATACACCTTTTAACCCGTGCCTATCTGCACAACCATTGTACAACGTCTGACACGTAACACTCTCTCTAAAAATGGGCCTCATTTCCTTGGCCTGGTACTAACACGTGGGTATTCCTAACCCGAATAATTCAAAATTCGATTCTTCCTATATCAACACCACTTGACCTACTGGCCTTATCTCTTAGTAGTCCTAAGATCGATGTGTTTTCCTACACATGAAAAATGAGTACAATCCTAACTATATCCCTAATGCCCAAGGCCTCTCTCAACTTTCGACATTTTCTCGGTTTCATGCGTGGGACGTCTCGCAAAGCGAAATCCAAATAAGGAACCCTCCCGTTACACTACTTCCTCGCATCATCCGTCATCGAGATGTAACATCCTAAGGCACACCTTCGGGACGTTCTAAATCCCACCTCGCTAACCTACTAATGTACTTCTACCACTATGTATTTCCATCCTGGAAAAAGAGAAAGTATAACTAATCGGGGCACCTACTATCTGCCAAAGTGTCACGAACATCATACCCAAAACATACTTCCTTTACCTTGCCTCACCCACAAACTTGTGATGAGAGAAACAGTTCCAGTGCTTTTCCACATCAAATCTACTTTTTATTAGCCCCTAATCATCACATGGCTCTCAGTTAATTTCACCAAAACCAACATCCTAGCATACAGTAACATCTCTCAACTCCCAACGTCGTTAAGGTTCATGCGTGGAGTGTCTCACAAGCGAAATTCAAACAAAGAACCACTTTGATACACTACTACTTACGTTTGTCAGTCGTGGAGGTACGTCAGTGTAAAACATGTAAAATACTAAATCTTGCATACCTTAGATCATATCTATAAGGTCCCCATGCACTGAAGTCATGCAAGTGAAATATCTAATCACTCAAGTTCCATCTAAACATATAATAAATGGCAAGCTCAACCCGTATCTAGGTGAGATATCACAAAAACAACCAGTTCCACCCTAGAACCACGGATACGATAGCCTTGCAATCATTAACCTTCTATCTCTCCAACCAATCAAAAACATATTACACTCAGAATAATACTATACTCATATAACTTATACAAAACAAGCAGTGCAAGCCCAAATATAAGATCAATATATTATCACCTGCTTTCCCAATGAATGAAGAAAATAGTACCCTGCTATCGTGGAAAAATATATAGATATACCTTTTATAATATTACTGGTACCAGCACAAAACTCGAATCACACACACGAATTTAGGGTTAACAAAATACCGCGACTCTATCCAGACACACAAAATATACCTCCTTTATCCGAGGTGAAACTCATAACAATAGCTTCCCCAATATCCCTAACTGCTCAAATTGGTTCCCGGATATAGTACACTTGCCTTAACCGAACCAAAACTACTTTAATCAATGCTCCATCTAAGAACTCTACTCTTGTCCTTTAACTCCTACCGGGCAAGGACTAACCGTGTGGTTCTACACTCCACCTCACCAGATTCCTCCTCGCTGGCCACCCTGACCATATTAAATTATCAGTATCTCAGACACTAATAGACTTGATCCTGAAAATCATCCTCATTATTCCCTTAGCTCCTCCGACTAAAAGGAAACATACTACCGGCCTCAACTGCCCTGTTTCAATGAATCCCCGGGCGGATGTCCACCTGTGGGGTTTCACGAACACAAGTTCTCCATAAGTGTTAGCAACACTTACTAGTGAGCCTATCATTCCACGAAGGATCCTTTCTTCATTGTACCTACCTTACTTCGGTACAAAGTTCCCTTAACCATATAACTCTTTATTCACTGTCGGCCTCTAACCGATTCTCATGTGAATAATTGAGAAACTGCATCCTCTTCATTTCTGATAAATCAAAGGAACTCCCAGTTAAAACCATCCGTAAAATTATGGTGACCATCGTTCCCACCGTTTTAACATTGCTCCAACGAGTGAAAATTTTTCCTCAAATTTTCACATCTGCGCATTCCTATACCCTGCTCTAAGCCAAAGCCTCTGAGCCCTATACTTCCATTGAATAAAGCTACACTGCCTCCGCATGACTTAACTTCAACATATGGTCCTTATCAAAGACCTTTCAAACTTCTTCCCAATTTAACTTCACTGGGTAATTCAAGTTTAGCACCACTCTCTACTACAACGGTACGTAGATAATTATAACTACTATACTTTAGTAGTCGTTGCAATAATCTTTGACCATGCCACAAGGGGAGTGACATCTACTGTGGTCCTCATTCTCAACTTCAACTTATAGCTCCAACTAAGCCCCACCACCTGCTGCCCTCATAACGGCCTTCTGTGGTCGCCCTTCATCGATCAACACACGAATCTCGAACGAGCGCGCAAAAGATTTACTATAATCTTACATAATAGCAGGAGAACGAAATCTCACAATAGGAATCAACAATCCTAATCATAAGGCTATATATCAAATAGAAAGTAACGCTGAAAGCATAGTACGTCCGCACTGATTCCTAAGGGCACTAAAACCTGATGCTCTGATACCATCTGTGACACCCCACCTAATAAAATACTGGGTGATCAATCCTGTACCAGATTAAAAAAGGAATCTCATATAGTTCATTCTTAGCATCACGGTCGAAAATTAATTTAATTACTAATAACTTATTAGGCTAGCGTCAAAATTTTATATTAACTAATCTTTTTAATCAAACCAACCAAGTAAAAAATCACACAGTTTATATACACGAAACTGAAAAGAAATAAAATAACCAAACACATTGTAACATAATACAACAGAATCGAATGCTACACTAAAGGCGTTAAAAGAATAAATGAATACAATTGTGCTATCGGCCTGAGTGTTTCTACAGTACCTTCTATCTAGATTACAAGGATAGAAGCGTCTACAATAAATCTGCTTTCATCCACAGCTGCCGCAGCAAACGTCTGACTCGAAGGAATCATCATCCAGGCGTCCCTGTGTCTGGACACCTATATACGTATACATATATAGCAAGAGAGGGGAAAAAGTAGAGAAACGGGTCAGAGCCCGAGTTTGAAAATATTTAGCAAGTGCATAAATTCCATATTTTAAAATATGAAATATCTCATATTTAAACTGGTACCGCACTCTCATGAGATACACCTCACTCCTCTTCTAATAGTGCACACCTATCGCATACCTTTTAAACAACCTAGTTAAGCTACCCTACCTAACTAATCTATTTCACCCATCTTCTAAAAATCCTCATAGACCCGAGTATTAAGGACTAAACTTCTCCCCATTCCCAACATTGTGCAACATTTCGTGCGTAGGGTGTCTCGCGAAGCAAAATCCAAACAAGGAACCCCGAATACACTACTACATGACAATGTTGATCATCGAGATCCATTAGGCCCTCAGTACATAACACATATTATAAAATCCCGTATGATTCACATTTATATAAATCCGGATATAAATCTACCAGAAGGAGAATAACACCTTATTCATTCTTTTCACTTTACACAAGTCTACTTTATATGATATCTCATTTTCATATACAAACCACATGCTATTCGTAACAAGTATAATTATACCTATAATAATATCATAAGTATAATAACCATCTCACCGAGTTATAACTCGAGGATGCAGTCTTAAAGTACCCATCTAAATTAGGGTTTGCTTAAATTAACCCCGATACTAAGTCAGACTCTCTCATAATCATGGTAGAAATACAAAATGATGGAGGCGATCACATTCCCTCCAGAAAGTGGGATAAAAATATCACACCCATACGAGGGACGATATGACCTGGGGATATACTCTCCCTGCTCCGCAAGACAGGGGATTCACCCTCATCGCGCAATATCCCTGGATAGTACTAGAGATATAAAAATATATAAATATATCGTTTGTGTACCAATGTATTTGTAAACAAGTCGTATATATATACTGTAACAATACCCGTATATATAACACATAACGTTCCTTAATATGCTCTGGCTATAATTGTCGAACTCTTATAGCGATAGCCAATAACACAAATGTTCCCATTTGTAATAGTATATAAGTATTCATACACTTAAAATACCGAACCTAGAAGTATTCTCTTACTTAAAATATAACTCGCACCTTAATTACTTTTAAGGGTTATAATATAAACCCGAATATATCAATTCGTAACAATTAAATAAGGATTCTAACTACTCATCTTAATTCCATAGGTATCACATCACCCATACTAAGAGTTGTCAATAGACGTAGAGGATAACCGCTCAATTCTCTTTTTCCCATAACCCGACTTCCATCCTAATCATGTCCTAGGATTTACTCAATTATAATCTACCCATATTTATCCTATCCGGATAAATAGATCTACATACGCTTGCTGAATAAATTTCTTTAATGTCTCTCGTCCTAAACAGTCATTAGGTCCATACCCCGGATTGTACCCTTAACTAATCCTAGGTTCCCTCTTTTAATCCAAGGTCTACCCACCCTCAATTTCGTCATTTATGAGACCTAATATCACATATAAAATCCCCTATAATAATCTCCAAGATACAATTTAACTCCCCCTAAACTCAAAGAAGGAAAACTGTCAAATTCAGCAAAGGCGAATCGATTCGGGCTGGCGAATCGATTCGGCCTTAATCCAAATCGATTCAGAAAGTGCTCTTCAAGCAGATCCTCAAAGGCGAATCGATTTGGTCTCAATCCGAATCGATTCGGCCTGAGACAGCCTTACAGATCCCCTTATGCGAATCGATTCGGTCTAGAGCCGAATCGATTCACCCTGTTCGGAGGGCACTGTTTGGGAGATTTCTCAATCTCTAAAAATACCAAATTCTAACCCAATCTCCATTTTTATGGTTTCTAATCGCAACCAACAACACTATAATCATTCGAATACTGATTTATAACTAACACATCAATTTATTTGTGGTATTAAACCATTTCTCTTAGATTTAAACCATAAAACCATTAAAGCCCTAGTTTTATCATTTCTTCCATTTCTAACCATTTATACACTCCATTATCATTGGTTTAAAACTAGAAATCATTAAGAGTTTACAATACATCAATTAGTAAACTTAAACTCAAATTTTCCATATTTATTTTAAGGGTTCTAACCCAAAATTTATCTAGTTTACCAACCATAATATGAGATACACACTCAAATGAATAAAGCAAGTAAATACTTGCCTCGTGGATGAAATCCGACGATCTCGAGTCGAATCTCGCGGAGTTTGGCCCGAAATACTCTTTTCTCTCTTCCTTTTCCTTCCTTCCTTTCTTCTCTTCTTTCTTTTCTATCTTTTCTTTTTTCTCTTTCCCTGTCTCTCGAGCTTTATACGAGAGAAATAAGGGCTTGTCCCTTATAAAATCCAAAAATGACTCGTATACTCAAATGCGATTCCCTACTAGTCCAAAAGTCCCCGGAACCTAAACATTACCCCCGGATACTCTATTCTGACTATCTCGGCCATTCTGAAACAAACTGTGCACTCGAAATCTCCATCCGAATCACTTAATTAGAATTCGCCAATTAAACCCAACACATCTCCATACGCGTGTTTTCCAAATAATATATGCCAACTCGTTTACTAAGTCCCATTAGAAAATATAACCCGTGTAAATATTACTCCAACACTAGCAAACTAATATTTACTATTCACATTAACTTCTAAATTTATTAAATCACACTCATAAATTCCAAAATTACTATTCACAGTAATTTTCTCTAATTACCAAATTACGCCACTTATGTAATTTAAATATCTATCAAAGTACGGGGTATTAAGCTTGCCTCCACCTGCTAGGCCTTCGCATATCATCTTAACCCCTAATGAGATTGTATGCAGTCGATCCTTGGGAGCAGCAGTAGTTGGTGGGAGATCGAGATTGGCCTCATCATCATCATCATCCGAGGCATCATTATTCTAGTTTATTGGGACATCCCGTTTACACTAGTCATCACGTATCTTTCGGTTGTCATTTCGATTATCTCTTGCACCATCTAAATATTTCATGAGTTTCCCCTGCTTCAGCATCTTTTCTCTCTCATTTTTGAGTGCAAAACACCTATCAGTCGTATGGCCATGATCCTGGTGAACTCGCACCACTTTCTTTTATCCCTCTTGCGAGGAGGGGCCTTCAACTTTTCTGGCCATCTCAGAGATAGGTCATTTTTTATTTTGTTCAGGATCATTTCCAGACTGGTTGTTAATAGAGTATAATCAATGAACTTATCGTCCATCGACATCTTCTTACCACCTTTTTCCTTGAACTTCTAGGATTTGTCCCCACTTTCTTATTTTTCATCCTCTCTTTTGGCCGCCATGGCCTCCTTCGCGTTCATGACTCTTTCGACCATAGCCAGAAGTTCTTCCATGGTCTTTGGAGGATCCTTGACCAACTTCCACAGGATCTTACCCTTATTTAATCCACCCATGAGGGCGTCCATAGCAATACTTTCATCATAGTCTTATACCTCCATTTTTTCTTTGTTTAAGCGGGCTATGTAGTTTCTTAGAGACTCATTTTTTCCTTATTTAATGTACAACAAGTGGGTGGTATTCTTTTGGGGCTTTAATCTGAAACAAAAGTTATGGATGAACCTCTCGGTTAGTTGCTTAAAATTCTCAACAGAGTTCTTTGGAAGAGAGGTGTACCATACCTGTGCAGCACCAGTAAGGGTGCTAGAGAAAGCCCGTCATCTCATCTCATCAGAGACTGAATAGATGTCTACAACTGATTGGTATATTTCAATGTGGTGGACTGGGATAGTGCTTTCATCCTACTGTGGGGTGACAACCGACGGCTTGAACTTAGTCGGGGTTGGGTAGCTTACTATTCTTGCGACGAATGGTGACCCTTCCATGTAACCCCTCTACAAGGGGTCTCGACTCTTCAAAATGTCACCAATTTTGTCTTCAAGCCTCTGAATAGAACTGTTCCATGACTTGTTGGTTATGGCCACTGCTGTATTACCCTCGGTCACAATAACATTATCATTGGCCCCTATTCTATCGGCCTATCGCTGTAATGGCTCTCTGCCAACCGTCCTTTGATGACTATTCACCTCCCTTTGTTCCTCGTTTCTACCACATGAAGGCTGACGAACATCACACCTGTCATTTCTTCTAAAACTAGCAATATTACGGGACATGGAGAGTTGGTCTCTCAAATCTCCCACCAGGCCGAGTCTATCAAAGGTAAACCCTCCGCTGAGTCTGTCAAGCACTGAGGCATGAGGTTGGCCTTCTCGGCTCTGCCTGACATTGTTTCCCTTACTGACTTGAATTGGGCACATAATATCCTAAAGATCTCATAGGGTTCCCAATAATCCATATCGTCATCACATGGGTCGTCTTGAAATTCTTGGCCTTATCTCCCTAGGCGCAATCACTTAGGGATGGCCACATCCTTACGTCTCTACATATGTGGCAGTTCCTTGTGTGGGGGTGGTCCTTTTGTCACCTGATTAACACCCTCCCTGGAAGGCGGAGTTATCATCTTTGTTATAGCGCCAGTGGGTCTAGTCAATATATTTTGTCTAAAATCATCCAGTTGCTCCTGCATCTTCTGTCAACTGGCCCCCAACTAGCACAGCGCCGCCATGACCTCAACCATCTTTGACTGAGGCGGTGCCTGGATAAAACTGGGGCCAACGCCGGGTGGAAAATCAGAAACCATTGAATCCGGTGAACGAATAAAATAAGAGGGGTACTGGATGAGCTGAATAAACTAGAAGAAAGCTTGCAAAAATCCAAGAGAGCTCTTTCAATGGTGGTTCAAGTCCAGCCAAATGCGGAGTTGGATCACCATCTGAGAATCCTATGAGGAACAAGCTGTAAATGAGAGGAAGAAGATGAAGTATCTCGCTTCCCATAAACGGTGCCAAAATGATGGTACCAGATATAACACCACCAAGTAAGATAGCTCAAGCTCAATCCAGAATAGATTTATAAGTATAACAATGGTGTATAGATAGCAGAATATGCAGAGATGGGGATGAGGTTAGGGAGAGAGAGACTATAAAATAAGTGGTTGACTTTGTGCGAGTGTGTCAAGCATCGTTATTGTTTTACCAAACAGTTGATTATCTTTGCCTTGCGATAATCAGGTGATGACTCAATTAAAAAGACTTGTGCTCTACTTTGAGGAAACTTAACAGTGAGTACTAAATAAGCCTAAATAATTATAATCTAAAAATAACTAAAATCTAAGGAAAGAGATGTAAAGTGCAGAACTAGAGATGAAAAGAAGGTTTGAACTAAATAAAACGGTGAAACAAGATGAATAAACTAAAAGAATATAATTTACAATAAGAAATGTAAAGCAAGTTACATTAAGGAAAGTAAAGACAATTCAAATGTAAAGGCAAAGGAACTTTTCATAAAATATAAAAAGAATTACAACAAATTTACCTTACAAACTACTTTAGAGAAGAAGAAAAACTATAAAAAAAAGGAAGGGGAAAAAGGTTTAAACTGAGGAAATTTAGCATTTTTGTTGAGGGAGTCCTCTTTTCCTTCGTCCTTTTGTTTCTCATTTATAGAATCATTTTCCATGTAACTGTTATTGTAACTGCTGGGTGGTTACCCAATTGAATGTTCTCGTCTAGGTGCACTCACACCCCTAAAATCGTCATTTAAATGGATATCCCACGTACAAGGTCTTGATAAGTGTCAATTGCATGTGCATATATTTATATTAAGTAGCCCCTTTATAAATCTCGATTATAATAACATATTTGTATTTCCAAGTGGTGACACTTTATTGGTTGGTAATAATATGGTGTAAATAACAAATTAATAGTGTTAAATGGCACACTTGTGGTGGGTTAATCATAGTGAATGAATAAGGATTAATAGTATACGGTTATGGTATATTCCTTAACGATGGGTTGGTGTAGAGTAGTAAACTCTCAATATGATTTAGGTTGGGGGATGAGTTAATTGAATGCTTGAACATGGGAAGTTGTGATTTGGTTTGATTGTGTAAAGGATATAACGAAAGAAGTTGATCAAACACTCGTGTCATGACAATTCAGAGTTGGTCGATTATTATGGATCGTGATAAGGAATTATATTATGTTCTGTACCATGTGGCATAGTGTAGTTATGAGTTGTCTTATTACTATTTGGTAACTATTATGAGGGCTAGGTTAATTCCCTATGGTTACTCATGTGAATGTGTGAGTTGAATCAACGTTATACGGTGATTTTGGATATATGTGAGTTTAATATTGCTTTATAGTAACTTTTATAATACGCGAGTCAGGGTAGTGCTCTATATTATCGGATATATTTATGGTGGTTTGAGATGATTGATATTTTCTTAGGAGTCTCATACCATTGATTCAGATGAATGATCCCGCTAGACGAAAGTGTGTTTTGGGGTTACTTGTTCAGATTTCGTTCACGAGAGATCCCACACACGTAGTCTAGTTCGGTTAGGAGTTAGGAGATATTGAATATGCAATACTATAATGATATAATGAGTCTCAAGCGAACATATATTAATTACCAAACGAGCTAAACAAAAGTATATTTGAGGGTTCCTTACTTTGATTTCATTTGTGATATGTTCCACACATGAAGTTTAGTAAGGCTAAGAGTTGAGAGACGGTGGGGAATAGGAACTGGTGTTTTTAATTGCGCGTTTAAATCTTAAATTTAGTAACTAGTTGTATTAGTAGGCTTATTACTTTGGTCAACTCGTGGGATGTTATTATACATGGGGTGGTGGCCTTAATATATTAAGGCAAGGATGAATATGGATAGCTAGAAGTGTATCACGTTAGAGGATAAGTGAGGTATGGTCAGTATGAGTGCATGCGGGGGATAACATGAGGTGTAAATGGGTCGAATTCAATAATTTCAAGTAATATAGATATTTCTTGAAAATTTCAGACCCTGACCGAAATATATTAAATATTTTTTCCAAGTATTATTATTATTATTGTCATCGTCTAAAATTAATTTAGGGAATTTATGCATTAGCCAGGGATTTAGTAGTAATAAATAATAAAAAATAATTATTTAACTAGTAAAGGAAACAGATAATTGAGATAAGAGATGAAAAGGGAAGATAGGATATGTACGGTTCGACCCAGAATGAATACCTACGTCCACAGGTGCAGTGATGGTGAAATCATTAGTTTCTGAGAATGGATATAAATTTAGGGTTTGTACGGGGATGATGACTTCAGTCCCCTATCTCTATGGGATTTTGTGCTATTTATAGTTAGTTACCCCTAAATATTGAGGGACAGGTGGAATGCCTTTATAGGTCAGACAGTTACACCATTTACACATGGTATGGCAGATAAGAATATATTAGTTACAGCCTAAATGGAGTGGGCAGGAGAACATATTTACCACGTGCTTAAGTGTCACTAGCGTGACTGGTGGGTCTTCCTTACATGTATTGGTAGGTACGGGAATGACATTAACTACGTCAATAAGGTGGGTCATTGAATTCCATAAAATAGCTATCTGGTTAGCAGGTGGAACATGAGGCTAAACATAAAGGCACTTGAGCCGAGCATAATTCATAATCAGGCCGCCCCTTTTTCTGCCTTAAGAGGGGTACATGCTTTTTCACAAAGGTTCCACGTGGCATATTTTATTTATAATGTAACAAAAACCCCCAAAACATTATGCATGAGTGGAATTTTGTAGCAGCCTATCTGGACTGGCATTGATCATGAGTGGTTGTTGAATAGAATGAATGAATGGAATGTTAATTATGGTAGATGAAATAAGCTTTTGATCGTCTCATTTTCTGGTCAGCCCAGGCCGAGTAGATGAACTTTGAGTATTTTGGTTTACAAGGACATATGTCAGGTCAGTGGAAATAATGCCCAGGTAATGATTACTTATACGCGTGGATGCATGTTATTTGTACCGTCAATTGGCTTTTCAACTATTACGTCATTTAATGAAGTGACCCTTTGCCACCAAACCCAACTTATTTAAAGGGGCATGTACCTTCGTTTAAACTCACTCGTTCAAATTCTGCAAGTACCTTGCCTAGAGAGAGAAAGAAGACCCAACTATATAAAAAAAGCTTATTCTTCCATAGCTCAAAAGCTCTATCCTCATCTCTGTTTTATTCCTCCTCGATGCAGTCCCTAACTCTCATTTTTGACTTCCCTTTTCAGTGTAGCAGGTACGCGTCCTTTCGCTTTCTTAGGGTTTTCTACCTTCATTTTTTTGGAATTTCCAAGCGTCATTTCCATTAAAATTGCTATTGGGTTCAATTTGTTAAGTATCATGTTGGAGATTCAATTTTTTAGATAGCCATTGAGTTGTTTGGCTTAGAAGTTGAATGTCATTAGGTTTTCTTGTTGTTTTCGCCATTTTTCTCCCCCCTGTTCTACCCCCAATTTCATTTTTCTATTGCGAAAGGTTTGATTATTGCATTGATGAGCTTCCTACCTCGTTGTCTGTTTGAGATATTAGCCGAGATAAACCCCACTTATTTGGGAGTTACGATAAAGAGGTTTTCATGCCTTCTACAGGTGATCTGACCTGAGGAGGAACCATGGCACCCCAAATATACCCCCCAAACAGCCTATTACAGTGCTCCATTTCCAACTGAACCTCCATCTGCTTCCCCTAATTTAGACGCCCAAGGCATGGGTAGCTCAGTGACTCCCCCAAGAGGGTAAGATTTAGAGAAAAAGGAATCCATATCTTCCATAAACATATATTATTCCTCTAAAAAGGGTGAGGCCTGACAAAGTTGATTATGTCAGGCCTGAGAGTGTGGGACTATTCGCCTCTACCTCTCCTGTAGATGAACCCCTTGATGAGGGAACGAATAATAATGATCAAGATGCTTCTAACTCCTCTGATTCTTATGATCCTTCCACCACTAATGCTAGGCGGTACACTAGCGATATTCTCAAAGACAAGCTGGACTTCCTTAGGGAAAAATATAACATCCCCATTAGCATCTAGACCATAAATCCTGTCCCTGAAGAGGGAGTATACGATAATTCGAATGCTGATGAGATTTTCCTCCTTCTATGGGCTGTGCAAGTGGGGCTTATATTACCTCTCCACCCTATCATTAGGTCCATCCTCATTGGATACGGTGTCACCTTAACCCAGCTTCCTCCAAACGCATATAGGACTATCCTGGGGGCGATGATGTTCTGGAAGACTATAACTGGGTTTGATCTTACGGGCGATATTTTCAGTTACGTCCATGGGTTAAAGGATAATGCCAAAGCCCTTGATTATTATTATTATTATTTTCCCCTAGGAAATCCCACTTAAGGATGGTGAAGGTAGTTCAGACCAGTAACCATATTTGGAAGGGTCAATAGGTATTTACTAAGGGTGATTGGAAGTTTAGGAGTAACGAGTAAGATAGATATTGTAGGATTCCTAGTGAATGGAACGCCCAAATAGAATAGGTAAACTTTTAAGTAGTTACGTAATCTTATCATCTGTATTTGTTATTTTTTGGTGCCGAGCCCTTTATTTTATCTTTTGAGTGAAAAAAGGCCCCTCGAGTGCCTATTACTAAGATTAACCTGATTGAGCCATATTGTGTGAAGTAGCCCCTGAAGTTTGAGGATTTGTTTTCTATAGAGAAGTTAATTTTTGCTAGGTATCACACCCTACCAGGTGGAGTTACTCCCGTAGAAGTTTAGGTTCCTTTGGAAAAGTATATTTTGTATGAGAGTAATATAGGAGCAACCGATAACTGTGAGGACGAGGTTGAGGCTGATCTTGATACACGTACTAATGTCTTTTATTCTCGATATGTCATTTACTTTTTCTCGGCTTGCTAACAATTTTTTTTGTCCAATCCTATCTCCAGCTCCCTATAAGCACTCATATGAGTCAACATTAGGAATAACTCCCTGACATATTGACCGCAAGGCGATGAAGCTGGCTCACAAGAAGAAAATAGAAGCGAAGAAAAGCAAGTCGAATAATGAGAAGAAGAAAGCTGAGGCTGAACAAAAAAGGTCGAAGAAGAAAGGATTTAAGCTGAGCAAAATGTTAAGAAAAGTAATGAGGAGGTAGCTGCCAATCTAGCCAACTCAAAGGGGAAAGGCCCCATGTATTCTCAAGCACCTTCTATGGGTGACAAGCATCCTTTGGAGCCTCCAATCAGTCACTGTAGGAGGGGCTTAATGATAAGCCTCTCATTAAATTATTAAATGAGATTAGAGATGATTAAAATTGACAAAATTCCATGTGATTATGCGACTGGAATATTATTAGACGCGTCGGACATATCACGCATATTTGTATATTATTTACATATTAACTAGACAATATTCTAGTATTGAGAGTTTTGACATATGTTATGGGACACATGCCACTTAAAATAAAACATGTGTCACCACGGGTTATTTGACATGTGGTGACCCACTTGGGTTGGTTTGGCTATAAATAAGCCTCACCCCCATACATTTGAGAGAGATCTTCTTGGGAGAAGAAAAGTGATTTTCTTGTCTTATGAGTTTTGAGAGAGTTTTAGAAAAGAGTTTTTGGAGAAGAGTTTTGAGATGAGTTTCTCCACCTCTCACCTCTCCGAGTTCCACCATAATGAGTTTTTCGGCGAATAGTACGAACCTACGAACTACGCTGACTTTGATTCCGACTGTGACGGATACGTAGGCGCAACCGAAGTTGCTCAAGTCAAACACATACAAAAATCCGATATTTCCTCAAAATTAGAGTACTCTTTTACATTTGGCGACTCTGCTGGGGAGGTATTCGTGATTCTTATTACTAACACCTCATTCGCACACGAAAAACTCGATGGACATGGATAAAAGTGGTGAGAGGGAAGCTTTTTTCTTATGAACATAAAAGATATTCACATCATGCCATTACAGATAAGAACTTCAACCTCTCTCCTTGAAATATAATCTTTTTTAGTAAGCTTTGATAAAATTTCATGGTTTGTATTAAGGTTTAGAAGAGGCTATATGATGTACATATGGGATAGATATGATTTATAAACATGCTTATTGAGCATATGCTGCATGTTAAAAAAATATTTATTTCATGCTATAAATTGAGATTAGTAGATTATATGTTAATAACGGGCTAATGACGTTGAAAGTGTGTCCGTAAAAAAATGATTATACAAGAAAAATATCAAGCTGCACTAATAGTTTTGATAGTAATATTGTATAGCAAGCAGTTGTCAGCCTTCCGTTGTGAACCATCCATGCCTATAAAAAAAATTTAGCCCTGAGAGTACCAAGCATATCCAATACTTGAAAAGAAAGATTTGCAGTTAATTTCCATAGATATTATATTAAATGAATATTTTAATAGCATACAAACATATATAGGGGTGTGCGCGGTCCGGTCCGGTCCGATTTTAGGGTATTTTTGGGACCGGACCGCATTAATCGGTCCTAAAAAATCACGGACCGAAACCGGACCGAAATTATCGATCTCGGTCCTATTCGGTTTTCAAACGGTCCGTGTTCGGTCTCGGTCCAATTCGGTCCATACCAATAAAAAACAACACATTTTTTATTATTAAAATCAACACTTTTTTTGTAAAACTATATTTTTTATTAAAAAAACAGCACATGTAAAACTCCATTAAAAAACAGCACATGTTTTTTTTTTATTAAAAACTGCATTAAAACAGTTATTTTCTTTGAAAAAAACAGCTATTTTCTTTTAAAAAAAACAGGACTTTTCTTTTAAAAAACAACTTTACTTTTAAAAAAACCAGCACACTATTATAAAAAAAAATAGCACTATTACAAAGCATCCAAAGCATCCAAATCAAAAGTCTATAATCAAAACTCTACAAGAAAATCACACAAATCATCACTCAAATATATTCCCGTTTAAATCAAAACTCTATAATGAATGTTACAGAAAAAGAATGAGGGATTATTGTATTTTGATTGGGGATAGCCTTATTTTGATCAAGTTGGTTGTTATTAACATTCCAATATATTTTTCTCTCTTTTAAGCTTTCATTATTGTTGATAAAAACATTAAAAATCAGGAGGACTTTTTATTCAAATCCAGGGTCGAGGGTAATCTTATCAAAAGAAACCTCTCTACCTGGGTAAATGGCTAAGAAGTTCCCTCTTGAGCAACATTCACTTCTGTCCATAGAATTTTAAACTTTTTTGAAGATGAAGTGAACAAAGAGTAATTATAGAAGGGTATTAAATTGTAGGATCCCTTGTAGCAGATTTTTTTAGCTTTTTGTTCTCTCTGTCTTTTTCTTTTGTGGAGTTTTGATATATTGAAGACCACCCACAAACAACTCAAGATAGGTCTATAAAAAAATGGATAATCATATGTAAGAGATTCTTTTATAATTGCTTAAATAATAAATCAATTCACTAAAAAATAATAATAATAAATCAATTCACTAAAAAATAATAATAATAAATCAATTCACTAACAATTAGGTCTTGGACTGATTTGTTTAAAACAGAGGTATGCTTAAGAGTTGAGGAACAGAGAATTATGAAGTCACCTGTTTGTGTACTTGTACCATCTAAGCATTCAAATTCAAATCACCTAGCAAATTGGCTTTAAAACACGAAAAATAGCTTAACTTACAAGACTAGAAGGTTGGAGCCAGGATTGGGCGGGCGGCGTAGAGGCGGGCGACCACTGGCTGCGTAGGAAGCGACACCTGGCTGCTGTGTAGGAGGAGAGAGGGAAGCGAGCGGGCTGTGTAAGGGCTTAGAGGTGGGTCGGGGTGTAGAGGGGCTGCGTAAGGGCTTAGCGTGCCGCCGGCACAACTTTGAGAGGGTGGGTAGGGTTTCTTTCTTTGAGATTAGAGAGAGAGAGAAGTAGCTTAGGGTATGTATTGTATGTTATGTGTGTGCGTGTGTAGTGTTGTAGTTGAATTTAAAGGCAGTTTGCATGTGTAGTCAAGTGTTGCGTGTGAGGAAATTTAATATATATATATATATATATATATATATATATATATATATATATATATATATATATATATATATATAAAATGAAAGCGGTCCGGTTCGGTCCAAAATCGTTTTTTTTTAATTCAGGACTGAGACCGACCTGAATTATGCGGTCCTATATATTGTTGGACCGAATTAAAATCGCATTAAAAAAACAGCAAAAGTATGTTCGATTCAGTTCTATTTTTTCGCTCCATTTGGTCTATTCGAGTTCGTGCACACCCCTAAACATATATGACAAAAGAGTACAATGATCCTATTGATTTATGACACAAATCTCATTAATATCCACTATCCATGTTGGACGGAAGTCATGCGCTACAACTGTAGGAAAACTGCGAGAAAACATGCTTGTTCTCTACACCTTGTGCAAATAATTAATGATCTTGAAAGTAGAAACTAATTGAGATATTTTCAAAACCAATGCCTGATATCCCCACATGGATAGTGGACAGCTGTGGTTTATTGATTTAGTATAATAAGGCATTGCGTGCTAGGGGTGCACATGGTTCGGTTCGGTTCCACTACGGAACCAGAACCAGAACCAGAACCAGAACCGAAATTGATCGGTTCCATGTTTTTGGAACCAGAACCAGAACCAAAATTGGTCGGTTCGGTTCGAAACCGAACCATCGGTTCTCGGTTTGGTTCGGGTTGGTTCATGGTTCTGGTTCTTGGTTCTGGTTTGCGGTTCTGATTCGCGGTTTGGGTCGTGGTTCTGGTTTGCGGTTCTAGTTCGCGGTTCTGGTTCGCGATTTTCATTAATGGTTCTGGTTCGTGGGTTGGTTAATGGTTCTGGTTAATGGTTCAGGTTCATGGGTCGGTTCTCGAGTAGGTTCTTTGGTTCGGTTCCATGGGTTCGGTTCTCGGTTCGGTTCGGTTTGGTTCAGGTATAAAATCGAGAACCGAACCGAACACTTCGGTTCTCAATTTTTTGGAACCAGAATCAACCCGTGAAGAAAAAAAACCGAACCAACCCAACCCACGAAAGTCGGTTTGGTTCGATTCTTCGGGTTAACGATTTTTTTGCGGACCCTATTGCGTGCATTTATCCACTATAATTGCGTAAAATAATGTTAACGTACACCTACTGATAGCAACTGTTGATAGAAGAGACGTCTGTATTTTTAAGTATAGCCAAAAGTCTCTGACAAGGATAAAATAAATAGAGAATTAAGGTAAAGGTCATGTTCCTTCTTATATTTGGATTTTTAGGACAATGCTTTTCAAATTTATAAATCTAGTCCCTGTGGTACAATAGCATTTATAAATCTAGTCCCTGTGGTACAATGCCTTTATTTTTTTGGTCCGCGCCAGCGGCACTACTTTTCACAATTTTTCATAGTGTTTTTAGTACAGGGACTAAATTTATAAAATTATTTGGAGTGTCCTATTTTTATATACTTTGACAACTATAAGGATCTTTTCCCAAAACTCCCTTAAATAAAATATTGCCTCACTGTGCGCCAGTATTCAGACCATAAGGGTCAAGGTAATATCAATCTCATTGTCAGGTACCAAATACAACATAACCTCTTTTGCACTTCTTAAAAGTACCATCTAGGCAAGAGTGTTGCTTAGGTCGACCGACTACCTCCCGTGCTTTTTTTTCGATTAATCAAATGCTGATCGTCCCTACTCCGGCTTACAAAACCACCACGAATTTTGGGAGCTCCCTCGTTTTCTTTTTGGGAGATATATAGCTAACCCAACTAACTGGAGGCTTTACTGACTTGCGATGGTAGCGGTGATGGTCTGTGCCGCCAGTGGTTCCATGGTTGGCCGTTTTGGGGTTATTGATTGCTAGGTGGTTGGGCGCTGCTAAGTTGGCTGACCATTATTCGGTTGTTGCGGGCTTGATTGCTGCTAGTGCTAGAGTGGTGTGGGAGCGTCGATGCTTCTCGGGTTCTCCCCCAGTTCGGGCGTTGGACCACGGGCTACTATTTTTGGCCGGATATCGATTGTACCTTACGATACCTGTTGGAATTTTAGTGCAGCTTTTTTTTTTTTGGGTTGAGTTAACTCACCGAGACCGGTGCACCTTGGAGTTGTGACAAAACTTTGGAAATATAAAAGATCATATGGTTTTTTTTTTTCAAAGTTTCAAATAAGAAAATACTGGTATTTTTTTTTTCAAACAGACACAGTGAGGTGTTTGAAAGATTTTTTTTTTAAGGTTCCTCTAAATAATTATGATAAATTATGGAACGAGGCTATTTAAGTCAACTAATAAAAAACAAAATTGATTGAGTGATTAATGGACATTACTTTTTTGGTGTGTACCTATAGTAAGCTTACTCAGAATCAACATATAATTGGGAGTACCTAAAAGCTTATTCAGAATCAAAATGTTGAGTCACCACAGATTTCATGTGGTATCCAGAATAAGAGAGGCATAAAGAAGCTTTCATTCGAAAATTTTACGGCATCTAAGATATTTATACAAATGTTATTATATGCTTTAGATCATATTGACCATGATTTCTTGAATTTATTTACAATTTCCACCCGAAAAAGTATAAGTTGGGTCATGGGTATGTAGACTTAAGAAGATTGGCACACCGTATGTGCATATAAGTTGTGTCTTGCTTAAACATTCACATATTATGGAGGGATGGGAACGGTTCTTTTTTTTTCTTATGAATAGATTTTTCCAAGACACCTGCATAGAATTGTGTGGTGGAAAATATATGCATACATGTAATATATTTTTCATTTTAAAAAAAATGTGATGTCCACAAACATTTTACAAGGTGTTCTAAATAATTTTGAAATATTTGCAATATAAGAATGATATTATCAAACAAATGAATTTATTTTATTTTTATTATGATTAATAAAATAAAATAGAGGCATAATAGTGTGGAGGATATAGAAAATTAAATAAATTGATTCTCTTATAAATTTATTGAGCATTCTTCATTTTCTCTTGATTACGAAGCACGATAGAAAAGTATGTTGATTATTGATATGTGACAGTTTATATCACGATATTTGAAAAAAGAATGTACTGGAAAACTTGAAAGAGAATGTATTCGACACACCTCTCGATTATGCAAATCATAAGTAAGTTGTCCATAAAAAACTGAGTGATCTTGTGAGATGTATGAGATACATAGTACCTTGCGATAATATTTTTTAAATTCGAGCATGACAATCATGTAAGAATTCATGCATACTTGATTTTCTTTTACTATAAGAAAATATTTGTTTTCATACATGTACCATTGTCATATGGTATCACCCAAATTGATATGATAATTCCATAAGTTACACTAATGATTTGAGAATATTTATAAAAGCATTAAATCTAGGTATATAGATTTATCTTGAGATAGAGTAAGCATAATGAAGCTTCGAGGATTTTTATGACATTTGCAAATAATAATCTATATTTGTACATCATATGCATACATTATGAATCATTCACTAAACAACTTGAGCATGTTTCACAGTTCATAATTCACCTTGACATTTTACACACTTGTGAGTTTGAAAGGATGTGTGCTTAAACGACATTAAATTGTGCACGATACACCTACGAGTATGGGTGCTTACGATTCATTACACAAATATCCACGAACTTTATTTAAGTTTTATTATATCAAATAAAATAAAATAAAGGGGGCATGGTGAGAATTGTACTTGGATATTTCCTGAGTTTTACTAACCATTTGCAATATTATATTATTGTGTCAGAAATATATTATTTTGCAGAGGCTTCTGAATGAGCGGATATTGAGCGACACAAATATCAAGTCATTGTTCAAGGACATGACAGTTTGAGATACACCCCATGAAATGTAATAATTAGGTTGCTTTCATTTTTTTTTCGGGTGGGAATTGTAAATGATATATGTAATTTATTTTATTTTATTTTATCTTGAGATGAAATAAAATAAAGGGGGCAAATGGATATTATGATGTAACGTAGCTTGTAGTCTAAAGCTTCTTTGACATCATCCACACCAAGGTTAGATTGATGAACCTTCAGAGTATAGTAACGTCCAAGTAGACCATTACAAAAGCTTCTTCAACTTCTTTCGTAAAGAGTTTAGACAAATTAAATAGTTGTCACTCAGAGATTGACAAAGTCGTAGTCATCCTTCAGATATGACATCATATTACAAGAACTTTGCGAGTATTGTGGTAAGTCTTCTTTATAAGTGTATTATATACCAAAAACACGATGAAAATTGGTAAGGGGTTGAACCACGGTCGTTGCGACTTGACTCATCCGGAGAAGTTGGTCATTGAAGCAAACAGACGAAGGACCACGCTCAGTTTGTCATTCAGAAGGTATGAGCTCTTGTTCTGAAAAGAGATACAGAAGAATGAGTTTAAAAAAAATCTTAACAAGTGTTTTCATTGTTAAGTCACCGTTATGGGTGTCACCGTTATTGGTGGAGTTTTACAAAAATCTTAACAAGTGTTTTCATTGTTAAGTCACCGTTATAGGTGGAGTTTACAAAAATCTTAACAAGTGTTTTCATTGTTAAGTCACCATTATAGGTGGAGTTTACAAAAATCTTAACAAGTGTTTTCATTGTTAAGTCATCGTTATGGGTGTCACCATTATAGGTGGAGTTTACAAAAATCTTAACAAGTGTTTTCATTGTTAAGTCACCGTTATGGGTGTCACCGTTATAGGTGGAGTTTACGAAAAATCTTAACAAGTGTTTTCATTGTTAAGTCACCGATTATGGGTGTCACCGTTATAGGTGGAGTTTACGAAAAATCTTAACAAGTGTTTTCATTGTTAAGTCACTGTTATAGGTGGAGTTTACAAAAATCTTAAGCAAGTGTTTTCATTTTTTAGTCACTGTTAGGGGTGTCACCGTTATAGGTGGAGTTTACAAAAATCTTAACAAGTATTTTCATTATTAAGTCACCATTATGGGTGTCACCGTTATAGGTGGAGTTTATGAAAAATCTTAACACGTGTTTTCATTGTTAAGTCACCGTTATAGGTGGAGTTTACAAAAATCTTAACAAGTGTTTTCATTGTTAAGTCACCGTTACGGGTGTCACCGTTATAGGTGGAGTTTACGAAAAATCTTAAAAAGTGTTTTCATTGATAAGTCACCGTTATGGGTGTCACCGTTATAGGTGGAGTTTACGCGTTATGGGTATCACCGTTATAGGTGGAGTTTATAAATATCTTAACAAGTGTGTTTTCATCATTATGTCACCTCGTAGGTGTGAGTTTGCGAAAAACATTAAAAAATGGTAATTTGGGCGAGTCAATAATACGTGCATGCACAAGAAACCTCGTCATAATTTGGGCAACGCAATAAACACGTACATGCACAAGAAGCCTCGTCGTGATTAAGACGAGCCAAAAACACGTGGATACACTATATGATAAAAGAGAACGATGAAGTAGTTATTATGTAAACCATAATAATACTTCCACCAAACTAGAGAGTGACGAAGTAGTTATTATGTAAACCCTAATAATACTTCCACCAATCTTGGTAGAGAATGATAAAAGTGAATGCAGAGGTGGTTGTTATGTGTCCATGATAATACTTTTTACCAAAGCATAGTTACGAACAATCACAATAAATCGTGGATGCATGTTCATTTAAAGGAATGGGGGCAACACTCGTAGTATATCACTCATATGAAAAGAGTGATAATGAGGTCCTTCGGAATAACCTATGAGATCAAAGCCTTAAAATGAGATTTAAGATATGAGATATGAAATTGATGTATATCATGTAACTGAGATATGAAATATGAGATTGCATTATATCATAAAACGTGAGATATGAGGTAAAAGTACATCATCAAGATTAAATAAGGTACGGGATTATTACCCATGATTCATGGGTCGATCGGACATATGAAAACTGACTAAAGTTGTTTCGTACATACAGTCGATATATTTCAGACATGTATCAATATATCAACTATATGTACGAGGGGGAAAATGTAGGAGGGGCTTAATGATAAGCTTCTCATTAAATTATTAAATGAGATTAGAGATGATTAAAATTGACAAAAGTCCATGTGATTATGCGACTGGAGTATTATTAGACGCGTCGAACATATCACGCATATTTGTATATTATTTACGTATTAACTAGACAATATTCTAGTATTGAGAGTTTTGACATATGTTATGGGACACATGCCACTTAAAATAAAACATGTGTCACCACAGGTTATTTGACATGTGGTGACCCACTTGGGTTGGTTTGGCTATAAATAAGCCTCACCCCCATACATTTGAGAGAGATCTTCTTGAAGAAGAAGAGTGATTTTCTTGTCTTATGATTTTTGAGAGAGTTTTAGAAAAGAGTTTTTGGAGACGAGTTTTGAGATGAGTTTCTCCACCTCTCACCTCTCCGAGTTCCACCATAATGAGTTTTTCGGCGAATAGTACGAACCTACGAACTACGCTGACTTTGATTCTGACTGTGACGGATACGTAGGCGCAACCGAAGTTGCTCAAGTCAAACACGTACAAAAATCTGATATTTTTTGGTACCGACCCCTTTATTTTATCTTTTGGGTGAAAAAAGGCCCCTCGAGTGCCTATTACTAAGATTAACCTGATTGAGCCATATTGTGTGAAGTAGCCCCTGAAGTTTGAGGATTTGTTTTCTATAGAGAAGTTAATTTCTGCTAGGTATCACACCCTACCAGGTGGAGTTACTCCCGTAGAAGTTGGGGTTCCTTTGGAAAGGTATATTTTGTATGCGACTAATCTAGGAGCAACCGATAACTGTGAGGATGAGGTTGAGGCTGATCTTGATACACGTACTAATGTCTTTTATTATCGATATGTCATTTACTTTTTCTTGTCTTGCTAACAAATTTGCTTGTCCAAGCACTCATATGAGTCAACATTAGGAATAACTCCCTGACATATTGACCGCAAGGCGATGAAGCTGGCTCACAAGAAGAAAATAGAAGCGAAGAAAAGCAAGTCGGATAATGAGAAGAAGAAAGCTGAGGATGAACAAAAAAAGGCCGAAGAAGAAAGGATTTAAGCCGAGAAAAATATTAAGAAAAGTAATGAGGAGGTAGCTGCCAATCTGGCCAACTCAAAGGGGAAAGGCCCCATGTATTCTCAAGCACCTTCTATGGGTAATAAGCATCCTTTGGAGCCTCCAATCAGTCACAACGGTCCAACAGTGTCAAGGACCATGGAAGTTTGGTCTTTTCATAGGTTGGTGAGAGGCCAAGGTTTTGCCCCCATTATGGGGAAGTGGAAGAGTTTAAGTTTGATCCTGTACATAGGATTTCTTCTGATGAGTTGAGGTCTGACCCGGAGTCCATATTCCACCATGCCAGTAATGCTATCAATCTTTTAGGATACCATGGTTACAGAAGGACTTCAAGTTCTTGAGGGGATATGATTTTAACTCATTATGGAGACTAATTCAACTTAAAGTCTATGTGGTATGTCGTTTTACTGTCTTTATGTTTTATATTATTGAATTATTCATTACTTGTTATATTCATTTATATTGGTAGACTGTTGCTGCTTCCACCGTATTATGGGAGAAGGCCATGATCAATAAAAATTCTTATGAGTAGCTGTCTGAGGAGAACAGGAAGTTGAAGGCTGAACTAGACTAGGATACTGAGGACATTAAGAAGGTTGGTGACGAGCTGCAGGAACATGATAACCAGCTAGTGGCCAAGATAGTGCTCCTTAGCTCTGTTGAGGAGGAAAATGCCAAGCTTCGATACAAGGTAATCACAGATGGTTCCAAGTTGAAGAGCTTGGAAGGTGCTCTGTCAATAGCGAATAAGGATTTAGAGTAGGCTACTCAAACCAATGTTCAACTATCCCAAGATATCCAGAAGGCTCGGCTTTAGCTACTGATGAAGAGGCTGGGGTGGACAAGTATAAATCTTCTCGTGATTATAATGTAAATGGTGTTGGTTTATTAATGGACGAGTATAAAGAATTGAAGAAAATAATGATGACCCACTACCCCGACATTGATGAGGTGGTGAGCACCTGGAGGGGTTATGATGATGAGGCCACTGGCTTAGCTAGTGAACATGTGATAACCATTAATGAACCTATTTGTAAGGATATACCTTCTCCTTCTGATCCGCATGCTCCTTCTGATCCGACTGCTCCTTCTGGTAATAACAATGAGACTTTTGCTACTTGATCTTTCTGTGAAACTTTTTGATGTTCGATTGCTTTTGGGTCTTGAATGTAATTTTTGAATGTAACATGGAACCTTTTGTTTGGAATAAAGTTTCTTTTTTGTAATGCCATACTTTATTAATGAAACAATCATGTTTTTCCCTTGTGGTTTAATTTTATTATCTGCTTTGATATAAATGATCCTTTGCACCCAAGTTAATTAACTGTTTATTTGATTATTTCTGATTGTAGGCAGATCTTGAGTTTGTTTGGACTTAGGCTCTACCAGTGTTTCATAATTTTCTAGGCATATCATGTGTCAATCACTAGTTACCTTAGTCAGTTCGAAAGTTCTAAAGGAGGTCATCCTTGCATTAGATTATGGTCGAATCTCAATCGCCCATAAAGCTGGTAATCTTTTTACTTGGGTAGGAAGACTTCTTATTCACGATATATCATATGATGAAATCGTACATGGAGTTTGATTTTCTGTTTGTGACTTATTTGTTCAATGAAGTTTTACAAGATTTCTGTTGTTTATTCAACGAAGTCACACAGGAGGTTGGCATTATAAAATCTTATTCACAATCTCTTGTATTGAGACTCTACAAATACTTGACCATGGACTCTTTTTTGGCTTCATAAAGCCTGAGTAATTGGTGAATCACCAACTATGTGCTAAAATCTTCTCGACACCAAGTGACGATCCAATCCCAAACTCGCTATCAGTGCTTCATATTCAGCCTCATTGTTGGAGGCTTCGAACTGAAAATAGAGTATATACTCCATATCTATTTCATACAGAGTGGTGATAATAAGACCCGCTCCACTATCGATTGTAAAATATGATCCATCTACAAATAGTTTCCAAACAATACTTTCTTGATTAAACTCTTTTTCACCAATTCTCCAAATTTGAATAACTTTTTTAATTGCTCGTGGTCTTGTGTGAGGTCTTCACAGATTACGATAGGTTCTGGAACATGCACATGAGGATTCGTGGTTGGAGTGGTTTGCTCATTTTTTCGTTGTGTGAGCTCTCTCCCCAAGGAGTCTGCTAGATTTTAATCATGACAGAGCTCTCTTCTTGGGAATTCCACTTTGACTTTTGCATTGAGCTCTCCCCCGAAGGAGTCTACTTGGTAGGTTTCTCTTCATACGTGAACTCAGCTATAAAGTTAGCCATAACTTGGCCTTTTATAGTTGTTCTAGACTCATACTAGATGTCATATTCTCTCAACTCCACTTGCCAGGCCATCAGTTTTCTTGAATTTTTTATTTTATGTAGAATTTGCCGTAAGGGTAGACCTGTATAAACAATAATGGCATGGGCTTGGAAGTATGGCTTCATCCTTATCGAAGCTTCGATTGGCACAAATGTTAGCTTCTTCATCATTGGATATCAGATTTATGCCCCTCTACATGCTTTATTATTATAGTATAATAACCTTTGTATTCCATCCTCCTGCCTTACCAGAGATGAGTTGACGATAAATTCTTATATTGCCAAGTACAAGTAGAGTTTTTCCTCGAATATTTATTTCGACAGGATAGGATCTGACCCCAAATATCGCTTCAACTCTAAGAATGCATTTTCACACTCCTTGTTCCATTCAAAAGTTTTCCTTTAAATTTTAAAGAAAGGGAGACATTTATCAGTGGCTCTAGAGATGAACCTGTTGAGCACGACAACACGTCCTATCAGTCTCTGCACCTTTTTCTTTGTCATAAGGGAGTTCATATTGATCGAGGCTTGGATTTTTTTCTGGATTAGCTTCGATTCTGTGTTAATTGATAATGAAGCCTAAGAATATTCCCTCCTTTAGTACAAAAACACATTTAGTCAGATTGAGCTTCATCCAATGATTTTCTAGCTGATCGAAGTTCTGTTGAAAGTCTTTCATATGGTCGACCATTATTTTTCTTTTAGTGACTATATCATCCACATATACTTCCATATTTATGCCAATCTGATCTTCAAACACCTTGTTCACCAGTCTCTGGTAAGTCGTTATGGCATTCTTAAGGCCAAGTGGTATAACATTATAGTAATAGGTATTTCTGCTGGTGATGAAGGATGTTTTTTTCTCAATCTGATGGTTTCATACTAATCAGGTCATATCCGGAATAAACATACATGAAGCTGAGCAACTCATGACCAGAAGTGGCATCAACTAACTGGTCAATTCTAGGCAAGGGATAGTGATCTTTGTGACATGCCCAGATTAAGTTAGTAAAATACACACACGTTCTCTATTTGTTTTTCTTCTTACGCACCATAACTATATTGGAGAGACACTTATGATACTTAACATCCTCTATGAAGTGGGATATCTGCATCTTCTGAACTGCCATATTTTTTCGGAATCAAAGACTCGTCTATTATATTTGCCCGATTTAGCTCTGTCCACTATGCCCAGCTAGTGGCATATGAATTCTGGGCCAATTTAGAGAATGTCTTCATGGATCCAGGTGAATGTACTCTTCCATTATCTAAGGAAGTCAATCAAATTCTTCTTCAAGTCTGGTTCTAGAGATGACCCATTCTTGATGGTCTTCTCAGGGTGTTCCTCATCAAGGAAAATAATTTTTATATCTTTTACTACTTGTCCCTTAACCAACTTTTCTTCATCTTGCGTATCAATCATCTCAATCTGGTAAGTGGTGGTCAATTTTTTTGCTACTCCTGGTTGGCTGAAGTGTTATAACGCTAGTGAGCCTCCACTTGGTTGCCCTTGAGCATGCGTACTCCATAGTGGGTGGGTAACTTCAAGCATTAATGAACTGTTGAGGGCGCTGCTTTGAATTTCTTCAAACTTACTCTCCCCAAGATGACGTTATATCTGCAGAGCTGCCATTACGTATGAGAACTCGTGCGGCCTTACTTTCATGGTTCATTATGGTGACGACTAAAGGGTCATCATGTGGGTATAACACTCCAGATAAATCATCTTTAGAAAATCCTATAATGAGACGATCTTTATTTTCCTTCCTGGGGAGAGTGTCCACATTGCTTATCAAGTTGATCTGCCTAGTATGAGCGTAGGCTTTGGCCTTATTTAGATTAGTCTTCCTTTCTTCCAACTCCTTTCCACCTCCCGCGTCTCCGCCAACGATGAAGTGACATTTTAAGGAGATCCTCTTGACTTCGTAGACTGGTTCTCTTATTTTTTTGGGAGATTCGGATAATATTCTGAATTTTTATCTCATCCCTTTTTCTTCTCATCAGTCTTCTTGGAAGGGGATTATGATTGTCTTCTGGCCTTGTGCTTATTTATGTCTGCTCGTCTATCTATATCCATATACCTGGACAATTTGCCTTTTCTAATGAGACTTTCTATCTCATTTTTAAAGGTAATACAACTATTCATGTTGTGGCAATGATCTTTATGAAATTTATAATACTTACTTATGTCACGTAGGATTACGGGTGCCTTTAGCTTGCCTGGCCACCTGAGGTATTTATTCCCTCTAATCTCCTCAAGAATATGGTTGATTCCTATTGTCAATGGAGTGCACTCGTCTTAGTTTTTAGATTTTCAACCTTCTTATATTTTTTTATCCTTCTTCTCGATGCCTTTGCTGGATGTATCCTTCAGGCGACATGATTCCTTGGCCGCCATGTGTGACAACCCGCGATCCGAGATAAGGGGTGGCCAGCCCGATACTCAAACGTAACAGGAATCATTGATGGATATCATTCTCAGCATCAACAAAAATAAACTGAGTATACGGGAAAACCACCCAATAAATTAGAAAACGGGTTGCCAAAATTTTAGAAATTTAAAACCAGTTAAGAAAATTAAATTAAACAACCCAATCTGATAAGCAAGTGGAATTCCACAAGAATATGTATAATATAACTAAGATGAATGTATACAAAAGGACCAAATAAGATGTCGATCCACAACAACGTACAACGAAGTACCACAATTTAAATATCTTACATAATACATTCATTAATCAAATACAAAAGTTTGGGCCACACGCCCGATGAAAAGACCCGATCATATCTAGAATACCAAGAAGAAAACGTCTAATTCAAGGTCCTGTAATATCCACAAAATCTTACATCCCGTCAAAGTAATTGGAATGGAAACATCAAAACGGACGTCCTTGTGGTGGAGCACCTGAGCAGATACAATCATATATACAACAAGGAAAATGAACCGATCATGGTCGGGTTCTATATGATCACCAGAAGAAATAAAAAGCATGAAAGAAATGAACAGTTATGCATGAATGATAAGGATGATAATATGGCATGTTATCTAGCATGTTAAGCCTAAATTACAATTTAAGAAAATTTAACTAAATGATGAAATAAAATGTCATTTACATAAAAGAAAGAAAAGTAAATAACTTAAATTTAAAACCTTTCCTCATTTATCCAATTTCCATTATCTTTTATATTCCTTAATAGGAATAAAACCATTTATTAACTTCCATAGTTAATTAACTTTCCATTTTATCTTTCCATTCCTTAATAGGAATACCATTAGTAATCAAGTGCTCTTTATGGCACATTAATCTCAATCCCGTGCTCTTTATGGCACCTATCCATGCTCTTTATGGCATATATCCATCAAGTCCCACTTGATGCAGTAAAGTTATATTCATATACATATAACGATTCTAAGACCGCCCCTTCGAGTTTCCCCACTGGGTGCGCACCTAAATAACCATCATCTTCCAGGGGCCTATCAAACAAGGCAGCCTGGGCACCTATAACGAAAACGTCGGGAAGCGACCATATGCCTGCGGGAGAGTCAGGACGACACCCGGAATCCCCTCACCAGCGCAGAAAACATATAAAAAACCCCGCATATGGCCTAGGACTATATCCACCCTGCATTCACTAGCCAGGGGGCATCACCAAGTGCGCGAACTTCCCTTATGATGTCATTTAGAGAGGTGTGATTAAGTAAATTGACATTTACATTTTTAATCTCATCATCATATTCAATATTCATTACCAATTTCCATTTCCATTATCCATGTGATTGGTTCTTTTTATTCGAACCTAACATCATTAAACAACTGGGTTCATTTTATTTGAACCAATCATCTTTAACACATTTGGGTTCACTTTAGTTGAACCTATTATCATTAAACATTTGGGTTCATTTTATTCGAACCTATCTCATCGAATACTGTCATTAATATTCCTCAAATTACAAGTCCCGACTAAATCTCCAAATGATCATTATGATCCTACAAGTCCCCAAAGTTCATATAATTTTGATAAGCCCTTAAGTCTCCAAGCATGGGAATTTAACTTCCTAACTTCAAAAGTTTGAATAAAAGAAGAAATGCCTTAACATTTCTTTAAACACCCCGGAAAATAAACCCCAGATGACCCAATTCTAATCTAGGATGGTGAACAAACTTAATTACTACTCTAGGACTCTAAGTTTACTTCTTTCAAGAAGGTTCCTAGGTCCTAAGCCTAAAGAAAAAGATCAAAAATTAAAAAGGAAAATGACTCAAAACTGCAGGACCCGAATCGATTCGCCCCAGCGAATCGATTCGCTCTGAAAGCGAATCGATTCGAAAACCAAACCCAAGTTTCTGCAAATGCCGAATCGATTCGGCCTTAACCCAAATCGATTCGGGTACGAAGACCTGGGACCTGCGAAATTGCCAAGAATGGCTATGGAGTTCTAAACTCCAAATTTTCTCCCAAACCCAAAACCAACCAAACCAAGCTTATATAATGGAACTAAAACTCCATAAATACACCCAACTACCATCATTTATAATATTTATCATCCAAATCCATTTCCAAGGGCTAATACCCAATTAATCTAACAAAACCCTAAAATGATAAACCATAACAATTCAATAACTATCAAAACTAATTAATCCACTTAAATCATATAATAGCAAGTAGATAACTTGCCTTGGGGTAGAAAAATCAGATTTGAGGAAGATGCAAGCAAGATCCAAGCTCCAATCTCTCTTTTCTCCAAATTTCTCTTCCTCTCTCTACTCTCTCTAGGGCTCAATTTTTGTAAAATGGAAGAAAAGAAACGGGGTTGGGGGACTTAAAACGTGGCTTAAGTCTAAAAAGCCCACTTAAATGTCTAATACGCGATAAAATGATGCGCACTACACATTTAAGCTATAACCAGTCAAAAGTGCCCAAAATACCAAAATGCAATATTACACTTATTTTGACTGTCTCGCACCTACCGGGACTAACTACACCCTCCAAATTATCATTTGGAAATTTTATAACTCCTTTTACTTCTGGTTTCATATTAAACCAAAATGTCATTTTAATTCTTATGACACCATAAATCACCACATGGATATTTTTACCTACTCATCAGGTAATCATTCAACATTTCAGTAAATATTAACCTTTCTCATATTAAATTAATATTTACTCAACATCCATCATTTTATAATTAATTACTACATATAGTAAATAAATATAAAATAGGCTATCGAAAGTGAGGGTTGTTACACCATGGCCTCTTCAGCATTCATGATCTTGTCCACTTTAGCCAAAAGTTCTATCATGGCTTTAGGAGGTTCTTTTTTAAGGGCCCAAAATAATTTGCCCAGTTGTAACCCACTCACTAGTGTTGTTATCAAAGTTTGTTCCTTATAATTCATTACTTCAAACTTCTCAGTATTGAAACGAATGATAAAATCCCATGTGGTCTCATCGACCTTCTATTACACGTTGAGGAGATGGGAAACCCTCTTGCCAGGTTTTGCTTTAAAGTAAAAGTTTCTGACAAAGAGGTCGACCAACTGCTAAAAACTAGAGATTTATCCCCATGGCAAGCTGTTATACCAAATTTGAACAGAGTCGGTGACCGTACTAGAAAAATCTTGGCAGTGCATTTGATCCGAGACAAAATAGATGTCGGCATCTGCCTAATACTGATCCACATGAAAAATGGGATCATTTTTTTTTGTCATACTTCGATGTGATGACATGGGGTTTGAACTTTGCAAGGGTCATATCACCCACGATAGAGGGGACGAAGGGAGATCCATTCATAAAGTCCCTGTGGAAAGGATTTTTAGATTTGGCCATTTCCCCGAATCAGTCTTCTAAGCGCTAGATGGATACTTTCCAATTTTGATCCTCTGGTTCAACTTTTAGTGTTGCAGATTTGACTATTCAACCTTGAATTTCTAACGTGCTCTCTTCTTGAGAAGTCTACTTGACTTGGGTCGACGCTCTAGCACTAGTTTTGGATTTAACCGACCGGTGTGATCCTTTGGTGACTGATCGAGTTGATTTTTCTCATCGTGTGTTATGCTTCCTGGGAGCCACCATAGCATGTCATCTTTTGTAATGTGGGCCCATACGATCAAAGGATGATCCTCTACTTAAACTTTCCAACACGCTGGGTCTTTCCTCTGAAAATGATTACACATCATTATATCATGTCGATCGTAGGGAGGAGGTGATACCAAGATAATACAATCAATCATAGTGTGACCCAAATTTTCATGATGTGCTCATATTGTCATGCGATCCCAGGCTTAATCTCCTGGTATTCTCAAGATCTTGTGTCCTAAATGCATGACTTCTGTCCCTATAGGAAGTTGGAGTTAGCATTCCTCTTTTTCTTTTCGCCGCCTCTCTCTCCACTAAGGTGCTAGGATCCATTACGGGCCTGCCTATCCAACATGTAATGTTCGCATTAGCTACTTAATGCTCTCCTGTAAAGCCTTCTAGCCTTTTTCCAGGCTCATGTCACCCTCTCCCATCGAAGTGAATGGTGTAAGGACCTTCGCCATACAGTTTCTCTCTGGGTTATCAGCCATTCTCAGAAAATTAGAGGATTATAGAAGAAGTAAAATTGAATTTAGAAACGATAGGAAACAACAATGACTTGTCGTCTTCCCACAGATGATGCCAATTTGTTATCGTCTAAAATAGTTTAGGTAATTTATGTCTTAGCTACAGATTTAGTAGTAATAAAGAATAACAAATAATTTTTAAGCTAGTGAATGAAATAGAAAATGGAGATGAGAGACGAAGATAGAAGCTATAATTTATGTGGTTCGGCCCAGAGCTGGTACCTATCTCCACAAGTGCAGTGATGGTGAAATCATTAGTTTTTGAGAATGGATACAACTATAGGGTTTGTATAGGGATCATGACTTCAGTTTCCCTATCTCCGCGGGATCTCATGCTATTTATAGCTAGTTATCTCCGAATATTGAGGGATAAGTGGAATGCCTTTATAGGATACAGAGTTACACCATTTACACATGATATGATAGATAAGAATGAATTAGTTACAACCCAAATAGAGTGGGTAGGAGTACATATTTACCACGTGCTTAGGTGTCACCAGTGTGACTAGTAGGTCTTCCTTATATATATATATATATATATATATATAATGGGAAATATGTACAAACATAATTATATAATTTATAAGATGATAAACTAAAAAGACACAAAGGTTGGGTGCTAATTAGGGCTTGAGATTTAATAAACCTTTAATTAATTTGGATAGTTTCGAGTATTTTTAAGAGTTTGTGTTATACTATATTTATATATAATGTGATGTATATATATTCCATATTACTTTGAACATACCATATTTGACTTGTAGTATATTGTGGAGTTGATACTTATGTTATAGATTTATAGTTTATTTCAATTGATGGTTTGGATTTTCTTATTTAGTTTTTCTTGTCATTTATCATTAGTGCCTTTATATATCTTGCATGCATAGAATGGTATGTAATTGTTAGATATCCCTTGTAAACTTTACATGGGGCTAGCCACCATATGTATGGAAAATAAGGGGTGTCACATTTATCATCTTCTTTGCATTTCTTAGTATTACTCTTGTCACCACTTCAATTAGTACTAGTTCATATATTTTTTAATCTATTTATAGAGTCTCAAACCTATTTTCATAAATTAAAAGTGCCAAAACATGATTTATATCGCATTTGACAATTTATTGGTGCTACGTACTTGATATCTTCGTAAAACGGGTTTCGAGACCCACTTTTCATATAATTAGGCTTTCAATGCTTACATGTCATAGAATAAGGGTTTTAACAACCATTTTTTGCTCAAAATAATTTCAATGCCCATTTATCTTTAAAAAAAGGGTTACACTACCCACTTGACATGCAAAAGTTTTTTCAACACCAACTTTTCATAAACAACTCCGAAGCAAGCCTAAATTTCAAATACAATAAAGATCCACTTTTTAAAACTCATTTAGAACTACGTGAACCTTTGATATCTCTTTGTGAAGATACAAAGACATTATGATTTTTTTTTTTGCGATTCAAGTCCAATATTGTAAATAGTTCATTTTCTTTTTATCCTTTTCTATTTATGTTTTCATAGTATTTTTCGCTTCTCTTTATATTTAGTGGCTTATCCAATACATGCTCATTTGCTCATAGTGATGTCACAAGGGACTAGGCCTTTAAACGGTCCAGATCTGGATCGGGTCTACTTATATCCATACTAGACCTGAGATTTTTTTTAGTTGGTCGGGTCTTACCGGATCAAAAGCTGGGTCTAAAAAAATATGTTAAGAATCGGACCCTTTAATGACCCGAGAACTCGACCCAATACCTGACCCGAATACCCGAATAGCTAGTACTAAAAAATGGACCAACAAAATCCAATTTATACAAAAAATTGCTTATACTTCATGTTTTGCCCAAAATATCTATATATACTGACTTATATATATATATATATATATATATAAACTTTGAGCCGGGTCCTTAACAAATCGTGTTCACCTATATTTATAATCGATTCATTTAATTTGCGGGTAATCGAATTTCATAAAAGTTCTCAAACAAGGGTTTAATGGATTAGGTCCGGATCCAGACCCGACCCATTGAAATGCCTATATGGGGCAAAAGCCAATTTTTATTCTCCTATGATCTCTATGGACAATAATGCTCACAATTTTATGATGATGTTGTGGTATATCTCATTTTATTTTTACATTAATGCACAATCACACACTCGCTTGTTCACCATACTAATCGCTTTACATTCACAGTTACTTACGTGTACACATGTATTGCACACTCCCACATACACGAGAAATAGAGAATATATGTTTTTTGACCTGCTAGAGATTGAAGGTTATAGATGGTTCCTAACACCTTCCCTATCCGTAACTTAGCCCTTATACCTTATTCTCTTTACTTTTGTATTGATCACCTGCCTTATAGCCATATCTTGAGGATATTTGTTTTCTTTTTCTTTCCTTTGGTAAAAAAAGCTGGCAAATTTGATTTTTACACTATCACACACATCACTCATTAACATAGATCAATCATCCCGTTTATTCCTCATCTTCGGGGATGAAAAAATTTACCCATGCATTATCGTCACACGTATGCAAGCCACCCTCGAGTGGGCACACCTCGACAAAGTGCGAAGTACGTCATGTGTTAGGATGGACGTAAACGTAATTTAAAAATATAGTGATTCATATACATAATCTTTATTTTTGTGGCTTAATTTATGAGAATTTCTGTGAGTATTACAAGCAAGGATTATGGATCTTGCCAACCATAATCAATTATGTTTAGCCAATAAATAATCAAACAATTGTGCTATGTTCAAATGCTTCAATCAAAAAGAATTTTTGTGAAGTGCTAAGTTATTTTTTTAGGACTAAATTAAACTACAAAATTAAAACAGGAAGATCACAGTAGAAGAACAACAAAAATAATTAACAAAGAAGAAAAAGTACATTTTACAATTATAGGAAAGAAAACAATTTGACAATAAATAAACAAATTGAAATACTGGAAACTTGAAGTTAAAATATAAACTGGTTACAAAGCAATTGAAATAAAACTAAATCTAACCTTACAAACTATTTCTAATAAGAAATAGACGGATAAGAGTGGAAATAACTAGTAAAATAAAAGTGAAGTAAAGAGTTTCTTTATGGAGAACCCTCCTCTATTTTTTTCCCCTCTAATGGCTTATTTGTAGTCCTCTAAATTGTAAGTGTTTTTGTCAAATAACTATTGGTAAGTTTCTTTTTGAATCCCAAGAAATGTGGGTAGTTGCACATATGGACACTCTCTTTTGGTAATTACCTCCATGCGCCTACTTCCACGTGCATCCTCCCAAGGCATCCAAATGTCCTAATATGTACATGAGTGCTACATTCCCTTTGGGCCAGTTTAGTCACGACATTTTTGTATTACCGCACATTTTTTACGACATTTATTTATTAATTATTGAAATAAATTAATAAATGAGATTAATTATTACTTATGTGAAATGAAAATGCATAATTTGGATGATGACAAATTTTTGCATGTTATGTGATTTTTGTATCGCGTGTTTTAAACAATTAATTGATGAGATTAATTATATAAGATTTGACTATGTGCGGTTACATGCAAAATGAGTAAATGTATATTTTATTTTACATTGTGAAGTATTACTACGTGTTAGGAGGTATTACCTTTGAATTAGACTCTAGAGGAATGCGAAGGCTCGAATATGTATTATAATGATTTGTATTGGGCTTAGACGGTAGGTATGCCTTCAGGCTAAGGTTTAGACTAGTTTGGGTAGTGTTTTAGGCTCATATGGAGGCCCTAAATTAGATCTTCTAGTGACCTGCAGATTTGAGGGGTGTTACCTTCCCCCCCAATTAATTAAACATTTTACATGAAAATCATAACCCCAACAACCTAAGATATTTGGGAGAACTTGAGGAAAACTTTGAAGAGAAAAAATGAATCAAAAGAGAAGGAATCACTTGTTCTTCATTGTTCAGGAAATAAATCTCTTGCTTTATCATCACATAATTTTTAACTTGTTTACGATGTCATTTAATATGGTTTGGGATTAGAAGTATATTTTGGTTATAAATCTGTTATTTAATCATGTTGGGGTTAGGTTAATACGTGTTGAAGTTGGCTCAATTGAATGAAGAATATGAATTCAGGTTTAAATTGAGATTGTGTAGATTCAAACCCTTGATTTTGTTAAGAACAATTTAATTTATTTATGAACATGTTAGAAACATTAATCCGTAGCTTTTTTGGCTGGAGTATGGGATTTGGTTGTTATTTTTAGGCTTTAGGATAAATTTTATGGGATTTATAGCCACCATTAACTCTGGGACGAAACTGAACAACTCTGGGTTGATAGATCAATTCGGCCTAAGTTTGGATCGATCCGGGCCTTTAGACGTTGCGATTTTAGAGAATTTTAGGTATTGCTTATTGGGTATATATGTGTGTGTGTATATGTGTGTGTGTGTGTGTGTGTCTCTCTCTCTCTCTCTATATATATATATATATATATATATATATATATATCACAATATAGCACAATCTCTCAAGCACAATCTCTCAAGAATACCCACAACTATCCTAATCCTCATCACCGAATTGTCCAAATTAATTAAAGGTTTATTAAATCTCAAACCCTAACTAACACCCAACCTTTGTGTCTTCTTAGTTTATCATCTTATAAATTATATAATTATGTGTGTGTGTGTGTATATATATATATATATATATATATATATATATATATATATATATATATATATATATATATATATATATATATATATATCATGTTGATGTTAACATATCGTATTTGACTCATGGGGAATCTATCGTCCGGGATTTGATTTAAATGGTTATGACCGCGTACCGTACTCCTGGTTGATGACGCATGATTTTGTGGAGGTCGATATATATATTTGATCATACGTTTAGTTGGTCACCACCTTGAGATATGAGACACATATGACTTAATCTATTAATCGTATTTTTGTATGGGACTAATTGATGGTGTGATTACGTAGTTATCCCCCATTATTATGTATGTTCATGTTTTAAATCCGATAGTTGAGGGATTCCTACGGGTTTACCAATAAAGGAATGAGGAGGTACCCAAAGGTATATAACTTTGTGTGGTTACTATGAGATTCTAAAAATCTATGATGTAGTCTAGTGATGGAAACTTAAATTAAAAGACCTCATGTCACGTTATGTGTTTACCTGAGATCGTGTATATCCTACTTTTCGGGTGACATGTGTGGGGATTGGTACTGATTTATATTCTTGGCATATTTTGTTACTTTAATCTTGATGTAGTGTAGTAATATGTGATGTTCACTTATTAGTCTAGGGATATATACTTATTAGTATTTCTTATATCTTGTCGGGACACTCATTTAGTTATTTCACTTATGATGAGGAGTGAGGTATCTTTTTCATGTGAGTGTCGATGGGTTAACATGTCTATTGTAAATATGTCGCATGATTATTAATGCATTGATACTGTGAGATATTTCTTACTTTCAGGATCTCACCCAAATGATATAAAATGTTTTCCAGGACTTCATAGATAGGAGGAGCAGGGCTCAAAAGTTTAGACTTGACACTTCATATCTATCTAGTCGCTCAAATTCCATTCATAGATTAGGTTGCTATTTCATTTCAGTCTTTCAGTTTTAGACTGTTATTCATAGATTTATATGGACCATGTTGGTCCCGTTTATTTATTCAGTTAGAGTTATTTATAAAAGTTGATATTATTTTATTTAATTATGTTTAATGTTTAGACATTGGGTTATTTTATTGTTACTGCATGTTGTGGATGATTTAAATTCACTTAAGTTATTATTTATTATTGTTGATCCTGAGAATTGTAAAAATTAATTAACTCGCCCTATTTTTGACGTTTTGGAATGGTCAACTAGTATGTGAGAAAATAGGTTTATTACAATTTTATTCTCATTTAGTTGTCCACATGTCACTAATACATTGGCCAATTGGATATGGTGTAAATATACCCTCCCTACGAGTTAATTTTTGGAAAAAGTTAATTAATGGACTGTAGCCTTCCCTATTAAATCGTCACGCCTCCTTAGCTTTAAAAACTAACGATTGGTTGGTCTTATCATATTTAGGAATCGATGATAATGATCACATATTGGCAGCTACATTAATCCTTTTAAAGATCACCTGAAAATTTATTGGTCCCCCATTATTTATTTATTTCAATTTCTGGCTCACTAACTTTTGTCTTACACCTCTTGTAGCTTTGCTCAGCCGTTTTTATTTAGTCATCCTATCTTACTTATGTGATGATGATTATGAACATTATTATCCATCACCTTCTTCCTCTCATAGCATTTTATGTCTTACTACATATTATCTTTTTCCATGCCCAAGACTTCTGGACAAACTAGAATCGAGTTTGGAGCCTTTAACTTGGTTTCTTCTAATGAGGGATCTTTTTAAAATGCCAATGTCATTGAGTTCATTATGGAAAACACTATGCCCATTATGATTAAACCCTTTCATTAGTTGGTTTCTTTTGTTACGCCTCTTGCATAACTTATTGTGGAAGATAATCTTGAGAGTGTGGAAAATCTTAAGTTAATCATTGGAGGGAGGTTCCTATTCTTCCGCCCACTATTGAGGCTGAACCTCCTCAGTCTGAATATTTTATCATTCAACCCTAGGATCAAATAACTTAACTCTCTGTGATACTTTAGTCCTTGACTCTTATCGTCTAAGGCCATTCATTTCCATCACTTATTGGCCTCATCTGGTTCATCCTTCAACATCCCAAGAGCCTAAAGGTGCAACCATCTTAACACGAAGGTTTATTCTTAACACCCTTTAAATACCTTTAGAAGTGGAGAGGTTAATCCATTGACTTCTTGCTTGCTGAAGCTCCCATTCTTTTAGAGACTTTTATTTTTATGGGATTCATCATCAAAATCCTCATGTTCATCCTGTTGTTCATCACTCTCTCCTCCGTTAGATAAATTACCCCTACCCCATTGACATTTTAGTTTGGGGTAATTTCGATTTGGATGCTTATGAGAATTTGGTGTGTAATGCCCAATTTTGTTAAATTAATAAAGTCACGTTATGAAAAAAATTAAAAATATCGCGCATGGCGTTACACGTGTTAATTAAGTTAAGCATTTTAAAATTAGATTAAAAAAATTATACGAAAAGAATTATATAATTATATTATAGTATAGTTAGAATAAATCAGGAATTAAAAAATATTATTAGAACAAAAATTGCACCTATTAGATGTGAATCGATTCGGGCTAGGGCCGAATCAATTCGTCATGGGTTCTTGTAAAGCGGTAAAATTTTGAATCATTTTGGGTCAGCCTCCATCCGTGTTTGACCAACTTTTTAGATAACTTTGGACCCTTTAGGTAGTAGGGTGGAAATTCCTAATAGGTAGTGGTCATGCGAGGTGTCTTATAGAGGGTTAACTACCCTATTTCTTTCCATTTATACAGAATGAAAATATGCATTCAGTTAAATATGAAAATACTCATTATCTCCACCATTTCCACTCGGCACAAGCGTGCTTATTCTCTCTATACTAAAACCTTACTACCTCACACAATTATCCTTCCATTATCAAGAGTTTCCAAGTGTTATAGAGTTGTTATTTTGTGTGTGGAGGAGGATTTCTTGAAGAACTAAATTTGAGAAAGTTAGAGCTTATTGGATTTTCTTTCTACCTCTTCTTCAAAGTTATTATGTTCAAAAGATAGGGATTCTATACTATTTTAAAGTTTAAATCAAATCATGTTATATATATATATACACTACACCAAATCTGCCCATTTGTCAAGGTCATTGACCTTGACAAATTCACCTTGTCAAGGTCAATGACCGTGACATTTCGAGGCGAGACAACTTTTTTTGTCACGGTCGTGTCACGGTCATTGACCTTGACACGTTTGTCACGGCTATAAACCGTGACAAAGCCGTGACACGCCCGTGTCAATTTTGTCACGGACGTGTCACGGTCAATGACCGTGATAATTCTGGGCAGAATTAAAAAAAACTGCTGGGCAGTATGGCCACTGCCACTGCCCAGCAGTATATTTGTACCTGTTATAGCAACGTTGTACCTGTTCCAAACATCATATATCCGAACAAACTAAAGATAATGCAAATGTATATTCAAATAAGAAACTATTTAAAAAGAAACAACATCACCATCATTTTATCTCAAATCTACAAACTATTTGCATGGAAAAGAGATTTTGTACCGCGACGCTCGGGAACACCTCCTTATCCTTCCCTTCTCGTCCGAATAGCGACATAAGTATAGAGCATATGTGGCCTACCCTTAGGGCCACTCCCTGTCCCCTGAATTGAAATAAAGTAAAATTAGTATCCGCCCCTCAAATATAGATAAATATAAATCGTAATTGAAATCGAAATCGAAATTGACATATAAATATAAATACATTACCTGTAGTGTCACTCAAACAGCTAACTTGAGCTCATATGGCACCTCCTTCCAACTAATGTACCCCGGGCAATCGTGTCAATTATAATTCTCTTCATATCTAAACACTAAGAAATACCATAATCCTATGGAGGTATGCGTTGCAAATTCCTTCCAACCGTTGTGTAGCCAAAAATCAGCAGTTGAAGTTGTCAACTCCACCTTTGAATGGGGTATGGAAAGTGGTGGGGTATGGAAAGTGGAATTGACAACTTCAACCGGTGATGTTTGGCTACATAACGGTTGGGAGGAATTTGCAGAGCATCGCTCCATAGGATTATGGCATTTCTTAGTGTTCGGATAGACGAAGAGATTCAGTCTCCTCTCCACAAATAGGACACCCTAAATAACTATGTACTAATCACCTATTAAAGGTAAGAAGCGTATATTCATGGATTAGTATAAACAAAACTTAGATGTAGTTGGAATATTTATGTATTAATCTCCTCTCCACACACGCACACTACACAAGAGTGAAAATGATAAAGTGCAGATCAAGTAAAAGCATTAAAAATGGATGTTTCGGTACAAATTGAAATAATTATTACAAATTGAAAAATGGTTTCAAATTCGGGTTATCATAAAAAATGGATTGATATTCGGTAGGAGCAGCCAAGTCATCCACACTACTATTTAGACGCCTTGGCGCGTGTTGGACAATTGACCACGGCTCGTTGTTGATATACTCCGAGTAAAACACTTGCTTAACCTTTTGAAATTCACAAACAAACGGCTCATCGCTCACGTGGTCGTTGCTCTTCAACTTGGACAAGTCAACCATGATCAAATTGGTGACAGGATCAACTTTAGAAGCATTTTTATCCTCAACTCTTACCCATTCACAGTAAAATACAACCTCTTTGAAGCTTATATAATCCAATTCAAATATATTTTGGATTACACCATAGTAAGTCATTTCAGCTTCAACGAGGTTTTTATCTTTTGCGCTCGCTCAAAAGAAAGTAAGAGCCTTGTATGAAATTCCCGAGTTCTGTACATTTGTACTTTCCTCGTACACTTTAGCGCCGAAAATGTAACCGTTCAATCGATATTTTTTGTACTCTTGTGCCACGAACAAGGGTCCAGTGGCTAGACGAGCAAGCCTTGATGTCGCATCACCCATCTTTAGGAGCTGAGAATATAGATAAATTAATTATATTAGTGGTAAAATTTGAGTGTAATGTAACGTTATATAACGACTGTTTTCATTGTAATTACCTCTTGTGTCAACCATAGCCTAAATTCGCTGTCTGATTGTACCACTATTTTTCGTCTTTTATTGTTCTCACAGGCTTCATATTTACTGCATATTACAAAATTAATCATGTATAAAATAATCTAAAATAATGTTAAACATTATAATATTCGAAACTTACTTTTTCCATTCTTCGACATCTTCATGTGTGTCAAATAGATAACGAGCTACTTGTTCATGTTGCAAACTCGTTAATTTCACTCGTTTTCCCATCACATTACCACCATCATCGAGGAATTCATCAGTGTCATCAACGCTGGTAGAGTCAGTCATATATTCCCGAGTATATATTGATGACTCCACGGTGATGTATTCCTCTGCAATTGATCCTGCAATATATCGCGTATTCTTGACGTAATCTTTAAAAACTTTCATCAATCTTTCAAACGGATACATCAACCGATATCTAACTGGACCACAAAGAAGTGCCTCGTCGCATAGGTGTACCAACAAGTGAACACTTATGTCAAAGAATGCTGGGGGAAAGTACTTCTCCAATACACAAATCGCTTCGTTCACAGCCAATTTTGCGGCCACTATGTGTTCTCGATTCAATACCTTCTCACACAAGAGGGAGAAGGTAATACTAATTTGCATAATAGCCCTACGCAAATCCTTGTGCTTGGAGAAACAGTGCTTAAACAATAGAGGGACCAATTGCATGATCACATGCCAATCGTGGGACTTACACTTATGTAAATCATGAGTAGCATAATTCACAATCCTTTGCAAGTTCGACGAAAAAGTAGATGGGCCCTTAAAATTATATATTGTGTCTAGAAGCACCTTCCTTTCCTCACTCGTCAAAGTAAACGCACCAGGGGGAATTATTGTCCTTCCCCTACTATCTTCTTTCAACCATAGTTGTGGTTTAAGTTTTAACGTTTTAAGGTCTTTTCGTGCATTTTCTCCATCCTTCGAATGACTCCCCCCAAGGCAAGTACCCACAATATGTTCAGCGAAGTTCTTCTCTGCATGCATCACATCCAATACATGGTGCACCGGGTTTTTCTTCCAATAAGGCAAGTCAAATAAAATTGACCTCCGAGACCATGCCTTTCTTATCTCAGTTTCATTCCCAGTCGGGGTCTTCTTATGCTTGACATTCTTAAATTTGGGATTCTTACCTGGCATATTTGGGCCACATTCAGAAGATTTATTTTCAATTTCTGAACCCGAAAGTTGTCTCGGCGGTAGCCTATGTTCAACTCCGCCCAATAAAAAATTGGAAGCTTTCTCAAATCTGAAACTATGAGCTGGGGGTAAAAACCTCCTGTGGCAATGGTATACATTTTTTAAGCTGGAGGATAGACGAAGAGATTCAGTCTCCTCTCCACAAATAGGACACCCCAAATAACCATGTACTACACATCCGGATAATGTCCCATAAGCTGGAAAATCATGAATTGCCCACATAAACATAGCTTTCAGCGTAAACTCTTCTTTTCTAAAAGAGTCAAATGATTGCACACCCTCTTCCCACAACTCATTTAATTCTTCTACCAAAGGAGCCAGGTAGATATCAATGTCTTCACTTGGTGCCTTTGGCCCAGGTATCAATAAAGCCATCATCGAAAATTCAGGTCTCATACACTGTGAAGGAGGGAGGTTGAGTGGGGCTAGGATCACTGGCCATACACTCTGATTGGTGCTTAGATTTCCAAATGGATTGAAACCATCTGTTGATATAGCCAAACAAATGTTGCGTTGTTCTCGAGCAAAATCGGGATACTCATAATTCATCCTCCGCCAGGCAGTAGAATCAATAGGATGACGCATGATGTTACCCCCTACTTCTGCCCTAGCATGCCAAGTCATTGCCTCTGCAATCCATGGTACTGTGAAAAATCGCTTTAATCTAGGCCCAACGGGAAAATATTTCAATACTTTTTGAGGCACTTTTGAGCTTGTGCCTTCCTTACTAGTAGATTGGACATATCTAGGTTCATCGCATACCGGACAACGATCGAGATTTTCATACTCCTTTCGGTATAGTATGCAGTCATACACACAAGCATGAATCGATTTATACTTCATTCCCAAACCTTTCAAACTGTTCTTCATAACAGGATAGCTATTTGGAAGTGTATTCACCTTGGGTAATAAGCCCTTCACCCATTTTAGAATTCCCGTCACGCTATTGCCAGACAAACCGTACTGTGTCTTCAAACTGTGCAAACCAACCATGGCATGTAAAGTTGTTTGATCTTTCTCACAGCCAGAGTATAACGGTTGGGTCGCCTTAAATTTTAAACTTTGGTAGTCATCGTCAAGTTTTATCGTGTTATCTTCACGAGCACTTGAATCTTCTACATCATCAGTAACCTCATTCTCCTCGGCTTCATAAACTCCGTACGCATCATCAACTAAATCCTCTAACATATTATGATCTACGTCGTCCCCTTCTTCATCTATTCTACTTGTTGAAGGATGTTGTGAAGGTTGGTCAGGGACAAAAGGAACTTTCAATCCACCGTGAAAACTCCAAAATCGATAACTATCTTGCATACCCGATCTTAACAAATGTAGTTCAACTGTTTTCCACTCAAACACCTTACCATTCTTACACCTAGCACACGGACACGGAAACTCTTCATCATTACGACATCTCTTTGCATATTTCACAAATTCATTAGCACCTCTGTGAAACACATCCCCCATTCTATTAGTCTCACCCATCCACTCTTTGTATTTCGGATATCCCATCACAGCTACCACAACTAAACACCTATTAAAGGTAAACAAAACTTAAATTTATAGTATGTTTTTTTTAATTATCCCATCATTTAATTATCCTATTAAAGGGTATGTGGTCCTATCCCATTCAAGAATGCATTTTTCTGTAATATACTTAACAGCTCATGCACATTGTTACGATTTGAAAAAAATTCGACAGCATATCCCCTTAGTTCTCCAAGTACACGACGTAGATTGGCAGGTGTGAGTGTTATTTCAATTGGTCAATTAAAATAACAGTCACACTTGTCAATCTAGTATGTACCCAGAGAACATTAAGATACGACTGCAGAACTTCCTCCAAAAGTAACAACTTTAAGCCAATAAGAATATTATACGAAAATTATACAGTCTCAAACTGTCCAAACGGGACAATTCGAGAGATCTCATTACAGGGGTAATGACTCTCGAACGGGTCTAAGGGTTATTGAATGCGTACGCATAAGAACTAGAACGCTAGTATCTATGCGCACTATATTTAATTTCAAGTATGTTTCATATAATGGGTTAATTCAAATACAAAAATAAATTCATGGGATAATTCAAATGCAAAAATAAATTCATGGGATAATTCAAATACAAAAATAAATTCATGTATTGACCACACACACACACACACACACACACACACACACTATCTAAGCTGTTCTATAGGTATAAAAATAATTATTATCCAATTATTATCCAACTATTATCAATTATTTATTTTGAATGTAAATAATATTCAAAACCCCACCCACCCCCACCCCCACCCCCACCCCCACCCCCTCAGATTAATTCAAGACATAAGACCCTAAAGGGAATCCTATCTGCAACAAGATTCTAGTTAGTAAAGAAGACATAACAGAATATGGTGGAATCCACTACACTACAAAACCATTTAATAATATTTAAAAAATTCAAAACCATTTAATAATATTTAAGCACTAAAATTAATTTAATTTAATTTAACCTAGGAATTAATCAGATATTTTTATCCTATGTTTACTAATGCTAAAATTATGAAAAATGAAACCACCCCCTCCCCCACCCTGCCCCACCCCGCCCCACCCCCTGCCCCTCTCCACCACCCCCTCCCCCCTCCCCCAAAACACACCACCACACACACCGCACCCACCCCACCCCACCCCCTGCCCCCTCCCCCACCCCCTCCCCCACCCTGCCCCACCCCGCCCCACCCCCTGCCACACCTTCACCACCCCCTCCCCCACCCTGCCCCACCCCACCCCACCCCTGCCCCCTCCACCACCCCCTCCCCCACCCTGCCCCACCCCGCCCCACCCCCTGCCCCCCTCCACCACCCCCTCCCCCACCCTGCCCCACCCCACCCCGCCCCACCCTGCCCCACCCCCCACACACGCACACACATACACACAGATATATATACACACACACACATAACTATACAGACAAATATATATATAAATGGAAGAGAGAGAGAGAGAGAAATTGGACCTGAGAGAGAGAGAGAGAGAGAGAGAGAGAGAGAGGGAGGGAACGGTGGGAGGGAAAAAAGAAGGGGGAAAGGGTTTTTGCTGGAAAAGTTGTCACGGTCGTGTCAAGGTCATTGACCGTGACACGAATTGTCACGGTCAATGACCGTGACAATTCGTTGTCACGGTCGTGTCAAGGTCAATGACCGTGACATAAAACGCGTGTTTTTTTTGTCACGGTCAATGACCTTGACAAGGCTGGCCGGCTGAAAGGTGACAATTTGCCCATTTTGGTGTAGTGATATATATATATATATATATATATATATATATATATATATATATATATATGATTATATATGCCTATTATCACTACATTTGATATTATGTTAGAAAGTATGTGATACAAATTGATGAAAGTTAAAGCTTGGAAGAAGGATAAATTTCAGAATTTTCAAGATGCTTATTTCTTGCATAAATCATGTTAAACTTGTGACTTCATGATAAATGTTATATTGAACTTATAAAGAAATATTAAGATGCATTTGTTGAGTTTTATAGGCATAAAACCTCACTTTCATGAATATAAACTCGTGTAGTTAGGATAAATGGGTTAAGTATGTTGAAAGTGTATTAAAATGAGCTTTTAAAAATGAAATGGTAAACTTGATAATTACAAAATATTAATCACATAAAATGATACAATTTATTTGTAGAAAGTCATTAAGAAACATGGAATAATGGATTAGAAGTGAAACTAGTAAAGTATTTAGGGGTAAAAGTCTGAAATAGTGTAATAGGAACACATAAAATGATAAAAATAAGATATAAAGTGTAAAGTTAACAAGATGAAAATGGAAGTCTTGAAACGGAAAAAGTAATGTTTTAGTACAGAAGTATCATTTTATATAAAAGTTGGAATTATGAATAAATTCTCCAAATTAAAGAACTCTAGTTAAAGAGTTGAAAGTGTGCATGAATAGTAAAAGGCAAATTAAAGTGTATAAATGGGTATTTGAACTCAAAGATTAAGTTTAACTAGAAATGATAAATAAAGTTGTTTTCAAAGAACTAAATACCGAGTAAAAGGTAAAATGAAAACGGACTTTTGATAAAGTGTAAAACTTGGAAATTAAGTGTTGGGACTTGTCTCATCCCGGGTATTTGGCCTTATCAGCCGGGCAAAAAAGGAAATAAAGAAAAAGTCTTAAAAAAGAAATAAATAAAGGAAAAAGGATTACAATGACATAACAAGTAAAAGATACTCAGAAGCAATCGGGAAATTTAAGGAGGTCCTGGAGCCCTAGGGTGCACCTTAATACTTAGATCTAAGACCACCTATCAGGAGCATATTGCGGCATTATGGAAGTCGGTGAAAGATCATAAACATACATGAGATTGATACCTCGATTAAGAAAGTGAAAATATGATTTTGAGCATGACGCTCATTAATGTAAAGTCAAGTTTATGAAACAACTTGGAAAAATGTACAAGTACGTCAATGGTTAAATTAATAGGATATGGGTAGTATGAAAAGAAAGATTAAGTGTGAATGTGCCCATCGACCGGGTTGTTGTGACACCCCGCCTAATTAAATACCGGACGATCACTCCTTTATTAAATTAAATCAAGGTGAACAGTTGGTTCATTCTTAGTGTTGATGTAAAAAACTAGATCACTCTAATTTCTCAATCACAGATAAATAAATAATACAAAGATTTTTAAAGTGGTTCGGCTAGGAATAAAGCCTACGTCCACTGTTATGTTATTACTGAGTGTTTGCAGAATTCTTGATTACAAGTTCCCTCAAGAAATTCCGGTCCCATTGAATGGGTATGATACAAGGTATTTATAGCCTTGAGGCTGTACATGAAAGGTTCGATACATTAAATGACATACATGTGAAATGGTAATACATTTAATGCAGCGTGCGTGCTAAGAATATAAGCATTCAATGAATATCTGAACTGTTGATTATCTGGCAATTAATGATATGACCGAGATGCAGCTCGGACCGCCATAGTTGTTAGCTGATCAGGAGTTCCTCGGAGCATTTGAGTACCTCGATGCGTTAGAGTTCCTCGGTGTGCAAGACTTCCTCGGTGTGCTAGAGTTCCTCGGTGTATTCTTCGTTGCTTGGAAAGAAGCATGGTTGGTCGGGAAATGATCTTCCTCGCTGCTATTGTGCCACGTAGATTGACACGTGTCTTCGTATTATTCGTCCACATCAGCATATTAATTTTGGTATCAACAGAAGCCCCCAATGTTTCATATTTCGAACTTTGAGGAGTATGGAACATTCTTTCTCGGTATATGGCAATATTAAATAATCTTCCTGGGTTTCGGGAACATTGTATTCAAATTTCCTTCTTATTTCGCAGTTTCCGCCTTTTTTATAAGCGTTTCGATCTTTGTGCAATTTTTGTCCTTTTAGCCGCCGGAAGTTCAGTAATTTCTTTTTGGTAATCATTTCTTTCGCCGCTTCCCAATGCAAAGTATTTAAACTTCTTTGGTAACCATATCGTCGTCTACGTTTTCCATTTTCTGCATTCAAGCTTTCTATTCTCTTCTTCTCTTGTACGTTCATCCTTGTTTCCGTTCGTTGTCAACACATCTCCTTTCTTTCTGTAAGATCTTCTTCCTTTCTTCTGTATCTCTTTTATTCAATATGGTTTATATTGTGGAGTCTGTTGAGAAATTCCGTTCTGATTTTTCCATTCCTTCGTGGGTAACTCTAGAGGTTCTTTCTGAGCCTTTAGATTACTTTCGATTGGCTGAGGGACATTGGTTCCCCAGTTTTTTTGTTGCTGTATGTGGTTTTTCCTTTCCACCAAACCCATTATGTCTTGAGTTTTGTCAATATTTTGATCTTGTTCCTGCAAAAATAGCCCCCAATTCATGGAGAATAATTAACGGGGTGCACAAATTAAATCTAACTCATGGGACTCATATTGGGATCCCTGAAATTATGTTTTGTTATAAATGGGCCACTCTAGATAATATTTATTATTTAAAAACTAGGTATCTGAATAGGGCTCTTGTAGTTAATCTCCCTGACTCAAATAGGGATTATTTTGAGCATGGGTTGGTCATAAAAAATTGGCAACATGCGCCTTTAGCTGGGAATGAAGTATACAACGGTCCCAGATGCCCCCCATATGGCAATGGGATAGGTTTATTTTTCATTTTATTTTACTTATAAACTTATGCTTTCATCATGTTTGATAAAATGTATGACCGATATTTCATTATGTATTTATTTGCAGTTGATAGCAAAAGAAAAACTCCAAAGGAATCAGAAGTGAATATTAAACATCTGAAACTTATCTGGGGTTTGCATAAGAACATTGCAGACGAACACATCAGATCTGCCTCATATTTGCTACAGTATAAGAGTTACACAACCTCTTATACTGCTCGCCCTGTTGAACCAGCTTCAACACCAGAAGATTCATCTTCAGATTCTCATATCCCCTTATCTCAGAGAATGGGCAAGAAAAGAGCTCCTCCTGCTCTATTTGATGAAATTTCCTCTGCTGTTGGAGCCAAGAAAGGCAAAACTGATGTCCCAGAAGGGACTAAAAAAGTAGATGCTGGGTCCTCCAAAGCTGCCGAGAAGCCCCCAGTGGCCCCGAGCAAGAAAAATGCTCCTGCAGATGTAATTACAATCTCCCCGACCAAGATCTCTCTGGTTGAAAGTTCTGACCGCCCGTTGAAGAGATTGAGGAAATCATCCTTGGTTACTCCGGCTGAAACTGCCTCTTCTTTACCTGCTAGTGGTACTGATGTTCCAAACATCATTCTTCCAAGCTCTGCAATGAGCTCGGTCGTACCCGAGGTCCATGGTCTTGATGAAAGAATTCCTAGGGATACGCTGACATCCCTAGCTGCTCGTCACCTTGCTTCAGTAAGTTTCTCATACTTATGATTTCTCTTTCTCCGAAAGTTTGCATTTTATATTGACTTCGCTATTTTTCTCATCTTTCAGCTGGTGAATTGTTTCAATAATATTGTGAAGAAGGATGAAGCTATTAAAGCTTCAAGTTCCTCGTCAGGTGTAGAGGACGCTCTGTTGGGTTTGACCCAATCTTTAAAGGAATCTTGTCAACAATATATTGACGAAAAAGCTGTTTGGGAGAAGAAATTAGCTGCGGCTGAGGCTGAGAAGGTGAAAATGGCCGAAACCTCCAAGAATTTGGAGGAGAAAGTAAAGGGTTTAGAGGTTAAACATCAAGAATATGATGGCCAGCTGAAAAAGGCAAATGAAGAGTATCTACCTTGCAAGATATCAAGGTCAAAAAAGAGGAATTGGAGGTGAAACTCTCCTCGGAGAGATTGAGGAGAAAGGTCGCAATCAAGAAACATTTCAGTGTTGGTTGGGAGAAAGGATGGGAGAGAGGGATAGCTGCAATGACATCCCAAGTCCAATATGGGAAGTCGAAATACTTCCATGAAGGCTGGGTAGCTGCTCTGCAAGAGCTAAAGGTCCAAGACGATTCTGATCTATTCCAACAACATCTCCCTGGTCCTCCTCCACCAATTGTGGAAGAAGAAGAAGATGAGCCTGCCTCAGATGAGTCTTCTATGGCTATGGGTGATAAAGTTTCTGCCTCTCAACCCTCTGCCACCGAGGACGTTTCTTCCATGCCTCCTCCTCCCGAGAAGATTCCTACCGATCAAGCTGTTGTTACCACCGAGCAACCGAGCTCCTCGTCCCAGCCTCCCGAGAAAGTCTTGGGGGACAAGGAAAAGGTGTGAAGTTGTTCGGTATCATTTCTATATTTCCTTGTAATCGAACAATGTAATTTTTTGATGATCTAATAAAATATATCTTTGCTCATCTCTGTTGTTGATGATTTATATTTGTTGATTGTTGTCTTTTTCTCGTCTTTAGTTTGTTGCTAGAATGGAATTGATCTCTTCACATGATACCGAGCTGATGCAGCAATGTCACCAATACTATAAGGCTGGTCATACAATCCTTAGTACATCAGAAATTGCTGATATTCTTGGCCATGGTGCCTCAGAGCAGGCAATTGAAGCTTATCAGTACTTGAAAGATTTACTCGACCGAGCAGTGGCCAACAATGTTGCTTACTATGAGTTGATTGAAGAGCTTCATGGTTCCATAGAGGATCTTCAAAATCAACACAACGAATCAATGGCTTCGTTGCATAAGGATTATGAAAATAGATACCAGCAGCTCTCTTCAGAAACAGGCCATAAGAAGATCATTGCTGGGTACGACGTTAGGGAGAGAACCCTAAAAGGTGAAGTTGAAGCTTGTAGGCAGATTGCCGAGATCTTGGAACAAGAAAATAATAATCTGCAGAAAAAGTTGGCTCAATATGAATCTGCTGCCTCATCTTCTACTGCATTAATACCAGTTACTGATGAAGGCTTCTCGTTCTTAGAGGTCGAAAACGCCAAACTAAGGCAAGAGCTGGAGGACTTAAGAAGATCTGCCATTTCTGGAACTGCTCGGGGACGAGGAAGAGGTTCTCGGGGGCGAGGAAGAACTGTCGAGGAGCAAAGTTCTCCAGTTGCTTCTCGGAGCCGATCAAGAGTTCTCAGTCGCAATGTTGAAGAGGCTCGTACCCAATCCACTTTAGAAACTCAAGCATTCCAGTTAAACATCAAAGATCGGGCCCTATCAGAAATGTCCAAGAAGAATCTATCCTTGGAGGATCAACTTACAGCGACGAAATCTGCTCTGCATAATAAGGATCTTTTTGCCAAAAGCCTTCATGAACAATTGGATAGATTAATCTTCCAATTCCATAAACAGCCAAGGGAATTCTGGATGGCAGGATACAATGAAGCCCTTGTTCACCTGGATGCTCGTATTGAACATGCCAACAATGAAGGTTACAAGCAAGGATGGTTGAATGCACTGGGTGTGTTAAAATTGGAGCAAGGGCATTTTTTATGGGATTATCATGCTCCATCATTATTAGACCTGCCTGTACCACCTTTCAAATTGGATATGGCATGGATCCCAGCTCGTTCCATTCCTCGCAGCCTAATTTCAAAATACCTTGGTGATTATAGCCTTCATTCCCAAGTTGAATTATCTCGTCCTGAGCATCTTTTGGATACACCTTCTGTTATGAACGTCAGAATGCTCAGAGATGTTAATTTCATCAATTCTCCCCTTTGCCTAGAAGACCCTCCTGCCGGCGAGGAACCTGTTTCTAAAGCACAGGGCAAGAAACCAATAGAATAGTAATATCAATGTAACAATTAGTACATTCTTGTATCTTATTTTAAATTTAATGAAAGAATTTCATTTTCTGTTTGCCAATTTTGCTATTGACTGGTGTTTATCAAACACCTTTATATTTGTGCATATGTATGTATTTAAAAGGATGGCAATATCGTGCTATTTATCAACCAACTTAAAAATTTACAAGTATCAAGGTTGATCAATAAAGTAATGAATGTAAATTGTTCAAACTGTTTCCAACCAACCAAGGTGGGTAAATAATGTTTGTCGACCAACTACAGTTGATGGGTTTTTATCCCCGACCAGCTATACTTGGTTCAATTATAAAAATGCGTCCGACCAACTAAGATCAATAATTTGTCCTCGTCGACCAACTACAGTTATTGGGTTTTTATCCCCGACCAACTATACTTGGTGTATTTTTTTGAATATTTTGTTCTTCAAAGAACTCTTTGTAATAATATTACCTCCTGACCAATCATAAGTTGTAATATGAGAGTATATTTATTTCTTACCAACCGAAATTGATCATGCTGGTGTACACCTTTTAACCAAAGGAATATTTTTTGGCTCCTTGGAGCTTTTGGCTACTTATAGCTGTCCTCCTAACCAAAGGAGGTTGGCTCCTTAGAGCACTTTTTGGCTCCTTAGAGCTGTCCTCCTAACCAAAGGAGGTTGGCTCCTTAGAGCACTTTTGGCTACTTATAGCACTTTTGGCTCCTTAGAGCTGTCCTCCTAACCAAAGGAGGTTGGGTCCTTAGAGCACTTTTGGCTACTTATAGCACTTTTGGCTCCTTAGAGCACTTTTGGCTACTTATAGCACTTTTGGCTCCTTAGAGCTGTCCTCCTAACCAAAGGAGGTTGGCTCCTTAGAGCACTTTTGGCTACTTATAGCACTTTTGGCTCCTTAGAGCACTTTTGGCTACTTATAGCACTTTTGGCTCCTTAGAGCACTTTTGTAGTGTATTACACTAGTATTCCCCGAAAAACTTTCAACAGAAAGAAAATGGTGAAACATCCTCGTTTTATTCATACTGAAGGAAAAGCTTTACATTTTACATTACTGATAATACTTGCGTAGGTGTTCAGCATTCCACGCATTCTTAAATTCTTCTCCTTCTAGAGTTGCTATTCTGTAAGTTCCTGGACGAACAACCTCTGTAACTCGGTAAGGTCCATGCCAGTTTGCTTCCAACTTATTTTGCTTCTGAATGACTTTCTTTAGCACATAATCCCCTTCTTTTAGGTCATATTTCTTCACCCTTTTGTTGTAAAACAGAGCTGTGCGTTGTTGGTAAGCAGCATTTCTAATGGCTGCCTCTTCTCTAACCTCCTCGAGCTTGTTCAAATCCAATCTCCTCATCAAATCACTAATCGGAGAGTTGAAATTCAACACCCTGTGTGTCGGTAGGCCTAATTCGGCAGGTATTACAGCCTCACTTCCAAATGCCAGCATGTATGGTGATTCTCCAGTTGCTGCTCGGGGAGTTGTTCGGTAAGCCCACAAAACTGATTGTAGCTCATTAATCCAATTTGCTTTGGCCTCATTTAGCCTCTTCTTCAATCCATTTAATAATGTTCTGTTCGTCACCTCAGTCTGTCCATTGCTTTGGGGATGGCCTGGTGCTGAATGAAACTTCAAAATGTTCGACTGGTGACAGTAGGCAGCAAATTCTTCATTATCGAATTGTGTTCCATGGTCTGTGATAAAAGCATGTGGGAGACCATATCGACAAATGATATTCTTCCAAATGAACTGATATACCTTCTCGTACGTCATATCAATTAGTGGTTCAGCCTCTACCCACTTAGTAAAATAATCCACTGCAACGACGAGGTACTTGAATCTTCCTCGGGTGGTCGGCAGTGGTCCAACCAAATCAATTCCCCACATGGAAAATGGCCAAGGGGAAGTTATTGGTGTTAGCAATGCTTGTGGCGTTCGTCGGATGGAGGAAAAACGTTGGCACTTGTCGCACTTCTTAGCATATGCTATACAATCAGCCCTCATCGTCGGCCAGTAATATCCCTGTGTCATCACCCTTTGCAGAAGAGTCCGACCTGCTACATGAGCTCCACAAGATCCTTCATGGATTTCTTCAATCAATTCTTTGACTTCTGATGGATGCACACATCTCTGCAAACCTGCCATAATTCCTCGTCTATACAAAACGCCATTAATTAATATATACCGAGCAGCTTTATACTTCAGCTTCTTGGCAATGAGCTTATCCTCCGGTAGCACTCCTTCTTCAACATATGCCCTGATAGAATCCATCCATGATGGTCCTAAATCAAGGGTTATTATATTCACCATCAGGTCTTCTTCTATGCTCCGACTTTCCAGTACTTCAATTGGTATTGTCCTTCGCATCTCGGTGCGCGTAGCTGATGCCAATCGGGCCAATGCATCTGCTCTAGCATTCTCCATCCTTGGTATTCTTACCAATTGAATGGCATCAAAGTCTGCCAATAATTCCATCACCTTTGCATGGTACTTCATCATTAATTCCCCTTTAACTGCATATGTTCCCATCATTTGATTCACAATTAATTGAGAATCACTGTAGACAATTACTTGCTGTGCTTCCATAACTTTCGCCAAATGAAAACCTGCTATCATAGCCTCATACTCAGCCTCATTATTGGAAGCTTTGAATTGAAATCTCAAGGCATACTCCATGTCAATATCATCTGGGGTGTTTAAAACAATCCCTTCTCCACAACCAGCTGTGCAAGATGATCCATCTACATATAATCTCCATGTAGGTACTTCGTCTTCAAATTTCTTGTCTGTCAGAGTTCCTCGGTGAAATATCATCTGTTTTCTTTCATCATCCCCGGGTATCCTTCGTTCCTCGTCGGTCATTTGTTCGCGCCCTTCTACCAACCGGAGTTGGTCGGGGTTTGAATATGATGATTTTTCTACATCCACAAGTCCTTTTACCAACCTTGGTTGGTCTGGATCTGTGTCTGTTGATCCTGTATCGTCCACAGGTAGGTCAGCAAGCACCTTTTGCTCCTCGGGGGTATCAGGGTATGTGAACTCTGCTATAAAATCTGCCACGGCTTGCCCCTTCAACGATGATCTGGGTTCATACACAATATCATATTCACCGAGCTCTATTGCCCAGTACATCAATCTTCCTGATTTTTCTGGCTTGTGAAGGGCTTGTCTTAACGGCATGTCGGTATACACAATGATGGTATGGGCCTGGAAGTATGGCCTCATTCTTCTACTTGCTTCAATTAATGCCAGTGCAAATTTTTCCAGCTTTGGGTATCTGATTTCCGCACCTCGAAAGGCCTTGCTTGTGTAATAAATTGGCTTCTGGACTCCATTCTCCAATCTGATCAACGCCGAGCTAACTGCATTTTCTGATACTGCCAAATACAAGTACAGCTTCTCTCCAGTTATTGGCCTAGACAACAATGGTGGGGCTCCCAAATACTTCTTCAAATCTTGAAAGGCCTTCTCACATTCATCAGTCCACTCAAAACTTTTTCGCAGTGTTTTGAAGAATTGGAGGCATTTATCAGTTGCTCTGGATACAAATCTGTTGAGGGCTGCAACTCGTCCGGTAAGACTCTGTACTTCTTTCCTCGTCGTTGGGGATCGCAGCCCTAAAAGAGCTTTGATCTTTTCTGGATTTGCCTCAATACCTCGTTGATTGACGATGTATCCGAGGAACATTCCTTCTCGTACTCCAAAGGTACACTTCGTCGGGTTGAGCTTCATTTGGTATTTGTCCAGTTGATCAAAGGTTTGACTCAAGTCAACTAAATGATCAGTAGCTCTCTTGCTTTTGGTGAGCATGTCATCGACATAGACCTCCATGTTGCGGCTGATTTGTTCGGTAAAAACCTTGTTCATCAACCGCTGATATGTTGCACCTGCATTTTTTAAACCAAAAGGCATAACATTATAACAATAAGTTCCCCTTGGGGTAATAAAAGAAGTACTTTCCCTGTCTTCAGGTTTCATTTTGATCTGGTTGTAGCCAGAATAAGCATCCATGAAGCTGAGTAGCTCGTGTCCCGAGGTAGCGTCTACTAGTTGATCAATTCTAGGCAATGGAAAATGATCTTTTGGACATGCCTTGTTGAGATAAGTGAAATCAACACACATTCTCCATTTGTTGTTCTTCTTCTTTACCATCACCACATTCGCCAACCAATCTGGATATTTCACATCTTCAATGAATTGGGCTTTCTAGAGCTTCTCGACCTCCTCTTGTATGGCCTGGTTCTTCTCGGGACTAAACACTCTTCTCCTCTGCTTCACAGGCTTGATCTCCTTATTCACATTGAGCTCGTGACATAAGAAGTTTGGATCTATTCCTGGCATGTCTTCATGGCTCCAAGCAAAAGTATTCTTCCTGTTTCTCAAGAAATTTATCAACTCCTGTTTTATTGAAACATCCAACGACGATCCTATCTGAGTTGTTCGTTCAGGGTGCTCGTCGTCCAGAATAACATTTTCTGTAGACTCCACCACCTGTCCTTTTACAAGTTGAGATTCATCCCTGGGATCAAGAGTTTCAATTTCTGTACCTTCCTCCACTTGGTAAGTAGTAGTCTTTTTCTTTGACTCTTCAAGTTCCTCTTGCTCGGCAGACGAATAATAGCATTCCCGAGCTACTTTTTGATCACCTTTCATAATTCCAACTCCAAAATTCGTTGGGAATTTCAAACACTGATGTACTGTAGATGGAACTGCCTCGAACTTCTTCAATCCAACTCTTCCCATGATGATGTTGTAGGCTGACTGCACATTCTTATCCATCGCAAAGAAGCGTATTCTTTCGGTTCGACAAGCAGGCCAAGTTCCAATGAGTATATCCAACTTGATCGTCCCAAGTGGAAAAACTTTCTCGCCAGCAAAACCCAGAAGGGGTCTGTGATAAGGTTCCAGTTGAGATAATTTTAAATTCAAGCTATCAAAGCACGAATAGTACATGATGTCTGCCGAGCTACCATTGTCTACTAACACCCTTGAAATGACCACATCCTTCATCCTCATTTTGATCACCAAAGGATCATCATGAGGGTAAAGAACACCTGCCAGGTCGTTTTTTGAAAAACCAATCACTAGCTTCTCTTTATTTACCTTCCTCGGACGATCATCCTCGGCCAGGTTTATTCGCTGAATGTATGAACAAGCTTGAGCCTCTCCGAGGTAAGCTTTTCTTTTTGCAGTAAGATCTCCTCCTCCTGCATCTCCTCCTGTAATAACATTACAATCAAATGACCCAAAACGTATGGAAAATACCTCTCGTTCAGGTTTCTTTGGCTTCTTGGGAAGATCGGGGTCATCATCTGGATCCTCTTCATGGTCCCTCCTCTTTTTCTCCTCTGCACGACGAGGAGATCTAGATCTCTCTCTAGTTCTATCATCATTCTTCCTTTCACCTCTGCGATCTACATACTTTGATAATTTCCCTCTTCGGATGAGTGTTTCAATCTCGTTCTGAAGGGCTATACAATTTTTGGTCATATGGCCATGATCTTTGTGAAACTCGCAATATTTGGCCTTATTCCTCAGGTCGGGATTTGTCTTCAGTTTCTCTGGCCACTTGATTTCCTCGTTATTCCTGATTTCTTCCAAAACATGATTAATACCCATTTTCAATGGAGTATAATTATCATACTTCTTTAGGACTTCCAACTTCATCCTGTTATTCCTGGAATGTTTGTCACCACCATTACCTTTCTGATCTTTCTTCTTAGAGTTGTCGACCTCCACTTTAACTTCTTTATCCATATTCTTCTTCGCAGCCATAGCCTCCTCGGCATTCATGATTTTGGCCGCCTTTGCCATCAACTCCGACATATTTTTAGGTGGATCTTTGGCCAAAGTGTAGTATAGCTTGTTAGGCAGCAAACCACTCATCAGGGCAGTGATTGCTGTCTTTTCTTCATAATCTATGACTTCCAACTTCTCGTTATTGAAACGAGTTATGTAATCTCTAGTACTTTCACCTGATTTTTGTCTAACACTTAGCAAGTGTGCTACTCGCTTTACCGGCTTTGCTCCAAAACAAAAATTGTCAATGAACAATTCGGCTAACTGGACAAAAGTTGAAATCTTACCCCGAGGAAGATTATTGTACCATATCTGTGCAGATCCGGTAAGAGTTCCCGAGAATGCTCTACACCTCATCTCGTCGGGGACAGGGTAGATATCTGCAGCAGCTTGGTATTGTTCTATATGAAGTACGGGATCTGTCTTTCCATCGTACTATGGCTTGCACAAAAGGTGTCCCTTGAATAAAAGTTCTCTGTAAGGGGTTCCTCGCTTTAGCCATTTCTCCCAGTCTATCCTCCAACCGTTGAATGGAACCTTTCCATGCTTCATTCCCTTCCTCGAGCCGCTTAGTCCGAGCAACTGATTGCTCTGACGTAGCTTCCTGAGATTTATCTCGACGAGTAGTTGGTCGTGATTGTGCAGATCCTTCTCTCAAACCTGGTGGTGGTCGAAAACTTCTTGATGGAGCCCTAGGTGGACTCATGTTCCTCCTTGGTCCTAACCGACTGAAAGGAGACACCCTGCTTAATCTTTCCAAAGCGCTAGTTCTCTACGGAGAAAGAGTGATATGTTGATCTGTATCCGTAGCCCGTATTGATGAAGTTCGTCCAGGTTGATAAGAAGAATCATTAGATTCCCCTTGGCGATATGACCCAGTACGTCTGGATCGTGAATGCCCATGATCACTCCTATACCCTGAATAGGTAGGTGCACCGCCTTGAAGAGTTTGAATGAGTTGCCTCACAGATTCTTGCATGGCGGTTTGTCCTTGAGCCAGATTTGTCATAATTCCAGCCAGATCTGGAGGTGCAGATGGATTTAGAAGATTTCCAGTATTTCCAGCATTTCGATTACTGGATTCGGGATTATCTGCCATTGATAAGAAATGATTTTTGGTGAAAAACGATTGCAACAGTCGTTCCCACAGACGGCGCCAATCTGTTGATGTAAAAAACTAGATCACTCTAATTTCTCAATCACAGATAAATAAATAATACAAAGATTTTTAAAGTGGTTCGGCTAGGAATAAAGCCTACGTCCACTGTTATGTTATTACTGAGTGTTTGCAGAATTCTTGATTACAAGTTCCCTCAAGAAATTCCGGTCCCATTGAATGGGTATGATACAAGGTATTTATAGCCTTGAGGCTGTACATGAAAGGTTCGATACATTAAATGACATACATGTGAAATGGTAATACATTTAATGCAGCGTGCGTGCTAAGAATATAAGCATTCAATGAATATCTGAACTGTTGATTATCTGGCAATTAATGATATGACCGAGATGCAGCTCGGACCGCCATAGTTGTTAGCTGATCAGGAGTTCCTCGGAGCATTTGAGTACCTCGATGCGTTAGAGTTCCTCGGTGTGCAAGACTTCCTCGGTGTGCTAGAGTTCCTCGGTGTATTCTTCGTTGCTTGGAAAGAAGCATGGTTGGTCGGGAAATGATCTTCCTCGCTGCTATTGTGCCACGTAGATTGACACGTGTCTTCGTATTATTCGTCCACATCAGCATATTAATTTTGATATCAACACTTAGCATCACTGTCGTTAAAATACTTTTCCAATTTAAACACCCTAAATAATTAAGATAAGTGTCAAAACCTTTTAAAACCTTATTCTCATTTTATTAAATCCGGTTATAAAACCTTAAACCATTAACATCTAAAGAGTCATACAATAAGTAGAAGAATAAAATGAACATTTAAGAGTTTACCCAACAATAATAAATCCCAACATTAAAATACTAAGGAAAACATCCTAACAGTAATAATCTCGAAATAAAGATACTGAAATTAAAAGAACTACAATCTCTGACAATATCAACTAAATAATGGAAAAAGGGCGACACATGCCCCCACTGGATAAAGATGAACTAGAAGTAGAGTCAACAATGAGGTCGTCTATACAATGGCCTGCAACTCCCACAAAAGCTACAGCGCGTTCCATCCAAAGGATCCTATGCAAGACGCCCCTGTGGCTGGGCACCTGTAATACATACATATATATACAAGAGAGAAAGAAAAAAAGAAACGGGTCAGAGCCCGATAGTGTATATGATTTAAAAAAAAATCGTTTAGCAAGTATTTAAATTCATTACAGGCCAATGCAACAACGCATTAGTACGACACTCTCTTGAGAAATTCTCACCTCTCTTCTAGTGTGCACACCTATCGCACTAACCTTCCCAACGGTTTATCTTATCATATATCTCACTAATCTTCCCCAATGATTTCACTTATCTTAGGTTACTCGCAAGATTTAAGACTGAATAATACAATTGTTTAAAAATAGGACTTCAGTTAGTATCCAAAGTTCTCATGTTAACTTTATTAATTAATAAAGTTTTCCAGTGTCATATTATACTTTCTCAACACAAGTATTTACAATTTGAGTCATCAACCATGTCCTACTTACCATATCATAGTAGGCAATTCCAAATTCCAGAATTTCATATATATATATTAACTACTCGTATAATATATATATATATATTATAACAGCACCCCAAATAAAAACTATGGTGTGGGCATACTCTACTATCCAATCCTCGTATCACTCGTACTAAGAGGAATACAAATTCGGAATCACTCTCGAATTGTATTAACACATACACAAACAATATTGAGGCGAAGCATAGATTCCAAGTCTCTAAGAGGAAAGCACATACCCGCGTCTCTTAGGACCGTCTGAACTATCGTTCCGATAGCCTGTACCAAGGAAATCTATCTCCTAGGATACGAGTCAATATCCCCCATAAGGCACACGAGATAAGATCGTCCCAGCGCGGTAACCTCAGGGATAACAAGTAGCGTGGGTATGTTTTTCACACATAGATAGCATATGTATACACAATCATATAACTATACTAATATTACCATATCCATATTAGGTATATCTCAAATCCCATAGTTACGACATTTATCCTCATATCTCATTATTAGTTATCACGTTTAACGATTCGTCTTTAACTTTAATTCGAGGTATTATCCCAACTTACTATGTAACACTCATGGAATCTATTCTCCCAAGTATAAATTCAGTAGGAATTCATCTATTTTCCGTCGTAATCATTTTTACGTAATCTCTTCCGTTAATACAAGATTTCATCGTTCCTTATGTAATTATCCCAAAAATACAATTCTCGTCTCACATTAAAGGTCCCAACATTATTCATATGTCCTACTGGTCTTCCATATCTCCCAAAACATTTTATTAAGGATGTCCAAGAATTATTTCACATCAACTTGAATTTAACTAATTTTAAAAGGGAAATAGAAGTCTGCCAGGAGGGGTCGATCGATCGAGGTCTGGGGCTCGATCGATCGAACCTTCGATCGATCGAAGCTCTTGGCTCGATCGATCGATCAAGCAAGTATGCGATTTCTGCAGTTTTGCAGTTACGGGTTTCATCCTCTAACCTCAACCAATTCCATATTTTCCATTCCCAATCGTCCTAGAATTTGTACTACTAACCTTATATCATCATATTATGTATTTTCTACGTAAAGCATGTAAGTTTCCGTCACTAAATATGGATTAACAACCCAAAATTCATGTAAATATCAAGAACCCTAGAAATCTCTTAAACATGGTTCTAACACATCTTTTCCAGAATTTCCTTCTTATAAAACATCATAAATTCGTGGTTTAATCCTCTACATGGCAAAAGGGTTTCCAGAATATCATTTAAATTATCCCTACATGCAATTTCCTATCTCAAATGGGGTTTTTCTTCCATACAACTCGTCCTAATCATTCCTAAACTAATATGAGTGATGCATCAACGAAAATAAGCAAGATAAACACTTGCCTGGGATTTTCGACGTTCTGGTTTGGTGCCGAATTTGGTGTGGTTGCGTTCCCCGTCTCGCGATCTACGCGTTGGTGGTGGAGGCGGTGCAAACGGATGGATTTCGGGCCTCGGATTGCTTTGGAAGCTCTCTCCTTCCCTCTCCTATGGCCGTCACTTGTCTTTGGTTGTTCTAACCCTAGAAGACAACCTTAGACATCTTATATAACCCTTGAAATTTCGTGGGTTTAATTACCCAAAAATGTAAAATGACCAAAATGCCCTCCCGGGGTACTAATTAAGCCTAAAATTTCCCCCCGACTCAAACTAAACCCCCGGGTACACTTTTCTGACTATCTCGACCCTTCCGGACACGTTGGCGCACTCAAAACGACCATACGGATAACTAAAAATATTTCACTTTTATTAATCAACATTTATTCCCGACGCGACACTGGCGCGTCCCGACATAAATTTCCATAATTGTCATTTTATTCACACGTGACAATACTATAAAAATAAATCTCATATATTTCTATACTCATCCAGTGACATTCAACAAATTACAAATTTCCAATAATTACTAACTCTCGTCACACTAGTAAATATTTAAAACAACATTCCGGATTAAAATTAATTTAATTATCTCAATTAAATTTAATTAATCCCTAAATTTAAAAGCCATGAAATACGGGGTATTACATACTTCCCCCCTAATAACGGAATTTCGTCCCGAAATTCGAAAAATACGGTCTACTAGGTAGCACAGTTCTGGATATCCTTTTCCGTACACAAACTATTTACATCGTAAGGCGCTCAATCACTATAGTCCTTTTCTCATAGCAACCCTGTTTTACATTCTCATTGGAGACACTTCACATAGTGCCCCTAATTGACAACATTCGCATAGGTCACGCCTATACGTTAAAATTATCAATTATCTCACTATCATTAGGAGGCCGCACCTCACTACATGACAAATACTCGGATTTATTCATATACAAAACTCCCATTCTGAGAAAATTATACGAACATTTGATCACTCTTTCTCACCTAAAATAGTCGTGGAATTCTACCACAGTTATCGGATGTTCTCTCGACCGATCCAAAAACTCTGATTATCTACTCACCTCTAAACATACAAAAGGAGAATAGTCGAGGTCCTTCCATAACAAAACCTAAATAAGCACCTCGTAAGCGACAAACAGGTACGAGTGCTTCTACAGAGCATTCCTGAAATCATCGTATCAAGATTCCAAAATATCCTTCATGTAGCTCCACAAATCTTTAATCACCATGCGCCTATTCCCTGGCTAAGGGTGATACATCCTACTCGAAACGAAACCTTATCTTCGTTGGTTCCTGAAATCCCATATCAAAGGTGGGATTTACCAAATCTCATCCTGATTTAGAAATTTATACTGCGCCGGACCATGCACTGGCGCGACCTTCCTTTCAAAGGAAGTCTGGGTCATACTAGTTAATATTGTAAACCAGCCCAAAGGAATATCAATCACTTCCTTCTCGGCGTCTTAATTCACATGTTCGGGATGAACCCTTGATCTTGTTTTGAGGATGGCAACCCATCCAAGGACTGTACCGACTTTATCGACCTCTTCCAATTTCAGCAATTGTAGATAAACACAAAATTCCTTGGTGTATGCTGAAGGTTCCACCCGTGCTTTTCTCTTCATGAAGCGTACTTCTGGACCTCTTATACCGTACTAACATCATCATCCTTTATATGTGTAAGTCGCTCTCACATTTGATTACTAACAATTTCGCTCCGAGTGTTCTTCATAATCATTTAATTCCGCTCCATTCAAGGAATACTCTTCTTAAATGGCTTCCCACAGTCTTCCAATTCAAATTAGGGTGTGCTATTCTAATTGCACACCTATGTATGGATTATCACCCCTCATGTGATGTTTAATCCACTCTATCACTTCCACTTCGTTAAACTAGTCCCACAAACATATATGACACACATCCATAACCACGTCCCTTCGACTCGAACGATTTTAACTGCAGTTAACCAAGATGCCCACATTTTTGCAACACCCCGACCGCCCTAGGAGATCGAACGACGTGCTACTCATCTGTAGGACGAACTAAATTTCAACGAAATAGAAGGAATAGGGCATTCAAATTCCATGACGATAAAAGAGAAATAACAAATCTCAACCTTTTTCAGATAAGTTCAACAATTTTCCCAAATATGTATATCAACCAAAATAAATCACTAACGCTTTATTCATCAAAATAATTACAAGTCATCTCTTTTGTATAATAAAGTTCTTTCCAGATAATCCATGCTAAAAATCATTCCAACTATTTATTTGCCTCGTGTTCTGAACGCAGTTACGACATTTGGGTACTCTCAATCACCCTAGAAATCATTTTTTTTTTAAATCCTCCTTATCATCATTCCAGCCCTCAACTCGTGGGGATAACTTCAATGCTTTCTTACCACACAGTCCGGCTCCAGTGGCTTTAAAACAAAATTCAACTTCCAACTTACATACATAATTACTTGATCCCATTTCGACCAGGGTACCGAACTCATGGAATAGTGACCAAACGTCTCCCTATTTCCAACCTTACGCTAAGTTTCATGCGTGGGATGTCTCGCAAAGCGAAATCCAAACAAGGAACCCCCCCGATACACTACTACCTAGCATTGTCGGTTATCGAAATCCGTTAGGTCCTCCATCCATGGCATATAACCCTTTATTCCGTCTCTTGACAGAAAAGTTACAATTTCTCCCGTAATCATGCTTAACAAATTACGTTTCACTAATTGCACTATTGTTCAGTATAGGTTGATGGTAATTACATTCTATAAACCTCGGATACATACGATCGGAACTTTCAAAATTCCCTTCCCTAATAATATGGGTATAACTCTTAACTCCCACATCTCTAAAGGATAAATATAACAATGCACTCTTCCTATCACTAAGTCCAGAGTGCTAAACATAATACTGAGTCAAATCTTTTCGCCCAACGGTAAATCCCAATACGTACTGAATCATATTGGCAAAGTCTATACATACATTGGCATCGAATATCTCGAGCCCACTATCTCCTCCGAAGTCTCTAAGATAGATAATATAAGTGCGAGTCCAACCTTCTTACAGGTAAAGCCTCGCCAAAACAAAATGTGCTGCACTAATGCAACTACTCCGATACCCTTGCAATAAATGCCCACCCTCGTACTAACCATTTCTATAACGTTTTATCAAAGATAATACTATACTCGTATATCGCATCACTACGACGAGTAACCTCAATAAAATACGTAACACTGTTAATATACACATTCATCCTCCGCGAATAGCACCAAAGAAAAATCCCGCCATACTAGGGAAAAATATTCACATAATGGTAACATTTATAATGATATGCATTAAACTCGTCTCACATGCTAATCTAGCAATGAACAAAATATGGTGATTCGCTCGTGTCACATAAACACGCCGCATCCTCTAAGGATACAACTTATACTTCCATCCTGGCAATCGTCTTAACAGTACAAATGGTTTTCGGACGTAACACGTCTGCCCAAACCAAAACAAAATTATTTTAATCGTCGTCCTTTACTAGGCATCGTATTCTTGTCCCTTTTTCTCACTTTGGAACATATTATCGCGAGCAATTTCACTCTGCACCAAAATACCTCAACACATAATCCACTTACCACCTGTCCTACTAACCAGGTTAGGATTGTCCTTCTCTCGGACTTTAGTAGACCCGATTCCTGTTAGCCATCCCGGTTGTTCCCTTAGCTTTTTAGGACATACAGATCATGTTACTATCTATAATAGTATTTACTGAATTTACCATCACTTGGTAAGAATTTAACTATCTGAAACATTTAAATGGTTTTCCTGATGTGTATCCACATCCTTTTGTGGTGCTATACCACCGCCGTTGTATTCAGTCTTATTCTCGACTAAATTCTTCGATTCCTTTAACTTCCCCTACAAAGAAGCGTTATTATCTATATTGACAAAATATGACATTGTCAACCTCTGAATCGGTCGTCCATCAGAATTTCCTCCTCGAGTATTATCAACTATTATTACGAGCTGGTCTCCCACTTGGAGTCGTTTCCTCCACTCGTGTCTACATCTTTCGATACAAAATTTTCTAACGATTAGGATTCATATCCACAATTGGACTTCTGTCATGCCCTCCTGCGATGAGTTCAGAACCACGTTTGCTTCTCATCCTGAACAGTTGAGGAAGGAACATACGGTCAACACTGTACCTAAGGTTCTCCTATAGGCATAGCATTCTACATCTAAAATTGGTGGTTGACTCCAACCATTATAATTTTGTCTGGAAAGCCAAGAAAATTTTCTCTAAATTTTCACTTTTAGTTTGCCACACTCCGTCCTATATCTAAGACTTTGGATACTTTACCTCCTTTGGTAAAGACACATAATTTCCGCGTTTCTAGAATTTCCCACTGACAGTCTCTACACGTTTTTGTAATACGTTGGGTAAGTTTACCCTCGCACCTCATTTGACTATAACAACATTTGGAAAACATTTCCGCGCCTTAGTCGCCTTTATAGTCTTGGCTTATCGTGCCATAATGAAGGTGACCTCAACTACGGTCATCATCCTCGGATATATTTTATAATCTCAACTGAGCCCTACCTCCTGATGTACGCTTAACGATCCTCTTCTGACATCCGTCATCGCTCGGCACACGCACACATCCAAACTAAATTAGAATTCACTAATGTATACACATTATAGCAGGAGAACGAAATCTCGTCAAAGGAATCGACAATGTTAAACATAGGGATCTATAAGAAACAAAGCAACGCTGAAAGCATAATAAGCCCTACAGATCCTAAGGACACTAGAACCTGATGCTCTGATACCACCTGTGACACCCCGCCTAATCAAATACTGGGTGATCACTCCTTTATTAAATTAAAATCAAGGTGAACAGTTGGTTCATTCTTAGCATCACTGTCGTTAAAATACTTTTCCAATTTAAACACCCTAAATAATTAAGCTAAGTGTCAAAACCATTTAAAACCTTATTCTCATTTTATTAAATCCGGTTATAAAACCTTAAACCATTAACATCTAAAGAGTCACACAATAAGTAGAAGAATAAAATGAAAATTTAAGAGTTTACCCAACAATAATAAATCCCAACATTAAAATACTAAGGAAAACATCCTGACAGTAGCAATCCCGAAATAAAGATACTGAAATTAAAAGAATAACAATCTCTGACAATATCAACTAAATAATGGAAAAAGGGCGACACATGCCCCCATTGGATAAAGCTGAACTAGAAGTAGAGTCAACAATGAGGTCGTCTAAACAATGGCCTGCAACTCCCACAAAAGCTACAGCGTGTTCCATCCAAAGGATCCTATGCAAGACGCCCCTGTGGCTGGGCACCTGTAATACATACATATATATACAAGAGAGAAAGAAAAAAAGAAACGGGTCAGAGCCCGATAGTGTATATGATTTAAAAAAAAATCGTTTAGCAAGTATTTAAATTCATTACAGGCCAATGCAACAACGCATTAGTACGACACTCTCTTGAGAAATTCTCACCTCTCTTCTAGTGTGCACACCTACCGCACTAACCTTCCCAACGGTTTATCTTATCATATATCTCACTAATCTTCCCCAATGATTTCACTTATCTTAGGTTACTCGCAAGATTTAAGACTGAATAATACAATTGTTTAAAAATAGGACTTCAGTTAGTATCCAAAGTTCTCATGTTAACTTTATTAATTAATAAAGTTTTCCAGTGTCATATTATACTTTCTCAACACAAGTATTTACAATTTGAGTCATCAACCATGTCCTACTTACCATATCATAGTAGGCAATTCCAAATTCCAGAATTTCATATATATATATTAACTACTCGTATAATATATATATATATTATAACAGCACCCCAAATAAAAACTATGGTGTGGGCATACTCTACTATCCAATCCCCGTATCACTCGTACTAAGAGGAATACAAATTCGGAATCACTCTCGAATTGTATTAACACATACACAAACAATATTGAGGCGAAGCATAGATTCCAAGTCTCTAAGAGGAAAGCACATACCCGCGTCTCTTAGGACCGTCTGAACTATCGTTCCGATAGCCTGTACCAAGGATATCTATCTCCTAGGATACGAGTCAATATCCCCCATAAGGCACACGAGATAAGATCGTCCCAGCGCGGTAACCTCAGGGATAACAAGTAGCGTGGGTACGTTTTTCACACATAGATAGCATATGTATACACAATCATATAACTATACTAATATTACCATATCCATATTAGGTATATCTCAAATCCCATAGTTACGACATTTATCCTCATATCTCATTATTAGTTATCACGTTTAACGATTCGTCTTTAACTTTAATTCGAGGTATTATCCCAACTTACTATGTAACACTCATGGAATCTATTCTCCCAAGTATAAATTCAGTAGGAATTCATCTATTTTCCGTCGTAATAATTTTTACGTAATCTCTTCCGTTAATACAAGATTTCATCGTTCCTTATGTAATTATCACAAAAATACAATTCTCGTCTCACATTAAAGGTCCCAACATTATTCATATGTCCTACTAGTCTTCCATATCTCCCAAAACATTTTATTAAGGATGTCCAAGAATTATTTCACATCAACTTGAATTTAACTAATTTTAAAAGGGAAATAGAAGTCTGCCAGGAGGGGTCGATCGATCGAGGTCTGGGGCTCGATCGATCGAACCTTCGATCGATCGAAGCTCTTGGCTCGATCGATCGATCAAGCAGGTATGCGATTTCTGCAGTTTTGCAGTTACGGGTTTCATCCTCTAACCTCAACCAATTCCATATTTTCCATTCCCAATCGTCCCAGAATTTGTACTACTTACCTTATATCATCATATTATGTATTTTCTACGTAAAGCATGTAAGTTTCCGTCACTAAACATGGATTAACAACCCAAAATTCATGTAAATATCAAGAACCCTAGAAATCTCTTAAACATGGTTCTAACACATCTTTTCCAGAATTTCCTTCTTATAAAACATCATAAATTCGTGGTTTAATCCTCTACATGGCAAAAGGGTTTCCGGAATATCATTTAAATCATCCCTACATGCAATTTCCTATCTCGAATGGGGTTTTTCTTCCATACAACTCATCCTAATCATTTCTAAACTAATATGAGTGATGCATCAACGAAAATAAGCAAAATAACCACTTGCCTGGGATTTTTGACGTTCTGGTTTGGTGCCGAATTTGGTGTGGTTGTGTTCCCCGTCTCGCGATCTACACGTTGGTGGTGGAGGCAGTGCAAACGGATGGATTTCGGGCCTTGGATTGCTTTGGAAGCTCTCTCCTTCCCTCTCCTATGGCCGTCACTTGTCTTTGGTTGTTCTAACCCTAGAAGACAACCTTAGACATCTGATATAACCCTTGAAATTTCGTGGGTTTAATTACCCAAAAATGTAAAATGATCAAAATGCCCTCCCGGGGTACTAATTAAGCCTAAAATTTCCCCGAGACTAAACTAAACCCCCGGGTACACTTTTCTGACTATCTCGACCCTTTCGGACACGTTGGTGCACTCAAAAAGATCATATGGATAACTAAAAATATTTCACTTTTATTAATCAACATTTATTCCCGACGTGACACTGGAGCGTCCCGACTTAAATTTCCATAATTGTCATTTTATTCACACGTGACAATACTATAAAAATAAATCTCATATATTTCTATACTCATCCATTAACATTCAACAAATAACAAATTTCCAATAATTACTAACTCTCGTCACGCTAGTAAATATTTAAAACAACATTCCGGATTAAAATTAATTTAATTATCTCAATTAAATTTAATTAATCCCTAAATTTAAAAGCCATGAAATACGGGGTATTACAGTTGTATGGTTATAATGCACATTACATGGTTACGATACGTCTTGCATGGGAATATTTAATCAAATGAAAGATGATTTCATAATTGTTAAAATACATTGTATATGTATAGATATTCCTTATACGATATAAACACTTCTTGTATTTCTCCTACTGGACGTACGATCATACTCGGCCATTTTCCACAACCAAGTACTTTAGCTAAAAGAAATGACAAGGATAACGTGAAAGGAAAGGAGAGTTATCCACGCAATTAGAGCTCTGTCACTACTAATATTTAATTATGTAATTTAATTTCGAACAGTGCTTTTTGTCATTTGACTTTGACGTAAGTACATTAATTTGGGAGTGTAATAATTTAGGACTGCATGAATTTCACTTTAGTCATTATTTATTCCAATTAAACTACATAACTCTTTTATTTCAAGTGTTCTTATGAATTTCATAAGTTGGACATCATTTCATTAATTAAGTTAAATGAATTTTACGACACAAATGAAGAAAGAGAATGTTTATTTTAAAAGAGGATTTTCTTAAATGAAATCAAAGTATAAAAAGTTTTTTAGCACTGACACTCGGAATTGGGGCGTCACAACTTGGTATCAGAGTATAGGTTACGTGATTGTTGGAGTGTGCACTTACATTCCACTTTCGTTAGTTAATGGTTCTTTACATATTCTATCCTTAATAAACTCTTGTTCCTCCTTTTAGAATGTCTATGCATAAAGGAAGTGTACCCACTGGTGGTGAACGTACCGGTGGAAACACTAATGAGTTACGCCAAATGACTCAGGCAGTGCGGCAACTCGATAACTTTGTCTCTCAACAAAATCAAGGCAACGGTAGTTCAGCGGAGAGCAACAGGGCTGCCACTATAGGAAACTCAATACCCCTATGTTTAGTGGACCGAAGGGGCAGATGAGTGGCTATAACACGTCACTTATATTTTTGAGGTCCTTGAGGTGTTTCCTGCTTATAGGGTCCGTGTGGATACATTTTAATTTATGGACCAAGCCCAAAAATGCTTGTTATCCTATCAAGCTAGTATGAATGGGGCAGTCCTTTGGGATGATTTTCGGGCGATATTTCCTTACCGATACTTTTCAAAAGCTTATCGTAATGAGAAGAGGGATAAGTTACAAAACTTGTTCTAAGGGAAGATGACCGTTGGAGAGTATGAAGTCTAGTTTGAGAGTTTATTAGATTTGGATCGATATGTGGGTGGAAATGAAAGGAAAAAGACCTTCCTTTTCATGAAGGGTCTCAACCCTTCCATCCGGAGTCTTATCAGTGGCTAAGATTTTTGCGAGTTCCAAGAGATAGTGAACAAGGCATAAAGTTTGAGCTGGAGTACGAAGATGAGGAGTTGACTAGGGAGAAGAAAAGGACAACTGGTAATGGGCAAAGCAATAATAGAGGCAAGAAACATAGGGACGGTGGTTCTTGGGGATTCTTTCACATATTACAGGCAACATCGGACATCGTTTTCTCCTAGAGTCAAGGTGAGGGGTTAGCTCATCCAGACAAAGGATGTTTCATATATGAGGGCACTAAATTATTTCAAAAGGGATTTCCTCAGAGACGTAGTTGTCCTCAATCTAGGAATCATAATTTTAGCTTCCAACCAACATGGAACTCAAGATTTGCAGTTTCTACCTTCAACCTCAATATTATAGTGGGGCATGAAAAATGTCACTACACCAAAATGGTAAAATTGGCACCCTTCAAGCGGCCAGCTTTGTGATAAAAAAACACGCATTTTTTGTCACAATCATTGACCGTGACAAAAAATTGTCACGGTCAATGATCGTGACATTTACGGTCGTCACGATCTTGTCATGATCAATGACTGTGACAAACCTTATAAACTTGTCACGGTCCAGGTCTGTGACAATTCTGTCAGTAAAAAAACCCTCCCCTCTTCTTTTTTTCCACCGATTTCTATTCCCTCAATTTCTCTCTCTCTAAGAGACTGCACTCTCTATCTCTCTCTCTCTCTCTACGATTTTGGTACGTTTTCTCTCTCTATTTCTCTTCCATTTGTATATATGTGCATGTGTGTGTAAATGTACATGTGTGTGTGTGTGTGGTGGATTGAGGGGGCAGGGTGGGGGTGGGGGGTGGGGAAGGGGTGTATATGTGTGTGTGTGTATATATGCATGTGTGTGTATATGCGTGTGTGTGTGTGTGTGTGTGTGTGTGTGTGCAGTGACAATAGGGGGAGGGGGCAGGGATGGGGGTGGAGGGGGGCTATGTGTGTGTGTATATGTGCGTGTGTGTGTGCTTGTGTGGGGGGGGGGGGGAGGGGGGAAGGGGAAATGGAGCGGGGGGTGGTGCTTTTTAATTTTTTTTAATCAAATTTTGATTGGTTTATTAGATATTGCCCCTCATATGCAAGTAGTGCCCCTTGTAAAAGAATTTATTGATTAAATATTCATTGGTTATTAATTTTTTTAGTAAATCAATAATTAGTGTCCCTTTCATATGCAAGTAGTACCCCGTGACATGATCGTGACAAGTCCATGACAACAAACGTTGTCACCCCCAGACTTGTCACAGTCATTGACCTTGACAAGTTGGACTTGTCATGGTCAATGAACATGACAATCCAGCAGATTTGGTGTAGTGTGTTGACAATTCATGACCTAACCAGGGTTACGGTGGACAAGGTTAGTGGAACTAGCAAGGCGACCAGAGAAGCAGGTTCACAAAGGGGTGTGCCAATGCTATTACCCAACCTGCGATTAAGTGAGATGCCGTAGTGATGGAAGGTATGATTCTAATATTCCATACGTTGGTTTGAGATTTATTTAATTCTGGCGCATCGCATTCCTTTATATCAAGCGAATTAGAATTCAGTTTGGGTTTAGAGGTAGATTTTTTATATCCCCTATCTTCGTGGGACTTCCAATTGGTGAAAGTATTTCTTTAAATCGCATATGTTGTGCTTGTATCATTATTGTAGTAGATCATGTGCTTGAATATGACCAAATTGCCATAGATATCGAAGGTTTCAAGGTAATCCTTGGTATGGATTGGCTTTCGTGATTTAGTGCCACTATTGAATATCATCAACACAATATTTTGGTGTTATTGCCGAACGGGTCCAGTTACAGATTTAACAGTGAGAAACTCACGGATCGTACTTGTATACACACTAGCACTAAGGAACAATGGAATTATTTTGGGTGTCTTTCAAGCCTTATGGCGCAGGATGCTCTCAATGGTATGGTCCTTGATCATCCGATCGTATAGGAGTTCCTAGATGTGTTTCGAAGGAGCTTCTATGGTTATGACCACATAGGGAAATAGACTTTTCAATTGAGGTACACATGGGTTTCTCAATTATTTCAATTCCTCCACCCCCTTTATCTCCAATCAAGCTGAACAAACTATATATACAGTTAGAGGATTTGTTATCAATAGGTCTTATCAAGACAATTGTGTCACCGTGGGGTGCACTTGTCCTCTTTGCTAAGAAAAAGGACAATTCCTTCTGGATTTTTATTGACTACAAGCAGTTAAATCGTGTTATGATCAAGAATAAGTATCCCATACCGAGTATTGATGATATCTTCGATCAGTTGCAAGGCACGATTGTATTCTCAAAGATCGATCTTCAGTCCTGCTATCATCAGTTGAGGGTCAAGACTGAGGATATTCAAAAGGTAGCATTTAAGACACGATATGAGCATTATGTTCTCTTAGTAATGCCATCCAGGTTAACGAATGCACCTGCAACGTTTATGGACCTAATGAATCGAATTTACCACCCATAACTGGATAGGTTTATTGTGGTGTTTGTTGATACCCTAATCTACTCGGCTTCAGGAGTGGATCATGAGGAGCATCTTCGTACAACTTTATAAGTCCTTTGTGAAAAAAAATTATGTTAAGTTCAGCAAGTGCGAGTTCTGGATGGGCGAGGTCAGGTTTCTTAGCTATGTCATCTCAGGACAAGGGATTTTAGTAGATCCGACAAATGTTAAAGCATTAGTAAACTGGGAATATTCGAAAAGAGTCACAAAAGTGAGGAGTTTATTGGGACTCACCGGGTACTACAAGCATTTTATCTAGGGATTCTCATAGATTTCTCCATTCCTCACCAGGTTGACATAAAAAGATGTTCTCTTTAAGTGGACATATAACAATAAGGCAGCCTTCGAGGAGTTAAAAACTAGACTGACTTCAGCACCTATACTTATCTTCTCCGAGAGAGGAAATGGATATTTCATGTATTGTGATGCATCAGGGGGATAGTTTGGGTGTGGTACTAATGCAAGGGTAGAATGTGGTAGCTTATGCATCAAGGTAATTGAGGGTTCACGAGAAGAACTACGTAATGCATCATCTAGAGCTTGGATCAATTGTCTTTGCCCTTAAGATTTTTACATATTACCTGTATAGGGAACAGTTTGAGGTATACACAGATTATAAAAGTTTCCAACATATTTTCATTCAGAGAGATTTGAATCTCAGGGAGAGATGACCGATAAAGATCACGGAAGATTATGACTTTTGTCTCCATTACCACCCGGGTAAGGCCGATATTATAGCCGACGCGCTGAGTGGGAATACGAGAGTATCTTTGGCGATAATTAAATGCTACCATCATAAGATGATGAAGACCTTCAGAGCTATGAATTGAGGGTTAACTGGGAAAAAACATCATGCCTACAACTACGGGATGGTGGCAAGGCCTGTAATATAACAAAATGTTCTTAATGCAAAAGATTTTTGATGATGCTTGGCAAATTTTTGGAATTAAATCTTGTTAGGAAAGCCAATTGAAGACTTGTCGATAGACAAGGATAATTGTGTGATATTTCGAGGAAGGTTGGTATTTTTGTGTATTGAGGAACTCAAGGAATAAGTCATGGTAGAACACACCAGTCTCGTTTCGGCATTAATCCAGGTAGTACAAAGATGTCGAAGGATTTATGCAGATACTAATAGTGGCCAGGAATGAAAAAGGATATTGCGCTTTTTGTACAAAAGTGTCTCACTTATTAGAAAGTAAAGGCTGAGCACAAGAATCTGTCAGGGTTGTTGCAACCGCTTCTGGTAGCACAATGGAAGTGGAGGCACATAACAATGGACTTCATCACATATTTGCCTAGAACTCAGACTGGGCATGATGCAATGTGGGTTGTGGTTGATCGACTCACCAATTCAACGAGTTTCCTTCCTATCAAAGTCATAGATAATGTGTCCAAGCTTGCTAGGATCTACATCCAAGAAATCATAAGGTTGCATGACTCACCTTTATCCATTGTTTTGGATAAATATTTGAGATTTGTGTCCAAGGTTTGGAATAAAATGCAGTAGGATTTGGGAACAAATATAAATGTAAGTATAACCTATCATCTACAAACGGATGGACAGTCCGAGAAAACTATTCAGATACTCGAAGATATGTTGGGTAGTTTGGTTGATCATCTACCATTAACAGAGTTTACCTACAATAATAATTTTTAAGATATTATTGGGATGGCACAATTTGAAGCTTTATAAGGTAGAACTTGTCATTTGATAGTTTATTGGGCAGAGGCCAGTGAGAAGCACATCTCGGGGTCAGAGATGATTAAGGAGGCCACTAAAAAGATTCAGATCATTCTGGCTAGACTTGAAACTACTCAGAGTCGTTAGAAGAACTATGCTGATGTACGTCATTTGGATTTAGAGTTCAGTGTGGGTGATCACATAATTCTGAAGATCATGGCTAAACCTTGGATTATGCAATTTAGCTAGAAGGGAATGTTGGAACCAAGGTATAGAAGACCGTTTGATATTTTGGATAAGATCGATCGAGTATCGTATCTTTTGGCTTTATCGCCTCAATTAACAAATGTTCATAACATTTTTCACGTATTGATGTTACATAATTATATTATGGATCTGTCTCATGTAATCAATTGGGGTCTGTTAGATCTCCAGGATGATGCTATCTACGAGACTAGGCCAATGGCGATAGTATACCACAAGCATAAGATGCTTCATAAGAAGACGATTCCCCTCGTCAAGATTGTTTGGGATAATAATGGCGTTTAGGGAGAGACATGGGTGTTATAGTCTGCAATAAGAAGGATACATCTCAAATTGTTTACTTAATTATATTAAATATTTTATTTTAGGGACAAAAATTTTCCCGATCTTGTTAAATTAAAATTCGCGTTATAAAAAATTCAAAATATCGTGTATCGCATTACGCGTGTTAATTAGGTTATGCATTTTTATACCAAAAAAATTATATAATTATATAATTATATTTATGTTATAATATCATTAGAATAAATAAAAAAATAAAAAAATATTATTAGAACGAAAATTCGCACGTGTCAGATGAAAATCAATTCGGGCTAGGTCCGAATCGATTTAGCATCTGGATAATGGGTTCTTTTGAACTTGTTAACTTTTGAATCATTTTGGGTCAGCCTCCATCTGTGTTTCACCAACTTTCTAGCTAACTTTGAACCCTTTAGGTAGTAGGGTATCAACCCTAATGGCTTGGAGTCATTTGATATGGGTAGGGGTCATGTAAGGTGGCTTATATGGGGCTACCAACCCCATTTCCTTCCATTTGTGCATAATGAAAGTTTGCGTTAAATCAAATTCGAAAGTACTCATCATATCCATTATTTTCACTCAGAACAAGATTGCTTATTCTAGTTATACTACAACCTTATTATCCCACCTAATTACATAATTATCCTTCCATTATCAAGAGTTTCTAAGTGTTGTAGATGTGTTATTTTGGGTGTGGAAGAGGATTTTTAGAAGATATATATATATATATATATATATATATATATATATATATATGCCCCCTCCTGTAAGGACTCCTAATGGTGTAGACCCAAGTACATACCATTTTTTTAAAATAGTAAAAAAATGAATTTTTTGATGAAACTTTGTGGATGTGATCTCCACGGTGAGAAGATCATCTCCAATTTTTTTCAAAAAAATTCAATAAAAAACCGTTGAGATGAGATGATATGTAAAAAATTGTATAAATGTCCATTTTCGACCGTTGAAATGTTGGCGATCATCGTACGCACTTTTTGATTGATTTTTTTATAAAACTTCATGAATATGATCTCAACGGTGAGAAGATCATATCCATGAAGTTTCATAAAAAAATTCAATCAATAAAGTGGATGGTGTCGACCCAATAGTTCAACAATTGAAAATAAATATTTATACCATTTTTTTACATATCACCTTATCTCAACGATTATTTGATTGAATTTTTCGGTGAAAAAAATTGGAGATAATCTTCTAACTGTGGACATCATATCGACGAAGTTTCATCAAATAATTCTTTTTTTTACTATTTAAAAAAATTATATGTATTGGGGTCTGCACCATAAGGAGACCTTACAAGAGACTTTCTTTGTATATATATACCAGGGTGTACCCGTGCCAATGGCACGATCATAAATTTTCTCCCGATTATTAGTGATTATAGCACACTCATTGTTGATGCAAAAAATTAGACCGAATACCATTTTTATGATCACAGATAAATAGATGAAAGCAATCCAATTAAGCACATAAGAGACAAAGATTTTTAAAGTGGTTCGGCTCTGAATAAAGCCTATGTCCACTGTTATTTTATTCCCAGGGGTTTAAAATAGCACCATAGGGTGTAGGGAGAGAAAGGATGTGTATCTTGTGTATGGGGTTTCTAGGTTCTCTTGGATCTCTTCCGATCTCCCCCCTTTTGGCTAAGGGGATACATGTATTTATAGTGATGGGAGATAAAGAGATTCATTGTATGTAGACATTTATGTCTACATTCAACGAATCTAATTGTTGAATTTCTTGGTATGCTATGTGTTGTCATCTATTAATACAGTATAAATGTACATTAAGGCTCATTAAATGCGCTGCCATCTTCATTAATGCACATTAAATGCATAGTTATCCTTTGATCTTCCTGGTTGGTATGCCGACCAACTCTCCTCGGGTGCCGACTAACTCTCCTCGAGTGCCGACCAACTCTCCTCGGGTGCCGACCAACTCTCCTCGGGTGCTGACTAATACTCCTCGGGTGTCGAATATTGCCACGTAGGATGACATGTGTCTTTTTCTGATTGGTCCTCGTAGATGGAGAATTTTTGCGTTAATCCATGCTTGATGGTTTACTTGAAAGGATGGAGTATTTATTCTGCAGTGTTTCTCGGTGCTCGTGAAATTCTTGATCTACCTTCTTGATTTGTTCAACATAAATTGCATTATCTCCTGGACGACATATGATGCAGGCTGATCGATGGTTGCTAATCTTTCTTTTGAGGAACTCCGTGTGCTATGTATCACCCCTGGGAATTTAGATGCAGCCATGCCATAGTATGCAGCTTGTAGCTTGTCATAATCTTCAAGTATGTTGATTGGTTTGCTAGCCGACCAACTGCCTCCTGTGCCGAGCAACTGAGTGCTAACTTCATGTGCTTGATTCTTCTGATTTATGATCCTCTGAATACTTTGTCGAGTAACATACTAGCTTTTGAACCCAACTCTTCAATCTGATTAGTACCAAGATAGTGGTGGACTTCGAAACATTTTCATACAACTTCTTCTTCAATGTTGGTCGGGACAGTAGTAGTAAAGATCTCAGTGCTGTAGATGCTGAATTTGACTTCTGAACTTCAATAGTATGTGCATAATAACTCCTGAATATGCCTCCTGAACTTCTGAATGCACCTCCTGAACTTCAATATACCTCCTGAACTTCAATATCAAAAATAATTCCTGAGCAAGAAAAAACAACTCTTGAATGATGATTGGTCGGGGCCCCGACCGTGTGAGTTTGTGGAGTTGAATTTGATGCTCGACTGCATGATGTTATAAGAATGTGCCACCGAATGAACAAATGTATCTGTAATAGAAGCCCCCAAGTGTGGAATGTGAACTTTGAATGCTTTTTGCTTGATCGTTTTCACATACTCATACTTTGTTTCCGACCAACTGTAGTTGACAGCTTCTTATTTCCGACCAACCTGAGTTGATATTTTTGGGAATAGATTTACTTCCTAACCAACATAAGTTGGCATTTTTAGGAATATATAGTTTTACTTCCCGTAGGAATACAAGTTTTACTTCCCGGAGGAATACAAGTTTTACTTCCAGGAGGAATACAAGTTTTACTTCCTGGAGGAATACACGTAGCTTTACTTCCCGGAGGAATATAAGTAGCTTTACTTCCCGGAGGAATACAAGTTTTACTTCACGGAGGAATACAAGTAGCTTTACTTCCAGAAGGAATACAAGTTTGATAATAAATGATAGAGACTTCCTCGGAGCTGACCAACGGATTGTTGGGAATAAGATATAATAAATGCTGGAGACATCCTTGGAGCTGACCAACAGATTGTTGGGAATAAGATAATATATGCTGGAGACATTCCTTGGAGCTGACCAACAGATTATTGGGAATAAGATATAATAAATGCTGGAGACATCCTTGGAGCTGACCAACAGATTGTTGGGAATAAAATATAATAAATGTTGGAGACCTCCTTGGAGCTGAATATATGATTATAAATATTTGTCGAGCTCCATGCTAAAATAAGAATAGAATATGCATCCAAATAGATATAAAGAATAATTAAAAACAATAAAGTGCCTCGTTGATCTGTCGAGGTAGAATTAAATAATGCCGAACAAGAATAAGATCTTCCAGAACATAAGAATATGGTCGAGAACGTTGTCAGGCCTGAATATAAATAAGAATTATCCGACCAACTATCCGTTGGGGTTGAAATACAACGAATGTTGTAATTCTCCTCAAAGCTGAATAAGTATCTTGTCGAGGCACAATTGCATAATGCCGAATAAGAATAATATTTTCCAGAACATAATAATATGGCCGAGAACTTTGCTGGGCCTGCATATAAATAAGAATTACCCCAACCAACTATCCGTTGGGGCTGACATATAATAAATGTTATAGTTCTCCTCGGAGATGAATATGATAATAAGTATCTCGCCGAGTTCCATGTTAAGATGAATATACAATATGAATCCCAAGGGATATATAGAATAATTTGTGCTTGAGCCGATATCTGGGCCTGAATATAAATAAGAATTGCCCCGACCAACTATCCGTTGGGGGTGAAATATAATAACTGTTGTAGCTTTTCCTCGGAGCTGAATATATAATGAGTCGCCGAGCTCCATGTTGAGATGAATATAGAATATGAATCCCAATGGATATATAAAATCATTTGTGCTGGAGCAGATATCATAGCAATAATAAAATCAATAGTTCCTCACTGAGGTGAAATTTCATACTGCCGAGCTATGATAATATTTTTCAGAAGAGTAAGATTATTTCCGAGCATTCGTCGGAGTTGAATCTTGTACCTGTAAAAATTAATATCTTGCTCTACCATTTGTGTAGGCTGAATTGATTAGTCGTGAGAATAATTTAGTCATTCAATAAATATATGATAGGTATATGTTTGAGAAATAAAAATATTAATTTAAAAAAATGAAATAATATATGTTGGCTGATATGTCGAGGCACAATTGCCTGATGTCGAGCAATACTACTTTTTCAGAGGTTTACGAGAGCTTTCATCGGGATTGAATATCGTCCCTATGAAATTTTAATAGGCTGCTCGAGCACCTGTTGAGACTAGAGAAAATAATTATTATCACGGGAATAATTATTCAGCCAAACAATATGTGATGTGTATCAGCATAAAAATTTCAAAATATAATATTTTTGTGCCAAATGTGTGTGAGATGGACAAATTTTTATCAAGTATGCATCATAAATAAGACGTAGAGTTTTTTGTAAAGTTATTTAATCTCCAAAAACTAATCAGGTATAAGTTGTTGTTTGAAAATTATTTATCACTTGGTTTTAAAAATATTTTTGGGGTGATCACAAGTTAAAAAAGACTTAAGCCCCCTATTTGTCCCCGAGCTGAACTCGTGTTTAAAGAAATATCTGGGGTGCTTCGCATTTTTTAATACCCCAAGATTCTACTGATGCCGACAAACGGCATGGATGTTGCCGACCAACATTTAAGGATATCTCAAGTTATAGAATATACAGTGCCGACCAAGAAGAAAATGGTCCCCGACCAGCTGAGCAATTTCGCCGATCAACAAAAATGGTGCATTGATATTGCAGACCAGCTGTTGGATGGTCACCGAACAACATCAGGTGTCACCGACCAAGAAGTGGATGGTTGGATAGTTGCCGACCAGTAAATTGAACCCTCCGAACAAGACTGAGATGTCGCCGATCAAGAAATAGATGATCGTCGACCTGCAATTGGTTCCACCGAGCTACAATATGGGGCTCCGACCAATAATAAGATACCTCGTAGTTGGATAAAATTATTTCAACATTGCTGATGGATCTTCAAATCTTATCTTCGACAAACAAAAATGGTCTGGTTAGCCTTCTCTTTAATAAAAATGGCCCAAGATGATGCCGACCAACAATATAGATGGCTGACCAGAATATCTCTAATCCTTAGATCAGAAAAATAACATTCGATGTAAAATTTAAGCATTAAGAATTTTAATTAAATGAATAATTATTTAATCCACTATATCGTGTGATTCCGATAAAGAAACCATGTGATGTGATGAACGAGGGGACAACATATCAAATTTGTACCCAGAGTCTTGATATGGTCATGATTTGTTTTACTGATCCTCTTTTACAAGAGGTGGGTAATGATTTTTCAGGTGAGAGAAAATTATTTTTTATATTGATCCTTGACTATTCCCTATTTGGAGAGATAAAAATATGTTGAAGGATCGAAGTTATTACCAAATTTATATCAAAAATCAGTCAATGAGACTTTATTGACATAGATGGAAGATGAACCAAATTAAGTATATAGTTAATAAAAATGAATGCAAAGAGACTCAAACTTGAAGAGAGAGAAAGTAGATATGGGTCATGATTTCCATGAGAAAACTTTTTATTGTCTTTAACCTTTTCCCATTCTTTGATTAAAAATATCATGGGAATTTGAATAGACATCAAAGATCTTACAAAATTTATAATGAAAATTATCAAATCTTACCACCGTCATATATATTGGTATATGTAATCATTTAAAATATTTATTCCATGATATAAAATTGAAACTTGAGAATCAAGCAAAAAGTTATGATTTATGAAATCCTTTATTTTTCAGATTTCTAATAAGAATGAATCTAACAGTTATGATTTAAAAATCATGAAATGCAACATTTTGCAGATGAAAATTGGACAATTAATTTATGTATATAAACATAAAAATCATGATTGAATCAAAAGATGTATGTATAATTGATTATACGTAGAGAAAATAAAAACTTAGCTTTTGATGGAGAACAACGCTTGTAACACGTTTCCACAGACGGCGCCAATCTGTTGATGCAAAAAACTGGATCGAATCCCATTTTTATGATCACAGATAAATAGATGAAAGCAATCCAATCAAGCACATAAGAGACAAAGATTTTTAAAGTGGTTCGGCTATGAATAAAGCCTACGTCCACTGTTATTTAATTCCCAGGGGTTTACAATAGCACCATAGGGTGTAGGGAGAGAAAGGATGTGTATATTGTGTATGGGGTTTCTAGGTTCTCTTGGATCTCTTCCGATCTCCCCCCTTTTGGCTAAGGGGATACATGTATTTATAGTGATGGGAGATAAAGAGATTCATTGTATGTAGACATTTATGTTCTACATTCAACGAATCTAATTATTGAATTGCTTGGTATGCTATGTGTTGTCATCTATTAATACAGTATAAATGTACATTAAGGCTCATTAAATGCGCTGCCATCTTCATTAATGCACATTAAATGCATAGTTATCCTTTGATCTTCCTAGTTGGTATGCCGACTAACTCTCCTCGGGTGCCGACTAACTCTCCTCGACCAACTCTCCTCGGGGGCCAACCAACTCTCCTCGGGGGCCGACTAACTCTCCTCGGGTGCTGACTAATACTCCTCGGATGTCGAATATTGCCACGTAGGATGACATGTGTCTTTTTCTGATTTGTCCTCGTAGATGGAGAATTTTTGCGTTAACACTCATAATTATGTCGATGGCATAACATTACATGTCACACTTGCCCGTGTCGATAGTACATTGAGAATAATAATATATCTTTAAAATTCGTTCAAACATATGTGATTTGGAATGGCAAATAAAACGTGGGTTTGCAAGTGGGGTTGTATGTCGTGAACTGAGTTCCAAGCTAAGTGTGTCTCATGAATTGAGTTCCAAGCTTTGTTTACTCAGTTTTTTGCAACTGGATTCCAAAATTCAGTTTTAAAATGTATATGTTTTTAACATACCAATAAAGTGAACCCGTGGTCTCCACGCATGGGTTCAACCATACAACCAAAAACACAATACATGAATGTAAAAACAAACATGAATTCAAAGCGTGGGTTTTCAATGGTGAGAAGTTATCCAAGTGATCCTCTTACGTACCTCGAAATTACCCAAGTGAAAAACATACATGTTTTGGCAACTGGGTTCACAGCGTAATTCTTAACAATTGGGTATACAAAATGTTACACAGAGTCTACATGTAATGCCAACAATGTTAACCCATCACTCTTAAACATAACCCAAAATATAAACAAATTACACTAAGTTTGGGACCCAACAATTTTAACATAACAAAACATGAGATAGGATCAAGTTCAGAAGCCCAAATGAGGGACTCCTGCGCAATTTTTTTTAAAAGAAAAAAAGTTTTTCTTTTGATTTTTTTTGTATGGGTTCAGGGCCCCTAACAAATTAGTTCATAATGATATTTTGGGTATTTTAAAAATACTAATTTTTTTATTTTTAAAAAAAATCCCTCATGGGAGTCCCGCATTGGGCTCCCGCTCCTGAGGTTGTCACCACAAAACACAAGTCCACAACCCTTAGAACCAATAACCTTAACCCAACCCTTACCCAGTTGTTGAGTATAGAAAATGTTAACGTTGACCCTTACACTCTTAAACATACCCAGTTGCTGAGTAATTCATAGTGTTTTAAAAAAAATTAAATCTTTTTAACATATTGTGTTTTTAAAAAGAAATGTTAAAATATGATATGTTTTAAAAAAGGAACCGTAAAACATTGAAACTCCACATACTGCGTTGCCTCACAATAAAATGAGAAAACTTTTATTTTAAATTTATAATTATTCATATTGTGTAATTTTATGCACATTGTTATCTCGTCTGTGAGATAATACCACTAATAACATATTTGCAAACTCAGTCTGAAAAAAAAATGTAGTTAGGTAAAATATATCAAATTAAATGTATTAGATCTCACCTACTACCTGAACTCACCAACTGTCCTATAGCTAGCCTGCTATACCAAGCTACCCTCTATAACAGGTAGTAGCAAACCTACGCCCAAAACATTAATACTCTTACACTCATAAACATACCGATTGTTGTAGCAACAATATGGTTGTTGCACTATATTCGGCACTACAATATTGTTGTAGGATGAAGCACTAATTCTATGCCAAGAGATGGATTCTTTATAAACTAATTTTTGAAAAACCAAATCTGCTTTAGTGGAAACTAAGTTTAGTTGGTCAGCTATATAATTTATTTTTAGTTAGTCATTTAGGGGGGAGATTGTGTGGTCTTATTCTTTAATATTATCACTCTTGTTTATGTGGTCTTATAAATCAACTTGTACAACTAACTTTGTACTTTGGACAATGACTTTTAAATGGAAAATATTTGTCCTACTGCCTTGGTCCCCGTAAAAGTATTGCACTCCTTTTAGGGGACATCATTTCTAGCCTTACACGCATGTCCTTACTCACATGTCAGTTTGACTAATAGATAAAGAAACTTTTTCAATATATATCTTTGAACAAAGTTTTTTCTCCTCGGGCCCTGCATCAGAGCACGTCAATTCAATTTTATTTTGACCACATTTGCACACTTTCTTAGCCACGATTTTCTTACAGCCTTAGGCTATTTAGTCATTTTTTGTGTGTCAATCTATCTGTATAATAGTCATTTTTTACAGCAATATGGCTGTTGCACTATATTCAGCACTACAATATAATCAATAGCACGGTGATTTTTTTAATAATTTTTGAATGACTCGTGTTAGTGGTGTATGCGAATTATAAGTAATTTGTTTTAAAAAATTTGTTAGTAGTATTATAAATAGATTAACATGATAACGTAACAAAATTTGAAGTAATTTATTTAAAAAAAAATAAACACTTATGATAAAATATTTATTATTGATTTGATATTTCTGTGATTGTTTTTTAACTATTAAATAGGTTCTTATAAATTTAGACACGACACGATGACACGACCTGAAACTGGAAAACTGATCCAAATTTACATAACGGTATAACTTGTATTAACTTTTGTTCTTTGCATTTTTAATTATGAGAAAACATTAATTACCTAATACATGTTTAATTGGGAGAAAATAAAGTTTTCTCGTAATGTTATAAATGTTATATTTTCGAAGTTATGACAAAACAAAAATTTTCATAACTAATTTTTGCCACTTTATTCCATTAACACATGATTCTATTAACACTCATTATAATAAAAAAAAGTAAAACACAATAATCGAAATATTGGCTTCATAACTAACAATTCAAACTTTATATTCACTCAATAGTTATGTAAATAAAAGATACATCATTGGACAGTGTGCCAATGCCTTGATTAGTGGGTTATCCTCAGTCTGGACTCGTGTCATTTTTCTTTTGGTCAGATTCTTTATCGGTTTAAAAAAAATATTTTGTTGAGTCACTTGATCGTGTTCATGATAAATAAAAAAATTATTTCATGTCGTGTCTGTTTTGATCGGGGTCGTTTGATTTTAATTAGATAGTGTTCATGATTGGTAAAAAATATATTATTTCATGTTTCACATCTACTCCACAACCGTCCAAACACTCTTCCAAAGGACCATTACAAAGTAATAAACAATAGCCCATGTATGAATTCATAGAAAACCTTAAGCATAAAAAGTACTAAATGTTAAATTAACAAAAAATAGAACGTAACAAATCAAAACACCTAACAAAATCAAACAATCATATTCATATATTTCTAAAAGGCATTCAAGCAATCATATTCATATACATGAGATGTGATCGAGTGGAAAAACCGAGCGTCCGTGTAAATACGCTAGTCGTTGTTATCGGCTTCCAACCGCAATACAAAAACTTAAATTTTAATTACACTCTTGCGGAGTATAGTGGCTAGTCTGGGTATCGAATCCTCAGGAAACTAGGATGAGTGAATGTGACGACAAAGGTAAGACTGTTAACCCTAACTTGACTCTAAAAATAAATAAAAAGATGATTGAGATGGAAAATAACTAATTAACTAAATGCACACTAAATTAAACTACTGTATTAACTATGTGAGCAAAATTAACTAACTACGAATGAAGGAAAAACAGGTTGGGAATACAATCCCCCGATCCTTAGTAATTACTTAGTAGAATACTAAAATTATAAATTAGAAGTTTGAATGAATATAGTCTTTATAGATTCTAAGCATTACATACATAAGGTTCAATCCCGCGTCATATGAAATCAAAGGGAAATATAAAGGGGTGCTAAACAATTTTATGCACATTATATTCTTAAACATCCCAAGTACCTAGGGTAAGAGAGATTAAAAGACCTATAATGATTGTAGAATTATCTTGCACGATTCTTTCAAAATTTTAATTTAAATTCTATTTTCTACATATGTAATTTACATTGGGATAGGTTCATTCATCCTAACCCTAAAAAAAACTTAGCTAGACATGATTTTATTAAATGAAAACAAAATTCTAAACGTGCAAGAAATCATAGGTCTATTATGCATTGAAAAGAAACTTGGATTGAGAAATAAAAATTAAACTACAAGAACAATTTAAACTTACAATATGAAAGAAATGGAAAGTAGAAATTAGAAATACTTGAATAGAAGAAGGAAAATCTTGAATCTTGAATAGCTCTTGTTCATCTTATAAACTAGGGTTTCTAAATCCTAAGAAAATATGAAATTATATGCCAAAAGGAACTCTCTCTCTTTCTCCCTTCATTACTCTAGGGCTTGGCTTTTTATATTACCCAAATATAAATTTTCCAATGCCTCTCCATATTTTATGACTAATAAAAAGGAATTATACAAGAAATTTCAAGAGTTGAAACTCTTCAGCTTCCAGAATTAATTTCAACTTTGACTTTCTTTCTCCAATTTTGACTCGCCATATCTTTTGATCCAGAGCTCCGATTTGACTACCGTTTTTTCCAGTGTTCTTTTAATTTAGATCTCTTCAACTTTATATTTTTCTCCACCTCTAGAATATATATAAAAAATTACAAAAATGCCCTTCAAATCCCCGTTTCTTGGTTTCTTTCACTGTTTTAAGTTCTCTTTGGCACTAAATATCTGTAAAAAATAGTAAGAAATACAAGAAACTCGGGGTACTTGTTAGAAGAAGTCATTAGCAATGATATGGGATAAAAAAAATCAATTACGTTGTTCGAGGTACTAAAACTACCAACTTAGGAGGATAAATTCACAAGAATTTATGCTTAGTCAAGATGTCATCAGACTAAGGCTCGCCATACAATAGATGCATCTAAAACATTAGATACATGTACTGAAATACAGCTAAATTAAACTTAGTTAACCTTTTGAAGCCCATCTTAAACTTGTAGATTGTTCCTCAAATACAACAAAATAAACAAAATAAAAAAGCATTAATTGAACTTGCTTGGTATTAACACAAAGGCAAACAATACATAAACCCTATAGATTTACTTTTACCAAAAAATACAGAGGAGTTAATTGGATGGATTTGATAAACAAACACTCCTTACATAGTGCAAATATTCAAGAGATGTTTTTGTGAAGGATATGTGAGATCATCCTCTTATTCTTGTGTAGTGCAGAGAATAACATTAAAGAAATCAGCAATAAAAAGAAGTAATGAAGATATAGTACGAGAGAGAGAGAGAGAGAGATTTTGAAGGCACCAATATCTGAACGTTTCAAGATAAATTTTACCAAATATGTTCTAACACTCTCTTTAAATTGAATGTAAAGGGATGTGAATGAAAACTTTAAATTTATTAAAAGCTTTTTTTAACACAATGATGTAATTTTTCATGTAATCGTTCAGAAGATATGTTCTGACTCTAGTGAAGTTTAGCAAGGAAGATAATACATATCAGCATGAGCAATAATCTGACATACCAACGATGACAACTAAATCAGATCTGAGAAGACAACTAAGAACAAATAAAAAATAATGGGGGATAAAAAAATACTCACATCTGTAAACATGTTCGCCCTTGATTCCAACCATGAACGACAGCCAGATCTGTTACCCCTTTGAGTATACCTTACTAATCGTAGCCGGAGCAGATCTGCTACCAAAATCGGAGCTGATCTTTAGATATAAAAAACCCAACACCAAACACATGAATACAAAAACCCAACCGGAGCGGATCTAGAGATTGCAGAACCCAAAGAACTCACATCTCTCTCTCTAAAATAAAGTCTACGCACTCTGAGTTTTTGTATCCGTCGTTTGTGTTGTATGTTTGATAGAGCGTGTGATGGAGGTTACCTGGTTTGAGAACTGTTTTTGTTGGAGGAGAAAGGTGTGGTAATTGAATTTAAAGGGCTGTGTTTGGTGAAAGTTGCCAGAGACGGTAGTTGAGTTGAGGCTGATAGAGTGCAAGTTCAGGACTGTAAATAATGTCTCGAGCAGTGATTTTTTCTTGAGCCACGTGTCTGTCCTTTTTTTAATTACCATTTAACCACTCTATTTAGCATCATTTCCAACTCGAGGATACACACTTCAAGATATAATCTCAACCATCAGTTGAGAAAGACCAAATCCACCAACTTTTAATCTCAGTCGTTAGTTAGGGGAGACAAAAAACCCCTCCTTTATTATATATATATATGATTCACATGCTTATTTATGCCTATTATTACCACATATGATATTATGTAGGAATATATGTGATAAAAATTGAGGAAAGTTAAAGCTTTAAAGATGGATAACTTTGAGAATGTTTAAGCTACTTATTTTTTTCATAAATCATGTTAAACTTATGATTTCATGATAAAATATTATATTGAACTTATGAAGAAATAGTAGGATACATTAGTTAGGTTTTATTGGCATAAAACCTCGCTTCTATGAATATAAACTCATGTAGCTGGGATAAATGGTTTAAGTATGTTGAAAGTGTATTAAAATGAACTTTTGAAAATAAAATGGAAAAATTGATAATTTTAAAATATTGATCACATAAAATTATACAATTTATATGAATAAAGTCCTTAAGAAACATGGAATAATGGACTAAAAGTGAAACTAGTAAAGTGTTAGGGGCAAAAGTGTGAAATGGTATAATATGAGCACATAAAATGATAAGGAATAAGATAGAAAGTGTAAAGTTAACAAGTTGAAAATATAAGTCTTGAAATGGTAAAAGTAATATTTTAGTACAAAAGTGTCATTTTATGTAAAATTTGGAATTATGAATAAATTCTCCAAATTGAAGGACTCTAGTTAAAGAGTTAGATTTTATGTGGTGAAAACTCAGATTTTATAAAGTAAAGTTGAAAATAAGCATTTTTTCCAAAGTATATAAAATGCAAGTTTACAAGTGTGCGTGAATAGTGAAAAACACATTAAAGTGTATAAACAGGTATTTAAACTCAAAGGTTAAGTTTCACAAGAACTGATTAATAAAGTTTTTTTCAAAGAATGAAATACCGAGTAAAAGGTAAAATGAAAATGGACCTTTGATAAAGTGTAAATCTTGAATATATGTGTCTACGTAGACACTTTAGCCGTAGAAAAAAATAACTTGTTAATTTCCAAAGTTTCGGAGTGCCAAGGTGATAATAAAACCTTCATATAGAATATAGACATACAATAAATAATTCTCATTAAATTTTCTTTCTATTATTTTAAAAGTATAATATAAATGTCATTTAAACTTTTGAAGCTATAAACCAAACAAGGTATCTTCGAAGTTCAAAGAAAGACTCCCTTAAGCTAAGAATTGATAAGATTAGGATCTTTCTAGCTGATTTGTAGTCTACTTTAATCGGTTCATCACAAACTCTAGTCGACTGTAGTTTAATCAAAATATTAACCCTAGCGAATGTTGCGTGTGCATACCGCTACCTTACTGAATTTGGTAGGAACCTTTAGACACGTGGCCATGCTAACTTTACCACTAAAATATAAGTAACGTTTTGATTAAAAAAAAAAAAAAAATCCACTTTTGGCTTTTATCTCTTTCCAACGCACATTTACTAAATCTCTTTAAACATTCTCTTTACAAACTCTTGAGTTATCATAGCTTCCAACTGTAAATCCTCCGCTTTCCAATTTTCGAAGAGTTTGACCAAATGTTGGACGAGGAAATGGAATCTTATTCCATGGGGAATCAATCCTCCATTATTGGAGAGGTATTAGATCCCGTCGATCCAACGACGAAGATGTTCGTGTCGTTATTGGTCTCATCTTTGGCAAAGGTAACCCTTTGAAGTATTCTATTTATTGCCCTACGTTTTGTGATCAAACACTATTTTCCAAGATCTTATTGAGGCTTCCTATTCATTTAACTTTAGTATTTGGCACAAAACCCTTGATGCCCATTGGTGAAAATGGGATGATAGGATGTCCAATATTGTATCCTTTTAGAATAATTTTTTCAATTATTTTGAGATCAAGTTAGGTATGATGGCACCTTTAGTTCTTCACATTTGCCAACTATTGGGCTTATTTTCTAATGGGGAAGATGTTCACTTATTCATGCCTGAATCAGAACCTGTTCTCTCTCTCAAAGTAGACAACTCCCTCTCCCAGTTATCTTTTACTACCTTCAAGAAAAGATGCCATAAATTCTCTGTCTTAGTACGTGACCAAGAGTACTTATTTTTCCTCCTCTTTTATTTATCTAGCACATCTTCTGTGCCCAATACTCGCATGTCATGTTAGAATTTTGTTTCATTGCCAACGCTCTGGTTTCTAGCAGTAATCTTTCTTTGGCTCCTTTCTTTTGGGGAAGTATCTATAGGAGCTGTAATGAACTGGTAGAGAACCTTTTTTTAATACCAATCTAGGTGGTTCTCAATGGGTCCTACAAATGTGTCTCTATGCTCCTTTCCTTGAGATTGGATGGAGGAAAAAAGTTTGATGTCTTTGAGACATCAAATTATTTGAAGTTTTGAATTCTGATTGATCAATAATGTTGGTGGGAACTCACATAATTTATGAAAATGGGTTCGCGTCAGCCGCATTGACCAATCAGAATCCAAAACATTAAATAGTTTGATGTTTCAAAGACATCAAATTTCTATCACAGGGTAAAAAATTTCATAGTCATGATAGAAAGTATTATACTTGTTTACGGCTCTATTGGTTCTCCACTAAAAAAATTCGATTTAAACGATGTTTTTAAATACAATTTTAAAATTCAATTTTTTGTGTTTATAATTATTGGTGTGCGTTTGGTAAACTTGCTTTTAAATTCAGTTTTTTAAAAATTTGACAACATTGGCAATTATGTATATTTATATTATACATATATATGTGTGTGTGTGTGTGTGTGAACATACATACATCATAAATTATAGAGGCATATACCAAATAGTCCCTCAAACTTTTTTTAATGCGCGTTTAGTCCAACCCTTTTTATTTTGCATCAAAAAGTCATTCACCATGCCAAAAGACTTTACCATGCCGCTGGCGCGGACCTTTAAAGATAAGAGAATAAGGAATTTTTTAGTACAAAATAAAACGCTTGGACTAAATGTGTATTAAAAAAATGTTTGAGGGACTTTTTTGGTATTTTATCCTAAATTATATACATGTACATTTAATATCATGTATTTTTAGGTATATTTAATAAGGTATGTTGGGGAGTTTAACTATATATATATATATATATATATATATATATATATATATATATATATATATATATATATATAGTAAAAAACTTATGTATGTCATAAGATCAAAACATGATGTCATCTTAATGAGTTGCTCCCCCATTTTCAATTTTACCCTTGACAATTTTAGTTTCCCCCCTTTGACGCACTCTAATTTGTTTCTCCCTTTTCTTCAAAATTCAAATTGAGGGGTATGTTTGTAAACACACAAACCCTACAATACACTCTCACAACAAATCCTCGTTGACTTCTCATTCCCTCACTCCCACTTTACCCCGTCTCTCTCCCTTGGTTGTGATCAAATACACCTGAGCAAGCCCTTCCTCATCCAACCACCTCTCAAACCCCAAGCTGCCACCCTTCCCACTCAGCCGCCCTCCCACGCCGCTGCCCCCTCTCCCTTATCGCCGCCCCAAGCTAAACTTTTCCCCCCCAGTCTCTTACACACACGCACACACTCACGCACATAGGGTTTTTCCTAGATCTGACACTTCCACTTCCACTTCCACACACACACAATTTGTTTATTTTCTTAGTTTTTTTTTACATAGGGTTCGTCTCAGATTCACTGCGTAAACCCCACGCATTGTATTTGTTTGGTGTATTTCAGATTATTATATGGGTCTTGATTGTTCTCATCGATGTTCATTTCTTATGTTTGATTCTGATTTGAGCCATACCAAAAATACTTGGCTAAGATGATGCGATTTCTTTGAATATGATCGTTTTATTTGCAGTTGTGTGGTTCTGTTGTCATTCCACTTGAAATCGCCAAAAAATTAAGGTAAATCACTTTGAGATAATTCTAATTTCTGTTTAAATGGTTCATTTTCGATAAGTGCAACTGTTCAATTATTTATTAACTACAAATATGTATGTCTATTGAGAAATCTGACTCTAAAACTATTTTTTTCTTTGGCGACCTCAAATGTTATGTTGCATTTAGACGGACTTTGCTGTAAAACAAGTAGGAGTCTGGATGGAGCCAAAAAAGAAACAAATGAAGGGTTGGGATTATCTTTTCCAATATACCAAGATCGACACGTTTCTTTAAACATGGGTAAGATGAAATCTTTTTTATATTGGTTGGATCATTTCATGGATACCTTTACCAAATGTTTATTTTTTTGCGGTGATTTTCAATTTTTCTCCTTTTTACTGTTACTTCTCTGTGGTTATAATTTATGATTTTGGACGTGTAATGTTTTGGCGTCGTCGTGGTTGGGGTCTCGCTACGTTTTTGGACTTTTTGTGTTGATTATATTTTCAGGATATAATAAAGTGGATTTTTTTCTTTAACGATATACTCGATATTGCACTATTATTAGAGTTTGTTTTAGGGCTCTCATTAGATGCTTCATAAGAAAAAGTGAGAATACATTTGGTAGATTTGTAACAATGTATTAGAGCTAATAGTATTCTAGCATTTTCTCATTTTTGTGCCACACCGAATGAATGTCTACATACCTCTTTTTGAACTTATGAATTAATTTTGAAATTTCCATGCTTTGTATGTCTTTTACATTAATGTTGATATCTAAATTTGATAGATATTGAAAATCTTCCAATAATCTATATGATTGGATATGCATTTGGGATTTAGGCATTGTTCTATTTCTATATGTGGGAAAATTAATTCTGAAACTACAATCTAATGAGTTTCAATTGATGTTTGTAGCTGGACAGATCCTATGTAGAAACTATTTCTTTTTGCATCACTTTGCGCTCACTCAATAGTACTAACTATATTAGGATAGCAGAGACTAGGATAACACACTTACACTGATTTTGGACACGCAACTTCATCTCTCTCTCTCTCTCTCTCTCTCTCTCTCTCTCACACACACACACACACACACACATAACCGATTATTTTAGTTTTCATTTTGCCATTTCTAATTTTTCTATTCATATCTAACTCAGCACATGTATGTTTTTTTTTTGCAGATCCAACCCATTTCTAATTTTATCTCACTATAAAAAGGTACACATATCTCAATGTAAAAAGGTGCACATATGTTAAAACTTTTTTTTTTTTTTGGGGGGGGGGGGTTAGATTTTGTTTGTTTGTAATGGTTTTGTACCAATTAGCTTCAGGATGTTGTGAAAACATATCAGTAAAGATGAAAAACCAACCAAAGAAGAAGTGGAAGAGGCCATCAAGAAAGAGCATGAACTGACGGCACCTCCTACTGCTGCTGTAGCGGAAGTGGAGAATAGTAATCAAGCAGTAGCTCATACCGAGAAACAAAAATAGGCAGATGTAAAGGCCAAGCGTCGAAATAACGACGCCGTTGAAATCCCATCCATCTCTGGCGATCATAGCCGCAGCAGCGCCTGTGATATTAGGGATCACATGCCATTTCTCTAAGTTCACTTCTTTTTTAATTATAATATTTTATCTCATTATGAAATTCATTTCTCTTTTATTCTGAGTTTAGTTAGGCATAATTACTTTTGTATTTCAGTTGCTTTGTAATTTGGTATGCATTTACAAGAATTTGAAACGATTTTCCTTTTGAATTTTGTTAATTTGATTGTTTCTAATATTTTGTATTCCTATTATTCTAACCTTGCAGATCGATCACCAAGCGACAGAATCACTGCGTAATAATGAGAAGTCTCAATTTGATGATGACAATAATTACGAGACTTCAACAAAAACCACTGGCATTCACCCGTGGAAGGACACGATGAAGAAGAAAACCCCGAAAATTAATGATTTTGTGGGTAAATTACATAATGATCGTCACATTCATAATTTTAATGGTGTTAGTATTAAAGAGTTTGGGGAAAAAGGGGACATGGATTCTAAGTCTAGGTTAATGGATAATGATTGGATTGAATTGTTGATTTCACCAAATAAGAATACTCCTCAGGTTATTAGTCCTAATATATGACATGGATTGATACTTTTTTCTCTATTCTTGACATTATATATAGGTATGAAAATATCACGTTATTTAAGAACAAAAGCCATATGTTTCGCCGTCCCCATGTTTCCTTAGAAACAACCAACACGTGGGCTTCATGCCTACTGTTTTATGCAAATACTCAAGCTAAGAACTCATATTGGATTTTTATGTTAATAGCTTTGAAGTTAAGCATATGAGCTTAAATCTCCTCCAAACTCAAACTCATTTTTTATTAACAATGTATTGATATCTTATCGAACATTGAAACAATAGGTTGCCAATCTTGGCATATTTCCTTAAATAATAGGGTGCTATTGCTAGCTTTTATAATCTCTGTCATTTATGTATACAAATAAAAGTCTCATCTAATTCACACTATATACATCAATTTCAAAGTGTGCATTCATATTGTACATTAATTGCCACATATTAATTCTTTTTTTTATATATCAGTTTGAAAAAATTCATTCAAACTATGCAGGACTTTCGATTGGCACTAAATTTGCAACTGAAGGGGCTACCTAAGATGTTATATGTGCAATATAGTACAGTCGTGGAGTATTTTATGATTACTTAAATGTGCCTAGTATGTATTACTTAAATCATATGCTTGAGATGAAAGACAGACTTGTTGCTTATAACCACATTTCCTCTCCTGATCACTTTGAAGTTATGGACACTGAAAGGCCTATACACGAAGCTAAGAAGAAATAATCCACCAGAAGAGCAGCTGCACAGTAGAAGAAAGCATTGCCAATTGTTATCGATATTTTTGATAGTGAAGAGGAGGAGGACGATGATGACGATGAGTTCAACAATAACGAGTTCGATGTGGTTAGTGAAGAGAAAAGGAAGGGAGAATGGAGAAAACCAGTAGTAGAAACTGTCAAACCACATGCATAGAGCATATATTACTTGATATTAGTTGTGAACCTTGATTTATTAGCATATTTCCATGTATATTATATTTTAGACTAATTATAACATTTATAACTGTGGCATTCAAATCTTGGTCATCTCGAACACTTACAACTATGGAAATTTGACCAGTTCAGACACTTACATCTACAACAGCTTACCCAGTTCGACACTTACATCTACACTTATAGACATTGTTCAGTTTTCAGTTTTAAGTTTGTTCAAGTTTAAGTTGCGTTGTTCAGTTATAAGTTTGTTCAAGTTCTGTAATTACGTTGTTCAATTTCAAGTTTGTTCAAGACATGAATTGATGTTTTACTTTTTTCTCGAAGGTTCGTGGCCCGAAGTTTGTTTAAGGTTTTTTTTTCTTAAGCCGTTTAAGGCATTTCCTGAGTTGTTTGTGATTATATTTATTTTGGACTTATCTTTGATTATATTTATTTGGGACTTAATTGTGATTATATTTATTGTAGAAAAGGGTTGGATTGACAAACTAAATAGCAGAACGCTTACTTGGTTTGTTGTTTTGGGGTCAAAAGTGCATTTGTAGGCCTTTGTAATGGTACTTTTTGTTTTTCCGTCGTTGCTTTGTGTTGATGAAGTTGTTAGTTTTCCAAATACCATTTATATTTTGTTTCATTTTTGATAAATTTCATATATATTATGCAATTAGTGACTTCAGATTTGTTATATCTCTATTGCCAGCTACTTTGTTTGTCGTTATTGCGAAATATGGTTTTTATATAGATTGTTACTGTGCTACTTAGATTGTCGTTATTTTAAAATATGTTTTTTTTATTTGTGATGATTTCAGGAATTTAAAGAGACTTCCATCTCCGTCTATCTCGAAGACCCTGAGTTGTAATCACGTTGAAGTGTATGGTTTGCTTGTTTGTTTCTCAATTTTTACTTAGATATGAACTACTTTCATAGCATCATAGCCACATAGCATCTTTATGTGTCCAATAATAGGATGTTGGTGTATCAATTTGGTGAATGGTGTGATATTTAGTTTCAAAAGGTCATAAAAATAACCGAAGAGATGGTGTCCATCTAAATGTCTGCTTCAAGCATTTGATACTTTTACCTTTGTGAGTGTTCTACTTGGAAAATAATCAATTTTAATTTCCTACTTCATTCATGAAATCATGTCCATTATAAAGCACTAACCTAATCTTGATAAAATTCATTCATGAAGTCATGTCCAGGAAATCTGTTGGTTAATGTAATTATTTCTGTACGACTTACTATTTACTATTTCTGTACAGTACTGCATATTTTGATAAAAGATCATCAAGTATAATTTGATGCTCGGTCAGGTTGCATTTGGTCTTTTTGGAAATGGTCAAATATACTAGAATAACGACCCTTTCTCAGTTAGGTCATTTTATTTTGTGCGACTTTTGGGGACGTCTTCTTACAAATGCTGTTGCTCATTTAATCACCTTAACCTTAATTATAAAATAAAAAAAAAATTCCTGAATTTCCTGGAGGGATATCTGAATGCTCCATTAGTATTTGATAGGACATGATGGTCATACGCTAGAGACATTTATGATCTTAGGCATGCATATACCTATTAAAACAATGTTCCATCCATAGTTTAGATTATCAGAAATAACAAAGAAAAAATAACAAAATATTTCAACTTCTTTTGTATTTGTATGCATAACAATTATGTTATATCATGTAATTCAATGACATTTAATACTGGAATGTAGGAGAATAATAAAGGCAGTCGGGGACAAACTATATAGGAAAGATTAAATTGTTGATTTTTTTTATTGTAGGGAAAGTACGTGAACGTGCCTTGAGGTTGTGTCATGAAAACTTGCTGATGATGAATGGAATGGTGATCTCGTTGGAATATTTGCAATGCCTATGGAAACATCATCATGATATGACGGGACTGGGTTACGTTCACTTGAGGAACATCTTGTCTTCAATAGGTCAAGGTTGATTGATATGGGTTTGAAGCGGCGCCTCTATGGATTCTTCTCAGGTTTTTTAATATTCGATATACTTTTAGATATCTTCAAAATAAGTCCTCAAAACGTTACTCATTTTGAAGAAATTTCCTTCGAACCTCTTTATATGTATTAATATTTGTGTCGTTGACCAAGATCTGATTCTGATGTGCACTATATGCAGATCACATTTGATAAGGCTGTTGTCGATTTTAAATATGAGCATAGTGTCAAGTCCATTATCATCAACTAATAAAGATATTATTATTATTACTCTCTTCACCAAACATTTTGGTCTTACATTTTACATATGAGTGGAATTTTATCTCATATTAGATTATCTTTTTTTAGCCTACATTTCTGTGTAATGTAAAAAAGTTTATGCAACCCTTTCTTACTATATAAGTCTTGGAAATTCCAATTGTGGATCTGTTTCCTCTTAATTTTTTCAGGTACTAAATAAATGGACGGTCTTATTAAGCACAAGAACCATTTCATTTTATTATAACAAAATCATTATTTGTGTAAGCTCAAAAGTTTCGGGTAAAAAAAACTTAATATATTCATATAAGTGTTTTGTCGTACTTCAATGCGTATATGCCTATTAATTAATAGGAGCATGTCATGCCGCGTGTTTAACAAAGCATTGATGTGTAGATGTATGGCTATAAAATGTCCATAATTGCAATATGTATTGGTTTCCATGTAACTATTATTCTATGGCTATGTGACTATTTGGTGTGTAAATGTATGGATTACTTTAAAGGTTGATCACTTAGATTTTATAAATCCCCAATGGGTAAGGTCTCACAGAACGAACGATCATAAACTATGTATTTTGTAATGAAGTCCCTCTTCTGAGAACTTTTTAGCATCATGTTAGTGACATATTTAAAAACTATGGACAATCATTATAGTGGAACACGTGGAACAACCTCAATTGATATATATATATGTGATATTTTTAAAGAAGTTTATTTCGTTGAAGTATTTGGAGTTTTTGAATATTGTACGATTGGTTGTTACCCCTTAAGTAAGGTGTATAGTCCAATAAACAAATGAAATACAATGTGAATTCGATTGATGAATATTGTATATTTCATGTTATATGCGAGTTTATTTGATGAATTTAGACTATTTCAATGTTGTACTATTTGTTATTTTTTAAGAAGGGTGGATAGTCCTATAAACAAAGAAGACTATAGCCATTTTTAAAAAAAAATACATTTTGTTTTGTTGGGGAATGAATTTTTTTTCCTATTTGCAATTATATACTTTGAAAATTTTTACCGTTTTGCAATTATCAGCGTGCCTTCAGGCACAAGCATACCCTAGTGTGTGTGTGTGTGTGTGTATATATATAATGATATTACATGTATAATTCACTATAAAATTATATACATACATGAATTGATAATATTTTTTTAATACAGATGTACTATTTATATATTTTATAATATCCATACATTAATAATACATGTATAAGACTACATATAAGTATTATGTATATATTGATAATATTATTTAACTTTATATTATTCCATACGTAATTTTGTGTACAGGTACATATATATTTTTTATTTATAAGAATTACACACACATTAATGTATTATGTATGTGTGGATGCAGTTATTATGCAACACAAATAAATATGAGAGAAAGATTATCAAGAAGAGGACAAGGAATACAAAATGCCAATCACACAATAAAGGATGTACGTGGTTCAGCCAAGATGTGCCTACGTCCACGGTGGTGCAGTCGATATTATTTCTATATACTCCGGAGAGTGATTACAGAGAATACAACTTGTCCTTTTGCCCCGGACCTAGCGTTTAATATATACATGTGCATGTAGATGAGTGGAGGTGATGGGTTCCTCCATGTTTTCCATTTCCCCCATAACTTCCCTTCATGGGATCGTGGGGGAGACCGGATCAATTATAAAAGATAAGGGGCCTGGACTTTGGGCCGCCAGGACTGGGCTACTCGTCCAGGCCCATAGTTCTAAATTTCGGGTATCCACAATTGCCCCTAAATTTGTTGGGCCGCGTTTATGGGTCCAATGGATTTAAATGATCAGCCATTATGGCTGATTTGTGATTCTTCGAAAACTGTGAAGTTGCTTTGGCGGCACTCGCTTCGCTATCTGTGCGCTATGATTAGAATTGAAGGCTTGTTGGGATAGCCACTTTTTCTTCCATCGTTTCAGCCTTTCCAGTACTCTTCCTTCTTCTGAGAACTCTAACGCCTCGATTCCCATTGCTTTTTAGTCGTCTTGAGCTCGTGCTTCTTCATCACTCGAACCGATCTTCTATTTTGTAAGTTTCTCGTGCCCTTTCTTTGCACTTTCTCTTTGGTTTGTAGAATTTCTTGAGTTTTTCAATGGCGAAGATTGGAAATAGGTCAATCTTTGAGTTCAGGAAGTTCTACAATATTCCTGAGTGGGTAGATATTGAATGTTGTGCCTCCCCTCCTAGGAACGTTAGGGATATAGAGGATGCCCACTGGATCCATGTTTTGTTGCTCTCCCAGGGGGGACTTACTTTTCCCCCTAATGATCTATTTCTGCATTTTTTTGGTTATTTCAATATTGTTCCCGCACAGTGCTCGCCCAATGTGTGGAAGATAGTAAATGGCGTCCATAGAATAAACCAGTTGTATAGTACTAGGTTAGGACTTGTCGAGATCTATTTTTGTTATTCCTTCTCTCGAACTAGCTCAGGTGTCTTATACCTCAAAGATAGGAGTCCTGATAGGGTATAGGTAGTAAACCTACCTGATTCCCATAAGTACTACTGGCAAGAGGGTTTCCTTGTTAGGAATTGGCAGTTCCCTCCCCAGTATGAAGGGTCGAGGTCTAATAGGTTCACCGTCCCTTTTTACGGGGAAGAATATATAGTTAGACATTGTACTGTTGCTTCAACCTTTGCTGACTTGTGACTTTTCTAACCTCTCTTTGCTTTTTCTCCCACAGCGAGGATAAAGAATTTGGAGCCTGTTCTCAGTGAGGTTCGTCTCTCGGAGTTGGTGAAAGCTTGGAATATCAGAGAGCCTCTGGGTGACGGCGAGCATCTCAGGTCTGCTGCCTTTTTGCTCGAGTATAAGAACGCAGGCTCTAGCTTCATAGCACGGCCTGTGGATAGTGTTCCAGAGTTTGATTCTTTCGGGGAGACTACTGCTGAGCCTATCCAGTTGGACGAAGAGGAGAGCAGTTCTGAGAGTGAGCCTGCAGGAGCTGCGAGTAATTTGGGTGGAGGAAGCTCTGAAAGTATCAGTTCTTCTGAAGAGGATTCTGAAGCTCGAGAATCGTCGAGCACTTCCAGCAGTTCAGGCAAAGAGATACCTCCAAGGAAGAACCTGATTAGAGACGATGATGATGAGGACCATGTGCTTCTTGCACAGAGGTCAAAGAAACAAAAGTCTTCTTCTGGGGCCGTGGCTACTGGTTCTCGGTCTTCCACTCAGGAGCAAGAGAGGAAGAGGAGAGAAGAAGAGCAGGTGAGAGAGAGGGAGAGAAAGAAGGAGGAGGAGAGAAAGAAGGTGGAGGAAAAGAAGAGGGTGGAGGAGAGGAAGAGGATGGAGAGGGAGAGAGAGGAAGAGAGGAGGAGGATGGAGTCAAGGACGAAGGCTGGGCAAGCCTTGGTCCCGGTGTCTACTTTGCCCGAGGGGGCCTCGGTTGCCACTTCTCCTCAGCTGCCTCCTGCGCTGCTCGAGAGGGCAGTTCTTTCGGCAGATCGCCAGAGGGCGCTGGGGTCTGACCAATTAGCCCTTCAAGCTAGCCAGAGACTAGCCTTGGTAAGGTTCTCTATCTTTTTCAATTTCTGAACAAGTTTTAATTATTTCTCCTTCCTGATTTTTTCTTTATTTTTGGCAGTTTGTGACTGACTTCACCGTGCTTTACCGTTCTCGCGACGAGTTGGTGAGAATGAATGGCGAGATGGAGCAGAAGAAGTCCTCTCTGGAAGTTAGGGGTTCTCGACTGGAGGCTGATTTGAAGGCTGCTGATGCCGCCCGAGCTTCGTCTGATCTGGCCCTTATCAATTCCAACCGGGAGAGGGATGCGGCGGTTAAGGAGCTAAGAGAGGTGAGGAAGTCATATGACTTAGTCTGCTCAAGCAAGTTGGGGGTTCTGGAGGAGAACATGGCTCTGACCGAGCAGCTGAAGGAGAATGAGTCCCAGGTAGCCACCATCAAGGAGGATTCATACAACTCCGGGTGGATTACTGCTTATGAAGACGCCGAAGCTCAGATAGGCTATATCAGCCGTTTGAACTTCAAGAAGGGATGGAACAAGGCCCTCCTTGATGCTGGTGTTGATGCTGAGTCTCCTCTGTTCGACGAGCACGACCCGGGTCCAAGGCCAACCGTGGACGAAGAAGCCCCTGCCCCAGCCATCGAGGGTGCTGATCTTACTTCTCAGATAACTCCTGCCGATGCTAGACCTGCCCAGGAGAATGAAGGCATCCCTGTAGAGGGGGATGCCTCTGCTGCTGCTGACAAGGGGAAGCAACCAGCCACCTCTGGGCAGCCTGAGGTTGCTAGTTAATTTTCTCTTAGGATTATTTTTGTACTTCTACTTGTAATTTTTCCATTTCTGCTCGATGTACTTAACCTTTATTAATGAAATAAAAGGCTTCTTTTGCCAATGCATTGATTGATTTTTCTTTCCCTTGCCCTTTTATGTCTTGTAGTTGACTGATGTAGAAGAGTATATTCCTGCCACATCTCAATTGGGCAGGACTCTTGGTCCTAATGCCAGTCCTCAGGTTCGTCAGGCCTTTGTTAGGCTTTGCAAGTCTATTAGGTCAAGGAATCAAAAGTACAAGGAGCAGTCCGAGCTAGTGGCTAGGCTGAAGGACTGGCTCCAGGATATGGAAGGCATTGGTGCCTCTGTACAAGAGGAAGTTAATGTACTAAGAGCTAGGTTACTGGAGGCCACCGAGATAAATCAAGTTGGGGAATTCCTGCAGCAGGAGAATGAAAACCTGCAGAGGGAAGTCCTGCAACTTAGAGAGCATGCGCCGAGCACTGTTTCAGCAATTCTGCAAGGCTCCTCGTCTTCGCGAGTTGGACATGCTCCTCCTATGCCGCGAGGTTCCACTCGTCCTCCCCTCCCGCGAGTTGGTAGGAGCACCAGGGGCAGGAACAGGGAAGCAGAAGAACAGCGGGATAAGGAGATGGAAGAGCTCCGTGATGATGTCCGCCAAGCATACGTAACTGTTGCTGGGCTTCAAAGGGATGTTACTCGATTGCGGCATTTATTCAAGAGGGGTCCTCGACAAGCGTGGGTTGACGGGTATGATCAAGGCTGGCTAGATGCTCCCACAAGACTATCCGAGTTCGAGGAACTTTCTTTCATCAGAGGGTGGTTGAGTGCCTTGAAAGAGCTTCAGGTCCCTAGGAACTAGATGTTATGGTACCGTCACGAGACGTCCTCTTCCACTCTGATGCCCAATCCATTCAGGAGGGATGATAGAGGGATCCCCATTGATGCTATTCCTCGGCAACTATTAGAGTTGGATGCAGATAAGGTCGTGGAAGAGCTGGTTCCTGCTCCTGATGATGGACGAAGAGCTAGAGTGGCAGATTATCTTGTTCGGAGGCTTCCACCTTCTTGAATTTTTTGCAATTTATTTTTCTTTTGATAATGTAAACGCTTTGGGCGAGCTTCGCCGACTAAATGTGTATTATCGTTGTTGTAAACATAATCAAGTTGTTATTCCTTTGTCTTTTTTGATAATGTAAATGCTTTGGGCTAGCTTTTCCGACTAAACATGTATTATCACTGTTGTAATTATAAGAGATTAATGAAGAGTTCGTGTTTTGGGCAATTTTGCCGACTAAACGTGTTCATCCAATATTTTTATATTCATGCTGTTTCATAATTCTTTTTGTTTTGCCATGCAAGTGTCCCCCCAGTCCAGCATAGTACCAAAATACCATTGTGCCCCATTTTACCTTTTAGGTTGTGTCGTCACACTCCCTTAGGCCTAAGTAGGGAAATTGGCGAGGACACACCTGGTATTGGATGTCTTCATCCGGTCAGGATTTTGCTCAACCAAAGTAGGTTTGATGGCCAGTATAAAATATGGTTGGATTGCCTAAGAATCCTCTGTAGGGCTTTATATATTGCCAGGGACAATGCTAAGAGGTCTCTCGTGTTTCATGACGATGACCTGAGGAGGGGTATTGACACGACTCAGAATGTGTCTCTAAAGTGTGTGCTCTCTAGGCTCAAGTGCAAGCCTATCGTTCAAGTAATAATCCGACAAATCGGGTATCGATCCTCAGGGAAAAAGGACAACGGAGTTGTGACGACGGGATAAGATTGAGGAATCCTAGCGATGACTCTAAGAAGAAAAGAAAAAGATTGATTTGGCTTTTTGGGATTGGTTAAACTAAATGCAATTATGGAATTATGATGAAATATGCAACTAACTAAATTATCTAGATTAAGAATGAAGGATTAAATTGAAACTTTTAACTAGATGATGAGAAAACAGGATGGGAATACAATCCCCCAACCCTAGTGTAATGCAGTGACAACGTCAATCATAAATTTATCCGATTAATTCAAACCCGGAATTTAGTACTCCCAAGCATTATGTATACGAGGTTCAAGCCCGCGTCATACCTAATCTGAGGATGAGTAAATCGGCATCGCGGTAATTACACTCAAATTGTACTCTAAATCATCACGAGTACCCATGGGCAAACGAGATATAAAGATCTACAATTCTTATGAAATTACGCGATACGATTTAAATTAATCATTAAATTCAGCGGATCGACGTTATACGCATGCACTAACACATCAGGTTCCCAACCTTGAAAAACCTAGCCGGACATGTTAAATTGACTAATGCATGAAATAATGAAGTTGCATGTGTAGGAATTCATGATGAAACTGACTAGAAACATGTAACTACGTATTATGAATGCGAAAACAAGTTGAATATAATGGGAAAACAAAGCATGCAAGAACAATAATAAAGAACAAGAATTTTGAATTAAAACTTGCAAAAACAAACCCGAAACAATGAATTCTTGAAGTAATTTGTGCCCTTGATGTTCCTAGATATTTCTCCCCTTTTATTCTCTCAAAAACTCTCTAAAAATAGCCCTAAAAGCTGCTCCTAGGTTAATACCCTCGTTCCCCACAAGTTTTGGAGTCTTTTAAACCTATTAGGAGACTTGGAGACCAATCAAAATGAAAGACAAAATTCGCGTGTCAGGTACATGCGAACCGGTTCGGAGGTACAGCGAACCGGTTCGCCCCTCCGAACCGGTTCGGGGTGGGGTTCGCATGTACCAGCCTGGTCTTGCTCTCAACACTTAGAGTTTTTTTTCTGGTTTTTCTCTTCTTTTCTTGGATTTTTCTTCAACTTCGACTGAGCATAACTTTTCAACCGTAGCTCGGATTTGGGTGCCGTTTCTTCCAGTGTTCTCGTTGTTCCGAGCTCTTCAACTTCCCAGTTGACTTCTTCTTCCGGATCGGGCTGCAAAATTACCGACATGCCCTTGAACTTGCCTTCTTAGCTTTTCTTGCACAGTCTTGTTTCCTCCTTTGCACTGCTTGCATAATTAACATGTAAAACCAATAGGAGAAGCACGAAACACGCAATACTCTCCAAGAAGGTTAGAAGCATAAAAGTGAATCAAATCCATATATGTTACATCATTCGGGTTCTCTAAAGTACTGAAATTAGGGGGATAAATATACAATATTTATGCCCAATCAAACCCCCCTAACTTAGAACTTTGCGCGTCCCGAGCAATGTAAAAGAATGAGAGTAAGAGTTAAGGACACTTCAAGGACTTTATTGGGATAGAATACCACTTTCGCGGGCAAGCGACTGCATTTAGCGTATGCAACAAGCCTTTAAACCTCTAGGTTACCCTAGTAGGACGAGTTGTGTCTCGTGAGGGTTTGCAATGAATATACCCACAAAATTCGACTCAAAGAAAATTCAAAATATGCAAAAATTGTACAATTCAAACTTTTCCATTAAATAGTCATCATCAAGTCATATTTACAAGTCTCAAACCGTAGTGTGTGTGTGCGAAGCCGGAAATATAACCGCCAATTTCCATCGATTGATCATTACGTTACTTATCCGAAAATTCGTTTTGATTTCAATTTCTCACGGAATGCACTTACAAACGAATCTCTCGGATTATGGCTATTCTCTCGGCATGCGTGATATAAGGAGTAAATGTAATGGAAGCAAATACACGCATGCAATTAGAAAGACGGAAATTTTATGGTGAAGGGATCTCTTCAACAGATTACGGTTTTAAAAACGGGAACATCGCCTCTATTTCGCGCATTTAACCTCTTATATTATCTTTTGGTGTATTAACTCTCCACGCGGTACTCAATTTACGCAATTTGGACTCAGTTAGGACTTTTTCGGGTTATAGGGTGTATAGGGTAAAATGAAGGAGGTATGGAAGGTTGAAATTGGAAAATTCATTCGTGATGTCCGTTTGTGCATTTTCCGGGCTATTGCTCATTTTTTTTTTTCTTTTTCTATTATTTTTTTTTTCTTGCCCCTTTCTGTTGCACTTTTCGGACTTAAATTTTGAATTTTTGTCATTTTTCACAATTCCGGGCTATTTTGGGTTTTTCGGGTTGTCAAACGAAAGGAAAAATTATTCGGCTCAATTTGGGTTGCAAAGGGTAATTTTTCGCTACTTTTTTTTCTGGCCAATATTTTTGGGTGACAAACGAGGGCCTACTTCATTGTCCAAAATACCAATTGCGTTACCATATGCGTTTTGAGATGAATTTAAGTTTAGAGACTAATTTGGCACGATTTTCAAGGCAACATTGCACACATTTTTCAAAACCGATCAAATGAAAAAATTTGAGATCCTTGACAACTTATTAAGCGCTAAAAAGAACTTTGAGTTAACAATTAACTCGGATTGATTTAAAATCTCGCAAAACGTGATAGGCTCGAATCTCACCGGGTTTGTTAATCTCCACATTTATTCGTTAAGTCGTCAATTTTCGCACAATTTCCATCTTTGGTCAATTTCGGCTTTGTGTATGTTGGGTATTTACAATTTGAGACTCCAATTTGACTTTTAATGATATTTTTGAAAAATTTGAATTCCAATTTTTTTATTTATTTTGAACAAAAATATTTTTGGATTTTTCAAAATTTTATGATTTTTTTGGAAATTTTGGACATTTTTGAAAATTTGTGAAGTTTTAGAAATACGCACTTGTGACCCCCCCTAACTTAGACTTTTGCATTGTCCTCAAGCAAAAAGGACTAAAATCTAACTTAAGGCGAATAAAAAGTGCGGAAAAATAAAACAAACAAATATGAAAAAATGCAAGATTGTATAATAACAAATAGAAGCCTGTGTTACATAAAAAAAAAGGAAAAAAACAACTGTGAACAATGTGAAAGCCCTACCACCACTAACAATTAAACCAAAAGATAAAGACAATAAAAGCTCATGGGGGAGGTGGGTGGGAGGAGCTCGGTGCATTCGGGTCATATAGGTCATAAAAGAAGGGGGGAGGAGGACCGCCAAAGTTGAGCTGGTGAAGGTGGACTTGGAGTTGATACATCATCCGGGTGTCCCTCCGGTAAGCCGCTTGATCTTGATTGTATTGGTTGATGAACCCGTCGAGACGGGACTCAACCGCTGAAAGGCGCCTATCGAAGTTTGCCCCCGGGAGCTCGAAATCGGAATCCTCCTCATCATCCTCAATTTCTTCCTCGTCTACATCCATCATCGGGTCATCGGGAGCTTCCTCGGCCACGTCCTCCTCGTGAATAGGACGGTCGGGGTGAGCCACGCGCATTTGGCGCTCACTTCGAGTTGTGGACGTGCCGCCTACGGGGCGAGGAAGTCGAATTTGGTTTCCGGGTTCATCCACTCCTGCATCCATCAAGAGCTCCGTAATGAAACGGGCGTATGGGAGTGCCACCTTGCCAGTTTCTTCATAGGCGGCATTGAGGATATCCGCGTAGAAGACTTGGGCAAGGTTGATGGTGCTCTCGGGGTCCAAAAAATAGTAGAGGAAATTGGCGTGACGGGACCGGACCACCGAGTCATTGGTGGTTTGGTGGATGGCACCACAAACAATGATGTGAGTGAAGCGGACCGTGGCGGCCAATCCACCAATGGGGAAGGTTTCGCGTGTCCATTCCGCCCCGGGTGCCATGCGGGCAACGCATTCGTCTTTTGTGTGTGGGGCACCATTGTTGGGGTATGGAAGGGCACGGGGAGGATCACCCCTTTGGCACGCATTTTGCGTGCAATAAGAGCTGCCGAGAAGGGAATAGTGATACCGTCGAGATAAGCCTCGTGAAGTGTGGAAGATTTGCGAACCAAGGTCGCATAGAATTGACGAATGGCGGTATCAAAAACGTTATTGCACGTAGGGGCGAGGAAAGAGCACCACCCACGGCGGTCAAAAAGGGCGGTGACTTCGCCCGGAAGGGTGTTCCAATCCACGAAGCGCTCGATGTGAATGGCGCGCGTGGAGGAGAAGTAGATCTCGGACCAATGGCGTTCTTGGACGCATCGGAATACCCCCCTGCCCGGGTCATCAAGTATGGTGGTCTCATCATATTTCTTTGGGCGGGGAGCGGGGCGGCGCGACATTTTGATGGAAAAGAGGGAGAGAGAGGGAGAAATTATGGGAGAAAATATGGGAGAGAAGAGAGTGAGGGAGAATGTTTTTGTGTGAAAAATGGAGGGGGGTGGGATGTATTTATAGGTGTGAAGGGGTGTGTTTTTGGTGGGAAATATGAAAGGTTGGGAAGGAGAGGGTGGAGGGAATGAATTGGGATGAATTTGGGAAGGAGGGAAGGATTTGGAGGGAAGAAAAACGAAGGGGGAAAAAGGGGAAAAGAATGGAGGGAAAGGGAATGAACTTGGAGAAAAGGGGAGAAGAACCTGACAGGTACATGCGAACTGGTTCGGGGGTACAGCGAACCGGTTCGCCCCTCCGAACCGGTTCGGAGGTACAGCGAACCGGTTCTGGGGTACCAGGCTGGTCCAATCGCTGAAATTCACTCTTCTCTCCATTTCTAAGTGCTCTCTCATCCCCTAACTTGTGCATAATGCCCCTAAAAACCTTCTAGACCCTCGGGCTCTCAAAAACTTCCTCGAATACGACCTCGAAAAGCGTACTAGCACCCTCAAAAAACGTGCTAACCTATCTCTCATGCAACGCAGGCTCCGGACTCCTAACTAACCTATTTACACACGACTATTTTACACACAAAATCACCCCATACGCGTCGGGGGTGCGACGACCTCTCTCGCTTAGCTCAATTGACCGCGTAAACAGGGTCCGACAACCAAATCGTGTCGACCTCATCCACAAACGCCTCTAGGTATGGCTTTAGGCGTTGTCCATTTACCTTGAACGTGTTTTCCCCTTTTAAATCGTTTAGTTCAACAGCTCCATGGGGAAAAACGTTCTTTACGACGAACGGGCCAGACCATCGTGACCGCAGCTTGCCTGGGAAGAGGTGGAGCCGAGAGTTGTATAGAAGAACTTTTTGCTCGGGATGAAACTCTTTTCGTCGAATGATGCTATCATGAGCAAGTTTCATCATCTCCTTTGAAATTTTGGCATTCTCATACGCATCATTGCGTAGTTCTTCCAACTCAATCAATTGTAGCTTACGGGCTTCACCGGCCTTGTCCTAGGCATAGTTCAATTTCTTAATTGCCCAATACGCTTTATGTTCGAGTTCAACAGGGAGATGACAAGGTTTGCCATACACAAAACGGAAAGGGGACATTCCAAGTTGATTTTTAAACGCGGTACGATAGGCCCAAAGTGCATCGGTCAATCTAAGGGACCAATCTTTCTGGGTAGGATTGACGGTCTTTTCAAGAATGTTCTTGATCTCCCGATTCGCTAGCTCGGCCTGCCCATTCGTTTGTGGGTGATATGTCGTCCCAACCTTGTGGACGACCCCATACTTTCTCATGAGCTTCTCAAATGGCCTATTGCAAAAGTGCGTGCCATTATCGCTAATTATCGCTTTCGGTGCTCCGAAGCGAGAAAGTATGTGTTCCTGTAGAAACTTTATCACCACTTTGTTGTCATTAGTCCTAGTAGCTATAGCTTCAACCCATTTAGAAACGTAGTCTACCGCGACTAGGATGTATAGGAAACCAAAGGATGCGGGGAAGGGACCCATGAAGTCAATACCCCAACAATCGAATACCTCAATGATGAGTATGGGGGTAAGGGGCATCATGTCGCGTCGAGAAATGGCTCCCATTCGTTGGCACCTATTACATGACTTGCAAGCGTCATTTGCATCCCGGAAGATTGTGGGCCAATAGAGGCCGCATTGCAGAATTTTAGCGGCCGTCTTTTTCGCCGAGAAGTGGCCTCCACATGCTTCCGAATGACAAAACTGGATGACCTTTGGAATCTCGTCATCCGGTACACATCGTTGGATGATTTGGTCGGCGCAATATTTAAAAAGGAAGGGATCATCGTAAAAGAACATGCGCGACCAATTAAGGAACCTCTTCTTATCTTGCGGTGTCCAATCGGAAGGGACGGCTCCCGTGACTAGATAGTTTACTATGTCCGCAAACCAGGGATAGGAAGAGGTGGCAAATAGTTGCTCATCCGAAAAGTGCTCGTCTATGGGTATGGGATCACTAGGTACGTCGGACGAGAGCCGAGATAAGTGGTCGGCCACGACGTTTTCTACTCCTTTCTTGTCTTTGATGGAGAGATTAAACTCTTGTAGGAGTAGGATCCACCTTATGAGGCGCGGCTTGGCGTCTTTCTTCGCAAGTAGATATTTTAAAGCCGCGTGGTCGGTGAAGACAGTGATAGGAGAACCAATAAGATACGATCTGAACTTATCAAGGGCAAAGACTACCGCTAGCAACTCCTTCTCCGTGGTAGAGTAGTTGAGTTGAGGTCCGGTAAGGGTCCGGCTAGCGTAGTAGATGACATGAGCTTGCTTATCTTTACATTGGCCCAAAACGGCCCCAATCGCGTAATCGCTTGCATCACACATAAGTTCGAACGGTAGGGACCAATCCGGAACTTGCATGATGGGAGCGGACACGAGCATGTTCTTTAATTTATCAAAGGAGCTCTGGCATGCCTCGGTCCACTCAAACGGGTTATCTTTCATGAGAAGGTTGCTTAAGGGTCTAGCGATAGCACTAAAGTCCTTAATGAACCTTCGATAAAACCCGACGTGACCCAAGAATGAGCGCACGTCTTTAAGCGATCTCGGTGGGGGAAGGTCAGCTATGACATCTATCTTAGCCCTATCAACCTCTATGCCCTTGGATGATACTATGTGACCAAGAACTATTCCCTCAGTGACCATGAAATGGCACTTCTCCCAATTCAGCACTAAGTTCTTGTCCACACATCGGGTAAGTACTTTTTCCAATTTTTCTAAACAATGATCGAAAGAGGTGCCAAAAACGCTGAAATCGTCCATGAACACCTCGAGTCCTCTCTCGACCATGTCGCTAAATAAGCTCAACATGCACCTTTGAAAGGTCGCGGGTGCATTACACAAGCCAAATGGCATACGTTTTTAGGCAAACGTACCAAAAGGGCAAGTGAAAGTCGTCTTCTCTTGGTCAAGTACGTCTACCTCAATTTGGTTATATCCGGAATAACCATTAAGGAAGCAATAATAAGGGTGGCCCTCAACTCTCTCAAGCATTTGATCAATGAATGGCAAGGGGAAATGGTCTTTTCTTGTTCCCGTATTGAGTTTCCGGTAATCAATGCAAACACGCCAACCGGTGGTGGTGCGTTGGGGAATAAGCTCTCCCTTGGTATTCTCAATCACAGTTATACCCGACTTCTTCGGGACGACTTGAATAGGGCTCACCCATTTGCTATCCGAGATTGGGTAGATAATCCCGGCATCCAATAGTTTGATGATCTCGGTTCTCACAACTTCTTTCATATTGGGATTCAGTCTTCTTTGCATTTATCTAGAGGGCTTGACATCCTCTTCGAGATGAATCTTGTGGGTGCAAATCAAAGGACTGATCCCCTTCAAATCAGCTATACACCAACCAAAAGCACCCTGGTGCTTCCTCAGAATTTTCATCAATTTGCCCTCCTGCCCTTCGTCTAGGCTAGAGGAGATATCAACAGGAAATGTCTCATCCTCTCCTAGGTATGCATATTTGATATGGGAGGGGAGTTTCTTTAATTCGAGGGTTGGAAATTTTTCACTGGAAGGAGCTATATGTGTATCCCTCGGAGGTAGTTCCTCGAATCTAGAAACCCAATCAATCTCTCTCACGTCCTCATCCGACGCACTCTCATCGAGTAATTCTCTCAACCTTCCAACATCCCTCTCGAAGTGGGTAGACGTCCCCTCACACTCATAGCTCGTCGCTAAACATGACTCTAAGGCGTCGCCACAAAAAGTTTCTTCGAAGTACTCTTCTACTACCTCATCTATGAGGCTCACCGCGTGAAGATCATCTTCCTCCCCTGCATTTTGGGCTACGTGGAAGATGTTGGTTTCCAAGGTCATGTTCCCAAAGGTGAGCTGCATTCGCCCATTTCTTGTGTTGATGATTGCATTAGCTGTAGCTAAGAAAGGGCGACCAAGGATGATGGGAACATGATTGCTTGAGTTAAAGGAGGGCTCCGTGTCCCAAATGACAAAGTCTACCGGGAAGTAGAAAGTGTCCACTTGGACGATCACGTCCTCGACTATGCCTCGTGGAATCTTCACTGATCGATCCGCCAATTGGAGAGTGACCTTTGTGGGCTTGAGGTCGCCCAAGTCAAGTTGCCTGTAAATGGAGTAAGGAAGTATATTTACACTTGCTCCCAAGTCAAGTAAGGCTTTCTCAATTTTATTATCTCCAATGATGCATGATATTGTGGGTGCACCGGGATCTTTAAATTTAGGCGGGAGATCATTTAGCAGAATGGAACTCACGTTCTGAGCTAGAAAGACGTTCTTTCTAACTTTCATCCTCCTTTTTACCGTCAACAAGTCTTTGATAACTTTGCCGTAGGCTAGAATTTGTTTGATGGCATCAAGGAAGGGTAGATTCAGCTTTACTTGCTTTAGTACTTCTAGCACTTCATCACGTGGAGTCCCTTTTTGAGTAGGAATCAATCTTCGAGGAAATGGTGCTGCGGAGGGTGGTTTCACTACCACCTCAGGCTCACTAGTGTCTTCCTTATCACTCTCGTCCAAGGGGACATCTTCGGCCTCTTTCGTGCCGGGCGAAATCTCCTTGTCTTTTGTTGTGTCGTGTGGAGGAGGTGATAAATCAACGACTCTTCCACTACGAAGAGTGGTCACTGCTTGACATTGCTCCTGATGTTTAGTGGATGTGGAGCTAATACTTGTTTGACCTTGGGGAGGTCGTTGGCCTTGGGCAGGGAATTTGCCCTTCTCTTGAACACTCAACGAGGATTGTATCTTAGACAGATTTGCATTTAGGTCGCCAATGAGACGATCATACTTGGCATTGGTTGCGGCCTGGCTTGCGATGAATTGATTCACAGTATCCTCGAGAGTTCTCCGCTGTGGCGGGATATAATTTCCATGAGGTGGTGGTGCTTGCACATGTCCTTGCATGTGTGGAGCTTGTTGAAATTGTTGTGGAGGAGGAGGGGCAACATGCGAAGGAGGGTTCATTGCGGCATGTTGTTGCCCGTAGCTAAATCCGGGATGATTTTTTCACGAAGGGTTGTATGAATTCCCGTGCGGGGCACCGAAATTTCCCTTAAAGCCTCCTATACCACTAACTTGCTCTTGTAATATTACTTTGCAGGCGGGTATCGTCGGGCATTCCTCAGTTGAATGTCCCGCCTCACAAATCGCACACACCTTTCCGACGGGATTCTTGATAGATCCTACTACCTCGCATAAATCTCGAAATCCTTTCTCAAGGGAGTCCAACCGACATTCCGACATAGAGGTCTTATCTATTTGGTGTAGGCCGGACGCCGATGGAGTGGTGGTCGCTTGACGATTTCGATTCTGAGCATTAGGATCAGAAATATCCCAGGATTGGGTACTCTCGGCGACATACCTCAGGTGAAGCTCAGCATCGTGGCAATCTAGCTCGATAAACGGACCACTACCCATGGTTTCAATGAGTTGCTTGGAGTTAAGGTTCAACCCATTATAGAGGAAGGAAATGATTTGGGCTGTATCAAATCCATGATGGGGGCATGAAGCAGTTAACTCATTGAAACGCTCATAACATCGATGGAATGGCTCATTATCCAATTGCCTGAACGATTGAATCTGAGCCTTTATGGAGATTGTTCGATGTGGTGGAAAGAACTTCTTGAGAAATCTGGATTGTAACTCGTTCCAGGATGGAATCGAGCTCGGAGGTAAATACCAAAGCCAGGTCTTAGCTTTATCTTTTAACGAGAACGGGAAGAGTTTGAGGCGAATCACCTCCTGTGTGCAAGTTTGATCGTTGAGGGTATCACACACGTCCTCAAATTCCCGTATATGCAGGTATGCCTTCTCTGAATCCATACCGTGATAGTGTGGTAGCATCTGGATCATCCCATTTTTGAATCGGAACTGCCCGGCATTATACGGGAGTATAATGCATCCCGGAGTGACAGTGCGCTCGGGATATAAGAATTCTCTCAACGGGCGGTACAGAGGCTCTTTCTCACCGGTAGTTGCATTACTGTGCTGCGACATCTCTCTCTCACTCGATGATTCGGCGTTCTCACTGGGTGTGCACAACGTGTGTCCTACGAAGGAGAAGGGAGTGTTGCTAGAGATTGAGTGTGACGGTGTGGGAGGTGGGATCCAGAATTGTGGGGCTTGTGGAGTGTGGGGACTATCAGGATTATACTCAACAAGTGGATTTTCGTGAATGCTGGTTGGAGTATTATGGGGTGTGGGAGTGGTTTCAGAATTTTGCATTAAGTTTGTGAGAGATGGTGGTGAATCTTTTTGTGCTTTTTATTATTTTTTTGATTTTTTTTTTTGGATTTTTGAATTTTTGGTCAAAGCTTTGGATTAACTCGATCTAATCCTAAGTCTACCTAATTCCCCGGCAACGGCACCAAAAACTTGACACGACTCAGAATGTGTCTCTAAAGTGTGTGCTCTCTAGGCTCAAGTGCAAGCCTATCGTTTAAGTAATAATCCGACAAGTCGGGTATCGATCCTCAGGGAAAAAGGACAACGGAGTTGTGACGACGGGATAAGATTGAGGAATCCTAGCGATGACTCTAAGAAGAAAAGAAAAAGATTGATTTGGCTTTTTGGGATTGGTTAAACTAAATGCAATTATGGAATTATGATGAAATATGCAACTAACTAAATTATCTAGATTAAGAATGAAGGATTAAATTGAAACTTTTAACTAGATGATGAGAAAACAGGATGGGAATACAATCCCCCAACCCTAGTGTAATGCAGTGACAACGTCAATCATAAATTTATTCGATTAATTCAAACCCGGAATTTAGTACTCCCAAGCATTATGTATACGAGGTTCAAGCCCGCGTCATACCTAATCTGAGGATGAGTAAATCGGCATCGCGGTAATTACACTCAAATTGTACTCTAAATCATCACGAGTACCCATGGGCAAACGAGATATAAAGATCTACAATTCTTATGAAATTACGCGATACGATCTAAATTAATCATTAAATTCAGCGGATCGACGTTATACGCATGCACTAACACATCAGGTTGGGTTCATGCATCCCAACCTTGAAGAACCTAGCCGGACATGTTAAATTGACTAATGCATGAAATAATGACGTTGCATGTGTAGGAATTCATGATGAAACTGACTAGAAGGGGCCACTCTCGAATTGTGTCCCATTATCAGTGATGATGGTTTTGGGGATTTCGAATCGAGTGATGATATTCCTCCATATAAATCTTATCATGTCAGCGTCTCGGATGTTTGCCAATGGTTCTTCCTCGATCCATTTGGTGAAGTAGTTAGTTGCAACCAACAGGTATTTGCGATTGCCGGCAGCAATGGGTAGTGGTCCCACGATGTCCATCCCCCATTGAGCGAAGGGCCACGGGCTGGTCAGGGATTTTAGGTCGCTGGCTGGTTGGTGGACCATTGGAGCGTGAAGCTGGCATTTCGGGAATTTACGGACATATACTGCGGATTCCTTTTGCATATATGGCCACCAATAGCCTTCCTTCATAGCTCGAAAGGCTAGAGACCTTCCTCCGACATGACTTCCACAGATTCCTTCATGAAGCTCGCGCAGCACTTGCTCGACATCGCCTGGGTGGACGCATCTAAGGTAGGGACCGTAGAAGGACCTCTTATACAAGTCGCCTCCTGTGGATAAGTAAAAGCGAGCAACTTTGACTCTTATCTGGTGGGCGGCTTTCTTGTCCTCGGGGAGCGTGTCCTCCTTTAAATAGTCTCTTAAGGGGTCTATCCAGCTGGGGGCTGATCCCACCTGGAGTATTTGTTCCACGTTTGGTAGCTTGCTGTTGTGGTTAATGCTTGGACAAATTTGGGAATCGATGGAAATGACCCTTTTAAGGCTAGAATCAACTGCCGAGCTTACGGCTGCTAAGGCGTCGGCATGACTGTTTTGCCCTCTGGGAAACTGATGGATGTTGATCTCCTCAAAGCTCGTCATTAGTTTCCTCACCAGGGTGAGGTAGGCTACCATTCTTTCATCCTTCGCGTTGTAATCTCCACTTATCTGATTGGAGACTAGTTGAGAATCGCCGAACACCTGTAAACGTTTTGCTCCCTGAGTTTGCGCCTTTTGGAGACCGGCTATTAGGGCTTCGTACTCTGCTTCGTTGTTGGAGGCTGCAAATCCAAGCCTGATTCCTTGCTCAAGGATGGTGTTTTCTGGGGTGATGAGAACGATGCCTACGCCTACCCCCTTTGAGTTGGAGGCTCCATCAACGAATAGTTTCCAGGTTTCCACTGTTGTTGGGTCCTCATTTTACTTTGTTGGTTGAGGTTAGTCGGAGAATTCTTCGCCAGTGAATTCGGCTATGAAATTAGCGAGGATCTGACCCTTGATAGCGGTCCTTGGTTGAAATTGGATGTCGAACCGACCGAGCTCGACTGACCATTTAGACAATCTGCCCGACAAATCCGCTTTCCTTAGGACCGCCTTAAGGGGGTGCGATGTAAGGATGATGATAGTATGAGCTTCGAAATAATGCTTCAGTTTCCTCGAGGCTATCACTAGTGCAAAGGCGAGCTTCTCCAATGGTAGGTATCTTTGCTCGGCGTCTAATAAGGTCTTGCTAGCGTAGTAGACGGGGTGTTGGATTCCTGCGACCTCGCATATTAACGCCGAGCTGGCAGTGTGGCTGGATACCGAGAGGTACATGTATAAAGAATCCATTTACTGTGGTATGATAAGCAACGGTGGAGAGCTTAAGTAAGACTTGAGCTCGTCCAAAGCTCGAGAGCAGTCTGGGCTCCATTCTATTGGTTTACTCCCTTGTAGAAGCTGGAAAAAAGGCTTGCACTTCTCGGAGGATTTGGAAATGAAGCGATTTAAGGCAACGAGCATTCCAGTGAGCTTTTGCACGTCTCGGACTATTCGAGGGGGTTGTACCCTGGTGATTGCATCTATCTGGTCCGGATTAGCTTCTATGCCTCTCTTACTGACCAAGTATCCAAGAAATTTTCCTGACTGGACACCAAAGGAACACTTGCTCGCATTAAGCTTCATTCGGTACTTCCTGAGGATTTCGAAGGTCTTTGACAGGTCTGAGAGGTGATTTTCCTTCTTCTTGCTCTTAACGAGCATGTCATCGATGTAAACCTCCATTGTGTCTCCCATTTGATCCTTGAGCATTTTTGTGACCAGCCGCTGGTAGGTTGCCCCTGCATTCTTGAGCCCAAATGGTATGACCTTGTAGCAATACAACCCAACCGTCGTGATAAACGCTGTTTTGTCCTGGTCCAGGGCATACAAGGGGATCTGGTGATATCCTGAGTATGCGTCCAGGAAACTCAATCGCTCGTGAGCTGCAGTGGCGTCTACTAGTTGGTCTATCTTTGGGAGGGGGAAACTATCCTTAGGGCATGCTTTGTTGAGGTCAGTGAAGTCGATGCAAACTCTCCACTTCCCATTGTTCTTCGGAACTACTACTGGGTTGGACAACCACTTGGGGAATTTTGCTTCCCGTATGGATCCTGCATCCAGTAGTTTTTTGACCTCCTTTTCGACCGCTTTAGCCTTCTCGGGTGCAGTTCTTCATGCCTTCTGCGTGACTGGCTTGAATGTGGGGTCGACGTGAAGCTGATGACAGACCATATCAGGATCAATTCCAGGCAGCTAGTATGGTTCCCATGCGAAAACATCTACGTTGCGTCTCAGCAAGGTCGTCAACTCCTTCTGTTCTTGATCGGTGAGAGATGCTCCAATCAAGAAGACTCTGCTACTGTCACCAACTTCGGCTATAACTTCTACCATGTCCTCGATGACACGCTCGGAGGGGAGGAGTCTGGTCTCCTCTACTCCTGGTCTTCCATACTTTAGTTGCTATTTGGAAGGTATCACACCCTCTTTAACTTTCTCACTGGGTTGACCGGCTTTCTTCTCTGGCTTTGGTCGGATGGCTGCTATGAAGCACTTCCTTGCCATCGCTTGGTCGCCGTGGATCTCCATTACTCCTCGCTCGGTTACATACTTGAGCTTCTGATGGTAGGTCGATGAGACCGCCTTCATTGTATGAAGCCATCCTCTGTCGAGGATGGCCTGGTACGGTGATTCGATGTCAACTACCAAAAACTCAATCATCTTGGAGACGTTCCCAGCACGAATTGGCAGCACTATTTTTCCTAGAGGCATGGTCATTTTCCCAGCGAAGCCGACCAAAGGAATAATAGCTTCCTTTAGGTCGCCGACGCTCAAATTAAATTTCCTGAACAGGTCGAGGTACATTACTTCGGATGAGCTTCCTTGATCGACGAGTATCTTGTCGATGTCAAAGTTGGCTATCCTGAGTGTAATGACCAGGGCATCATGATGTGGGGTCCTTACTCCCATCAAATCTTCATCCGTGAAAACAATATGCTTGTCATAGTTGACGTCCTCTGCTCGTCGACGCTTTCCTGACTGTGACTTTGCTGGATCGATTTGAAAAGCCTGCATTACCGCTATAAGCTTTTTCATCTCCATTCGAGCTGAGTTCCCTTGTATCTGCTTGACGTCAGATACTCCGTGAATTACGGCGAACTCATATCCAGCATCATCCTCCAGCACATTGTCGGGTCTCATCTCTCTGTTGGCAATCACTTTCTCTGCCCGAACTGGGCCAGTTCTTCGAGGCGAGATTTAAGAGCTTTGCAGTGCTCGATCTTATGCCCTCCCTCTTTGTGAAAAGCGCATCTCAACGCATTGTTCCTCTTTAAGGGATCTCCCCCCATCTTCCTGGGCCACTTGATGAATGGCTCATCCTTGATCTTCGCGAGAACCTTATAAATTGGTTCTTTGAAGACGGTGTTGACCGCCTGGAATGCTTTCGACGCGTCCTGGTTCCCTCCATTCTTGGAGCCATTTTTGCCTCCGTTCTTTCCTCCTTTCCTCTGGTTCTCAGTTTTCTCACCTACCCTGGTAGTGAGCTTAGCTCGACCATTTTCTCCTGTATTAGAGCGGGTGACATCTTCCACCTTTGCGTATTTCTCGATTCGGGCCATAAGGTCGTCAATAGTCATAGCTTCCTTCTTCGTCAGGTATTGGTAGAGGAGGGAAGAACTGGGGAGCCCAATTTTGAAGGAGGCCACTGCCACCTCCTCCGCACAGTCCTCGATCTCATTGAATAACTCCTAGTACCTCTTCGCGTACTCTCGGAGGGTCTCTTGTGTCATTTTCTTCATTATCAGTAAAACATCCATCCTTTTAGGATGGGAGCTACTGGTAATGAATCGGGCCGTAAAGAGTTCTGCTAGGGATTTGAAATTATTGATCGACCAGTGGGGGAGCCTTTCGAACCACTTCTGTGATACATCATGAAGGCTCGAGGGGAAAATACGGCACATCAGGACATCCCGGTGACTCCAGAGGGTCATGGCCTATCGGTATTGCCTGACGTGATCGATGGGATCAGTCTTTATGTCGTAAATCTTGAACCTTGGAATGGCAAATTTCTTGGGAGCTTTATCCTCTTCTATTTATCTTGTGAAAGGTGACTTCATCTGGGTTTTGAGAGCTCGCCTCGCGAGCTCTCTAGTTGATCTTGTTCCGTGGTGAGCGGGATGCTGGTCCATCTCCCTGCGGACCATGTTTCGTATGTGCTCGTCGCTGCGAGCAGGGCTCTGGTGGCGGCGAGCTCTTCGCAGCTGTTTGCATAGGTCGTCGTCTGATTCGCCTCCTTCGTCCCTTTGAGATTCTCGCCTAGGGCTCCTTCCTCGGCTGCGAGACTTGCTCGCCTGAGGACTAGGAGTGCGATATGGGCGTCTTCGATTATCAGGGCGAAGCTCCCTTTCTAGTCTTTCCAGTCTTCTTTTCAAGCGATCATTCTCTGCCTCGTATCTGGGAGAAGACTCCCTCTGCTCGTGCAGCCTTGCCTCGTACGCATCTATCAACCTGGATATCTGCGTGGACCTCGCTGGTCCCTGACTTTCTTCTGAGGCTGGTCTTTCCAAGCGAGCTCTCTAATCTGAACGTCGGACCTCAGACCTAATCCTGCGAGGAGCAGGTGGCTCTTGAATATCTCCTGCTTGGGGGGCATTGCTGCTGTGACCAGACATCTTAAATTCCTTTCTTGATGTGGGCTCTTCTCAGGGAAAGATGAACGCTTCCCACAGACGGCACCAATTGTGGATGCAGTTATTATGCAACACAAATAAATATGAGAGAAAGATTATCAAGAAGAGGATAATGAATACAAAATTCCAATCACACAACAAAGGATGTACGTGGTTCAGCCAAGATGTGCCTACGTCCACGGTGGTGCAGTCGATATTATTTCTATATACTCCGGAGAGTGATTACAGAGAATACAACTTGTCATTTTGCCCCGGACCTAGGGTTTAATATATACATGTGCATGTAGATGAGTGGAGGTGATGGGTTCCTCCATGTTTTCCATTTCCCCCATAACTTCCCTTCATGGGATCGTGGGAGAGACCGGATCAATTATAAAAGATAAGGGGCCTGGACTTCGGGCCGCCAGGACTGGGATAGTCGTCTAGGCCCATAGTTCTAAATTTTGGGTATCCACAGTATGTATATTATATATTAAGGTATAACTGCATTAAAATATTAAGAATAAATAATTCTGAGTTGAAAAAAAAACAGAAGTTATAAAACACCCTAGACCTGTTTTCTGAAAAACTTGATTATAACACATAAATATTATAATTCTGTATTTAAAAACAGGTGCCAAACGCAAATTGTTACCAGAATTGTATTTAAACACAGAAAATAAAATTATAGTTGCAAACCAAACAGGCCCTTAGCTGCCAGTAAGACGTTCGAAAGCATTTGGTCACATTTAAGGGATATTCCAAAACTGCGATCCATTAAACTATTTAAACCCACGATGGGAATTTTTGTTAGAATTTATGGGTTTTCTTAAGTAGACAAAATCAGATTTTGATAACCTTTGGGGTCAATTTATTATGAGACCCACACGTCTTTCGAGACAACTCAAAGTGATAACTCATTTACCTTCGGAAGGAGTATAATGTGGTATACTCACATACAAAAAATAATAAATTATTGAATTAAAAATTGTAGCTCAAAGTACTCACTTGGAACATAGAAAATGGTTGAAGTGTTTAAGTTAAAGCTTGTCTCACATAGGAAGAATGTGTAAAATGGGTGTAGTATAATATAACCCAATTTGGCTTAAAGACTTGGTGCCCTTGGGGTATCCCAACTCTTTAAAGGAGGGATGACTTACATGGGATTGGTTTGGCTTCTAAGCCCACATGCGCGCTGCCGCCGGTTCGTGGCTCGTGGGGCTTGGGGTAAGTATAAACTTTTTGGGCCAAATTCTATTGGGATTTTTTTATTTAATTTCGAGTTTATTTTATTTTATTTTATTTTTACTTTGACAGTTAAATTCGATTATTCCCAATAGTTGACTATTGGGATTTCCAACCTTTTTTTAGTTGCCATTTATTTTTGTATTTCCAGCAGTTGCCTGTTGGGATTTCGAATCGCTTTTTAACTACAACTTATTTTTGTATAAATAAGTTCCCTGGGGTTTCATCTAAAGGTTACAAAATTCAGTCCATAAATTTAGTGTGTTCATATGAGAGTTCTCAACAGTTGGTTCAAACAGACTTGCAAATTGGGGTGCTACTTTTGCATGTGAAGATTGTTGTATCCTGGGAGATGATTGCCACTACGTTCGAGAAACACTAATTCGGGGAAAATATCTTCTTAAGGCTAGAGTGTTTAACACTTGCCTCAATCTAATTTTTTGTGCTAGTGCATTAAGTTCTGTAATTTTCTGTCAACATTCTGTAATTACAAATTTCGTAATATTTGTAATATTATAAAAATTCATTATGGATAACAATCTTAAGACGATTTTTTTATATATTTTAATTCCAGAATGGTTTTTTGTGTTACTAAATTACAAAAATATTTTATAATACTTGGTGTGTTAATAAATTATTCTCACTATTACAAAATATTGTTTTTACATTCTATAATGGTTTTTTATAAAAGAAAAATTTTATGTTCTATGATTCGGCATAAATTCTTCCAAATTTATCCCTTTAATTTAGTTACTTTTAGAACCTCGAACAACGTAATCGATTTTATTTTATCTCATAATCTTGCTACTGACTTATTCTAATGAGTACCCCGAGTTTCTGGTATTTCGTACTAATTTTACAGGTATTCGATATCAATAAAGAAAGAAAGAAACCAGAAGAATCGAGAAAGAAAAGAAAGAAAGTTAAAAGGGCAAAGTTGTAATTTTTACCCGAAATTCGGATGAGGCATCTAAAGAAGAGTTGAATATATCAAGCTCATAAGTACATAGGTAGAAACAACACCTCAATTGGAGTCCCGGTGTGAAAGTTATGAGTAGTCGAAGCTTGAAGAAAAAGTCAAAGGAATCTCGGACCGATCCGGATTAGACCGATCCGAAATGCCAATTTCCAGAGAACCCCGGACCGAAGACGGATCGATGCTGAAGGAAAATAAACGAACTAATCCGTACTGGATCGATCCAGCCAAGAAATAAATGAACTGATCCGGATTCAAGCCAGACCAAACCGAAGGAGGCCTGGATCGATCCGATTGTAAAATTTTGATTTTTTACTCTTCCTCTAATGGAGAGTCCTAGTTCAGCTAAAACTCTTGGAGCCTTGTAGGGTATTTAAACTCAATTTATTATCATTCTAGAAAAATGGATAATTTATCTAATTTTCTATCCTTTTCAGTTAAACCCTAGTTTGAAGATTGATTAAAGTTTTAATTCCAAGATTGAAGATTGTTCAGATTTCTGTGATTACAAGTAATTTTAGTTGATGATTTCAGTATTTTGGTGAGTTAGTTGATTAATTTCCTCTATCGAATCTTTCGTCTACATCATTCTTTAATTCTCCCTTAGTTTAATCATGCTTTCCTACAATTTAAAAATCGTTTTCATTAATTTCAGCATGTTAGGCTAGGTTTTCTATGGTCGGGATGCATGAACCCAACCCGATGTGGTAGTTGCATGTGTATAAAAGTAATCCTCTAAATTTAATGATTTTATTACGATCGTATTGATTAGAAACGCGACAATTGTAGATCTTTGGATCTCGTTTGCTTCCGGGTAACCTGGATGCTTTAGAATGCAATTCGAGTGTAACTATCGCAATACCGATTTACTCATCCTCTGATTAAGTATGGTGAGGGCTTGAACCTCATATACGTAATGCTTGGGAGTACTAAATTCTGGGTCTAATTAATCAATTAAATTTACAATTTGTTTTGCACCATCAGTACACTATGGTTGAGGGATTGTATTCCCGACCTATTTTCCTCATCATATAGTTCAAGTCTAGTTCAATCATCTTCAGTCTTTTAAGTAATTGGAATTTGCATATAGTTGTAGTCAATTCCCATCCAATCAAGTTTTCCTTTTCCTTTAGAGTCAGAGTTAGGATTCCTTAGTCTGTCTAACGTCGTTACAACTCTGTTGTCCTATTTTCCTGTGAATACGATCCCGACTTACCGGGTTTATTACTAACGTGACAGGATTGCACTTGAGCCTAGAGAGAACGCACATTAGAGACATTTTTTGAGTCGCGTCATTATATAGAAAATATAATTTATTTATGGCATGTATTTTAGTTACTCGGAAAATTAGTATATCATTACTTATTTTAGTGAATTGCTAACAAGTTAATTTTGTTACATTTGTGACACTATATTAATATAATTTTTCACTCACATATCCTGTTATAAACATATATTTATTTCTATTTAAAACATAAATGGCATCTACTTCTTCTTTACTCGTTGTGGTAGTACCAACTAATGTTGGACATGGTAAAAAACTCGAAAAGTTCAAAGGGACTGATTTCAAACGTTGGCAATAACAAATGTTGTTTTATTTAACAACTTTGAACTTGGCAAAATTCCTTAATGAAGAGGTCATTGTTCAGCTAACTCGTAAAGGGTTATTAACATTCAAGTGGTTATGGCTCAACTTCGTTAGAATAAAGAGTCAAATGACATAAACACTTTAAAGTTTGACCAGTGTTAACCTAAAGATCAAAAGGGGACACTAAATCATTTTTATCAAGAACAGTCCACGAACAACTCAAGAACACTTAATCGGAGTTTTGTCGGAGAAGTTGAATGACACAATTCAGATGGCTAATTAGAAAACAACAAGGGCTGAGAAAGCCCAAAGAATCAAAATATTACCAACTAGACCCCTAAACCACTAACAAACCTCCTATAGTTAGCCCTATAACCTCCACACAAGGTTTTCGAAAAAGCTTGAAGCTCGCCAAAAAAATTAAACAAAGATAAAATGGCAGTGAAACCTTGAAATGTCTGGAAGAAGGGATAAAGGAGGTTACCTGAGAAAGGGAGAATGCCTGGAGAAGAAGAAAATCCCTATAATTCGCTGGAAATGCTTGAACGGTGACGAGAGAAGGAAACTGATTTATGTTAGAGAGAGAGAGTTTTTAGGGCGAACAAGGAAAGGAGTAAGAAAGAGAAAATGAATTTTCAAAACCATTTATATAATGGAAATCATTACACATAACTTCGAAGGCAGTCATCGTTAGGGCACAACCCCCTATGGCACACTTGCATCCATAATTCTTGGGCAACATACTAATCCCATAAGATGATTGCCAAGTGTCAATATAAGATTCTTGTTCAACTCCCCAGACCTTACATGTGAAGGTATATATCAGCTATCAATCAAGGACGTCCTATAAACTTCTGCCCAGAGATACTTTATCCTGAAGCCTTCCATTCACATTAAAGGCTAAGGGCTAGGGGTGATTGATATACTATGTATAACCTCATCTCTGAACCATACACCCTTGACCAAGGTCGACCAGTGACAAACAATGAGTTTGGGAAAATTAAAACTCGACTGTAGACCCATCATGAAGGGCCTCGTCCTCGGCCACAAGCTCATCTGGTCCTCATCTCAAAACGTAGACAATGATCTGTATCAGCAATCTTATAACTCAAATTCCCTTGACCTCATCCATTACTCGGAGGCCAAGGGTGAACAAAGATAACTCAATATGACAATTACCTCACCATCAAAGAATCCAACTTAATAGCTCGGCCTCAACCTGGTCTGGTCGGCCGACAATTGACACCTGGCAGAGCGCGTGGATTGGGGCATGCATGAAAGAGTGCACGTGGGTTGAAGATCCCATGTGCACAAAATCGTTATAATAATATATCCCTCACACATGAGGGGATATTTTATCATCATGACCTACATGTGCTAGTGATAGGTGGCTGATCTCTATTGGAAAACACATTCTACTCATGCTTACTACATGCTTGGGGGTACAATACACACCCCAGGCACTATATATACTCATCTTCTTCATCAATGTACATGATCAAAATATTCAAACCCTAGCCAAAGCTTTGCTATTGTTACTGTAGAGAGAGAACGTTGTGTGGATTGTATCACTAATTTTTATAGTGAAGTTCATACTCACCCGCACAGTGGAGTAGGCCAAATGGTTGAACCACTTATATAATAGTCTTATTCCTTTTCTACTTATCTCCTTCTTCACTTATACATCTGTTTAAACACCATTGTTGCACTTGTAAAGTTTTTCTGGATTAATCTCATACTATATTACTTGTTGATACTATATCTGATATCATCAGGATGTATTTAAATAAAATTGATGAGTTTTAAGTAATTTGGTGTTTAACATTTTAATAGAATAAAAATTTTGCAAAATGCTATCTTGATGAGGGTAAAATATGAATGGATATTTCAAAGTTTCTCGAAAATAAAATTTGGAATTTTATGGTGATGGTGCATTTCTAGAAGTTTGATGCTAAACATTTTATTTTGAAAATGATATTTATCTAGCAAAAAGGAAGATTTTATAAAAGTTGGGCATTTGTTGAATTATGAAGAAATAAAAAAATGTCCTTTAATCTTGAAAAGTATCTTTTGTCAGTATTATCAATTTCTAGAATAAATTGTATGTTTAACCCATTTAATAGGATTGTTTGAGTTAAAATCTATCTTCTCATGTATACAAACTTGTAGTATTTTGATGATGAACATATAAACAAGTTTAATGATGGTTTTATTGGGTTTAAACATGAAATAAAGAAGAACAATCCTTAATGTGTGTGAAAAAGGTGTTTGGAAATATGGTAAATGTAAGGGTTTAAGACTACATGTAGTAAAAGAAAATGGTAATTTTTTTATAAAGTGGTATTTGGATATTAATGAAAGGGAAAGTAATGAGATGAAGATATTTTCAACTTGATAAGCATATTAATAAAAAAATGTGAAAATGGTGTTAATGTTTTAAAAGCACTAAATAAGTTAATGTGGGTAACTTAATGGTGTTTGGGAAATTAACACTTGAAAAAATAGAGGAAAAAATAAGATTGGAAACAAATGAGTAAAATGGTAATTTTATGTAAAGTGGAACATTTTTATGAAATTAAAATATTTAAAAAGGGTTTTACATGAGATGGTCCTGAATGAACATGATTTTGGAATAAAATCAATGCTAAAGTGTAAAGAACAAGAAAAGATTATTTTAAAGTGTAACACAAGTTGGGGTGAAAATCCGGGTTTTGGCTTTGACCGGGTAAAAGGAAAAGTGGATTAATGTGGAGATTTGTAAAATGTTAAAACACATTAATAAGGACTCGAATGACATTGGAACAATTAAGAAGAGCCCGGTGCCCTGGGGTAAAAGACCCAAAATGACTCGCCATAGCAAATGGTGTGCATAGCCGGCGGTGTGAAGCCTGTTAAAGTATGCGGTTATTGGAAGATTTTGAGAAAAAAATGACGTAAAATGGAACATGTCATGAAATGGATTGCGTGGAGAATATGTGAAAATATAACTTAACTTGAATGAAATAATAAATGTTCAGGTAAAGGATAACTTGGACAAGTAATGGGAAATTGATTAATGTCCACAAAGTAAAAGAATGGTAAAGTGGAGGGATCAAATGGTTAGTTAAGCAATCTAAAGAGGTTAAACCCATAATTAACATAAGGGTGTGTTTTTAAAATATTTTCAAAGGAAAAATAAGTATTTTTCAACACGGCCTTTGCGTGTGTTGAAAGGATAATTTTTAAAGAAAATACTAACATGCAATGGTATAAATAAAGTGGGTAATTTCGATGAAAGAAATGATTATCCTTACAAAAAGTGTGTTTGTTCAAAGTATTTAACCGGGTGTGTGAAATCAAGGAATAAATGTCAAGTCAAAGGGAATGTCTTTTACGGGATCAAGGTAAATTAATCGGGGTAAGTAATATTTGTGGAATAAAGACGGTTTCATATATATATATATATATATATATATATATATATGTGTGTGTGTGTGTGTGTGTGTGTGTGTGGTAGTTGCATGTGGACTTAGATATATGTGTTAGAGTATTCATTTAGCCATTCAATTCTATAGTGCATTTTGTATATTTTTCCACTGAGCATTTGCCTCACACTCTCGTATTTGTTGCGGTAGGCTCGGTGCGATTTGGTATTTTGAGAGCGTTATTCAGGTAGGTACTCTCTTTTATTTGACGTTAGTAGCTTTGTATGCTTAAATTACGGGGATGCTTCCCATGGGTCCATCACATAGCTTGTTTCATGGCACTTCACATTTAATATTTGGGTCGGACCGAGTTGACCACGGGTGACCCATAAATCCGGGTCTGGACATTACACCCTGCTCTCGTGCCCCTTCATTTGCCTAGGGGCACTTATTTACTACATGACCTGCCTTCCCACAAGTGAAACAGTGATAGTGGAATTGGCGCTTGCCCTGCTCCTATCCCTGTTGACCCTTTTGCCCACGACCTTAGTGTCCTTTGCCTTGATGGCCTCTATTTTTTTGTCCCTGGCCCTGTTGGGACTGTTGTCCATGGCCCTGGTGGCTGTTACGATCATCGTACCACTTATGCTTCTTGTGGTGCTTCTCTCTTAGTTTGTGAGGTCCCTTGAGTACCACCTCCATTTGTCTTTCCCTGCTGGATAGACGAATCTGAAATGATCCTCTTATCTCCCTTACTCGTCTAGAACTTCCTGTGATCCTTATAGTGAAACAAAGTCACATTCACCACCCGTTTGTAAATGGTAAAGGACGGATATCTTAAAATGGTCTTCCTGATGCGCCATGTCAACAAAAGTATGAATTTCTCCATTTTCGTATCCTCGGTGTTTACCTCCTTTTGTGCAAACAAGGGCAAAGTTGTACACTCCGGCTCATACTGCACTACAGTGTAACCATCCTTCTTAAGGCTAAAAAACTAACTCTTCTTCTCATCTCGACTGTTGGTGGGAAGAAAATGTCATCAAACTTGACCCCAAATTTTGTGATGGTCATCGTGTCCCTTTCCTAAACTATGGTGACAGATTCCAACCACTGTAACACCCTTATTACCAACCTAAAACTTTCCAACATCTACTTCAGGACATCCAAGAACTCCACCATCCTTAAGTTCCTCTGGATATCCTTTCTCCACAGATATTCAACGGGGATACATGTACTCCCAGCGAACTCAGGTGGGTTGCCTATAGCAAAGACCCCAAACTCTCTCTCCCAAAATGAACTTTGCGAGTGAACTAATACACTATCTATTCTTATGACTGCGACTGCGCTAGTGGCTGGAAGTGCTGTAATATGGAAGCCATCATTGTGGTAACTATCTGGATAACAATTGCAGCTAGATATGCCACGAATTCTACTGGTGGTGCCTGTTGCGGCTGTGGATGCGGCTTCTGCTGAGCGTCTCTCTATGCAGCCTGTCATGATCTAGTACGTTGGGTTCTTTCCATATAAAATAAAATGAATTTCGTATTAGTAAATGATTCGTAAAATAATACAATGAATCTTATTTATAGGTCTCTACATATAAAAAATGTAGCACAAAATGTAATAAGCGCAACACATATCCTAAGGACACTAGCTGTTTTTTGCCTAATAGTCCACCAACCTAATATGCCGAGGATAAGACTTGTAAAAAAAAAATATCATTCTTAACATCAAATAAAAATAAAATAATTATAAGTGAATTTAAAACCATTCATAACATGAAATAACTCAAAATGATAAATACCTATAAAAAATAATATCTCAAAACATCCAACAATAAATAGTCTGAAACTTCACTTAAAACCACTGACTGAATAAATAACTGGGACTCAAGATCCATCCAAATATATGAAAATAAACTAAACTAAAATACTAAAAAGAGTAGCAACCATAGAAGTTGCTAAACGAGTGAAACTGCAAGTCTGATCTCCCCAGCCATGTTTGTCCTATCTATGAACGCCTGAATATAATTTTATATAATTTAGTTCACAACCTGAAAGTTGTAAGAAATAACTTAAATATCAATAATGAAATCATGCGACTCATTTACAATAAGCATGCCTCCCCATCCTCCCTCAGATGCAATAAACACCCCACCCCTCACCTACGTGAAATACTGCGAGCATATCCCAACCCAAGGCATAAACATATGCTAAAAGTCTCTATCTCTACACTAATCTCACGGATAATAATCAACTATAATGGGGATGAAAATAAATACACATGTAAGACTAAAACTCAAATACCAACCCCAGTGAAGTCACCCACAAGTACGATATACACAGTCTTATATATCAACATATAACCTGACATATGATTCCTTTTAATTAAATGTCCATAATTATACTAATATATATCGTATAGAGTTCCCAATTACATCTCATGAAGGCCACTACCTCCGGGGACCATCTCGTGCTTCTATCGATAAGTTCGTAGGAGTCCCTCACCTAATGAGCTTAAACAAACACATAAATATAGCGCATGTTATCAAAAGATAGACACCCGACGATGGATATGATAATGAGGTGTATTTGGATCCCCTCGATGGGCAAGCTGAGGTTAAGCGCATGTTATCAAAAGATAGACACCCGACGAAGGTTTATGAGTGTTGAGTCTTATGTCTAGGATTTGGTCATTTGGGAACAAATGTATGATTTTGAGGATCTAGGAAGTGAGTGTGACCAATATGGGTGTCATGGTTGATTCTGATGGTCGAGGTCAATTTTGAGGACCTAAGGAGTGTATGCGACCGATTCAGGGGACGTAATCGATTATGAGGGTCGAGGTCAATTTTAAGGGATGAAAGAGTGTATGCGACTGATTCAAGGGATCACAGTCGATTATGAGGAACTAAGGAGTGTATGCAATCAATTCATGGTATTACAACCGATTCTGAGGGCCAAGGTCAATTATAAGGACCTGAAGAGTGGGTGCAATCAATTTAGGGGATCGCGAATGATTCAAAGAGCTAAGGTTAATTCTGAGGACTTAAAGAGTGTATGCCATCAAATTAGAGTATTGCGATTGATTCTAAGGGTCAAGTTTAATTTTCTGGACTAAGTGATATATTCAGGGGATCGTGGTTGATTTTGAGGGCCAAGGATAATTTTGAGAACCTAAGGAGTGTAAGCGATCAATTCTGGGGAACACAGCCAATTCTGAGGCTAGAGTTTAATTCAAAGGACTTAAGCAGTGTATGCATCAATTCATGGGATCGCGGTCGATTCTGGGGGCCAGGGTCAATTCAAAGGACCTAAAGAGTGTATACGATCAAATTAGGGGATCGCGACCGATTTTGAGGACCAAGGTCAACTATGAGGATCTAAAGGGTGTGTGCAATCAATTTAGCAAATCTCAGTCGATTCTGAGGGCCAAGGTCAATTATGAGGACCTAAAGAGTGTATGTTATAAATTTAGAGTATCACGGTCGATTCTTAGGGCCAAGTTCTTATGAGAACCTAAAAAGTGTATACGATCAATTTAGAGGTTCCGAGATTAATTCTGAGGATATAAGGAGTGTATGCGATCATTGCGACTAATTCTGAGGGCCAAGGTCCACTATGAGGATATAAGGAGTGTATGTGATCAATTCAGGGCATCGAAACTGATTCTAAGGGCTAAAGTAAGTTCTGAGGACCTAAAGAGTGTATGCGACCAATTCAGGGGATTGCGACCGATTATGTGGACCAAGGTCAATTTTGAGGATCTTAAATGTGATTGATAGCTTTAGCAATGATATTTGATAATTTTATGGAAAGTTTAAGATTTTTTTTAAAGTTTTTGTGATTTTTGAGGATTTCTGAATGTCTATGCATTTAAATTTTGATGATTTTTTAATGAAAAAGGTGCTCTTTTAAAAAAAATTGATATCTTATGGATTTTTGAAATTTTTATGGGTTTTTAAGGTCTTCTTACATTTTTATGACTTTTTGAATGCTTGTGTAATTTTTGAATTTTGATGATTTTTATGGAAAATATGCTTTTTTTCAAAACTATAAGTTTTATGATTTCTATGATTTTTCCTGTAATTTTTTGGATTTTTTTTTACATTTTTATCGCGTTATTTGAAATGGTTATAACAAAATCTTGAGTGGATGCCAGTTGGAAGGGGTGACCTATGCCAAATGGAATGTGCACGGAGTCTAATAGTCTTCTTAGGTTCTCAAGGGGAGCCTTCTGGTTGGCAGGAACAAAAGTGTGCCAACCGGCATACCCTTTACCCCTATATAATGGGGGTGAGGACTTATCCACTCCGAAATGATTTCTCTTTCTCTCTCTCTCTCTAGAAAAAGAGTTTTCTTGAGAATTTTTAGGAGTGTTTTTGAAGAAAAGGACAATATTATTGTGAATGTTGATGAGTGACGGGGAATTCCTATAGGAGTGGATAAAGTATGGCAAGTTAGCGGGTTTTGTTGATGGAGCCTGAGACACGTCGCTCAGCTAGTGTGAAGATCCCTGACAGCTATGTAAGTGTTCATTTATTTTCTTTTTGTCTTGTTTTGAATTTGAATAAAATTTTTAATTCATTTATTATCCAAACTTCATTTGAGGTACTTATTTGGTGTATTTGCTTTACAAACGAACATTTCTTCGAGGAGGATTAACTCTTGTGGATTGATTGGGGTGAAGGCAATCTGGGACATCCTTCCGAATGAGAGGAAGGATTTGGTGGATAATATGAGGGTTGGTGCCTTAGAAATGACACTTGATGTCACGTCTCAGTCGACGACAGTAGTGTGTTCTCTCGGGGAGAGATAGTGGGACACTAACCACACCATACATTTGGATGTAGGTGAGATGACTATTACGTCGATAACATGCAACATATTTTAGGGTCATCGTGTGAGGTGATCTTAGTGAACCGGTACCTTCATCTTATTGACGATGTGATCAGGGAAACACTAGGGCCTATATTATGGGTTGGTTAAGTAGAAACTGTGTCACCTTAATGCAGAGGTTCATTTTAATGACCGAAGGTCGGTAGCTACGGCAAGCAGCCCGACTATTCATTCTTTTTTTTTGGGGAGCAAGCTAGTGGCGAAGAGTGGACATGATGTATATATCTGATTTCTTCCCTACCTTCGGGACATCTCGCGGCTTAGTAAATATGATTTTGGGGGAGCCTGACCTTTGCTTCTCTGGATGCATTCACTTGATGTTGTCGATCAACATTTATGGGAGCCACATATCTCTTGGAGGTATATTATGCTACTGAATTTATTCGTGCACTCTTTTGTGATTTTAAATACATATTTATTTTTTGAAATTATATTGAACTTTATTTTGTTACTTTTTAGGTGTGGTTCTATGAGTTGATCGGGTGTGGCTCTCCATTGATGCCATTGGTGGCGGAGGAGTCTGATGCTTGGCCAAAGATGACGAGATGTAGGAATAGGTCCTCGAAGGACCTCCTGACCAATATGGATGTGAGAGTTGTGTTGAACTCTCTTATGAGTGTCCCGGTTAACCTTTATTTTTGGTATGTTATTGAATTTTTTTGGTCTTTTCTGATTTTTTTATTTTTATTTTTATTACATAATTTATTTGGACAAGTGTCATTCTATCCCCGAGGTATATCCTCAGTGGAGATGGGGGTCACCGACTTCCATGCTTATACGCTACATATATTATCACATGATTTCGAATACAGCTGGCATCTGACTGAAAGGTGGTATGAAAGGTTATGAAGAGTGAGGTGGCGGTTCCCTTGGGACCCCCGTCCTATATGTGGGATCCAAAAAATATGTCGGAGGGGGAGTTGATGGTGGCGATAATGGGGGAGCATTATTCCATGTATACAAACATCGTGGCACCACACATTTATTTTGACTTTGTGACCATTTGGTTGATGTTGTCATCGATCTACGATGTGCATGAAGCTCCTCCCCCATTAGACAAAGTCGAGAGGTAGTGGAGTGATGGGGTCTTCCTCTCAAGCATCGTGGAGCGGTGCGGGGGCTATGGAGATTCCTATGCTTCGAGAGTATGTGTTTCCCTCATACTATATATAGTTGGGAGGGAGAGGGCAGTCTAGATTCCACACCGTCCCCAAAGGGTGATAGGTGGTTTTCCTCTTATTCTAGAAGAAGACTTCCAATTAGGGGTAAGTCTTCTTCTTCCTCAATTGATTTATGCACTTGATTTTTAAATTTCTTCCTATTACTGACATGATTTATTTTATTGGCTCTTTCTTTTGCAGACTTTGGTTAAACGGACGTATCGGTTGTGTGACTTCGAAGACTGGATATCTTCTACGATTGAGCCGGTATGAGTGATGGCTCAATCCTTTGCAGACTTTGGTAAATAAAGAAATGCTCAAGAAATTCTATTGTAAAAAGTTAATTTTTAAAATGGATTATTTGGAAATTAAGAATACAATGAAGGAAAATAGGGGATTTTCTAAAATTAGGGGGTGCCAATCGACATACCCCCTGGCCTACCACTCGATAAACCTATTAAGAGACATTACTTTTCAGCCTTTGTTTCACTCTTGTAAAACTCACACTACTTTGATTCCTTCAATAATGGTGAGGACCTAGTAGCTTTCATTGGATTTTTGGTATACAAGGGGGCTTTAGGGGGTATTTTGAATCACCCCACCTTCTTCTCTTCTCTCTTTCATACAACTCCATTCTTTCCAATGGCTATTCCCATGACATAAATGTTTGCTACTTATCTTGAAGGTTTGTAATCCATGAGCCTCTATAGTGTTTATTAGGCGGCTTTCAACCTGCGTCGGGTTATTTTTTGACGTTACCATTAAATAAACTAGAGCTTAATGGAAGCTTCCATTCAATTATGATACCTTGAAGAACGTACGTTCCATTTCTAATTGGATGATATGTGTCCAATTTATGAGGAATTTTTTACCATGCTGGGTATTCAGCCTCAAACGTCGGCTACCATGCGTAATTTTTATTCTTCTCCTTCGGCTGTCTTAGTCTAGTTGTGTCACATATCTCCTCATGTGTCTCATCCACTGGTCAGCGGGGAAAGAATTTATCTTCCTAGAGTTCTTAAAATCGCACGTCAGAGGGATTTTAGGGACAATGGGTTTGCTGGACCGGTGACCTTGGGCCTAACTGCAAAGATGCTTTTAGTGACTAGCGGTATGACTACAGACACTTAAGTGGATGCCATTGTATTGTTCATGCGCTATCATTGTAACCCAGCGACTACTATCCTAGCAGAAACACTGAACAGTCTAGGTGACTGGAAAGAGAATCCCTATACTTTTTTTGAGCTAGTCATGTGATGTTGTTTATGTTGTTAGTAGAGAAACTTTGACTGTATGCACCTCTCAAGCACCCTCTAATCGATATCCCCAACTTCTTTCTTTGATCATGCATGGAATTCGATTCATATGTGTAGGAGTGGATTGACTGGTAGTTTCCAAGTGGAGCTGGTAATCTTCGTTAGTCTGTACCATAGTGGGATGAGTTGCGACTTCTTATGAATTTAGACAATTACCATTATGTTCGGCCAGTAGGCCTCCACTGGACCCCTTTTTTCCTCTCTTAGAGGATTTTACACCAAGTAGGTTGGGAATAGATTATCCCTCCCTACAAGAATACCTTTTTCCTTATGTGGGACTTAATTGAATCTCCGAGGACGTTTGCAGGGAGTTTATGGAAGCGCTGTGGACCTTCTTATTATCCGACCTAATATGTGGGAGTTTCTTTGATAGTTTCAAGAGATTATCTGAAGTGGCTATAGAAGGATTTGGTCTTGAAAGTTTGTTATGAGGAATCTAGGTAGAGGTAGCTTATTGTTATAGAGTTTGTGGAGGATGTTGTCGTGTCCTTTCGAATCTTTTCAAGGTGTACCATCACTTTGAGCATTTGTGGGTAAGAATTCAACATGGGAATTATTATAAATTCCAAGAAGATGATACTGGTTACGGTAGCGGCAATGATGATGATGAAGCGGGACCTTCTGAAAGTGAGAAAAGTTCTTTTGTGAAATTCTCTGGTGAAAAGTGATCAGTTTAGGTATTTTCATCTAGTAGGTTGGTGTAGTTTTAGGAGAGGTTTTGTATTTTACATATGTTTGGGGTAAGGTTCTAGGTATGTTTGGGTGTTTGGTGGGTGTAGGTTTTTGGTAGATGTGGGTAAGAGTTTGGGATTTCCATTGATGATGATTCATGTAAAAGTTGTGTTTTAAATAAATGTTGATTTTATCAAATAGTTTTATGCCTTTGTCGAATAAATTTTTATGTTTGAAGTGCTTATACTAATCGCTCAGGTATACATAGTCTTTTAGTTTAATTAAACGATGAGAGAGACTTATGCCTATTGATGGTAAAAAGGAAAATAATTTTGAGAAAGATAAAGGACTGTGCCCAAAATTACTTTATGGGTAGCTTACATACCTTTTGTGGAGATAAAAGAAATTCTAATAATGTTTGAAAATACTTTGAGAGGATCAGGTCCTACATAGTTCTTGTAAAGGGAGACTGGTTGAGATGTTTTTTTAAAATATAATAGGGAAGAGAATTGCGTAGCTCAACGAGAGTTGGATTAAGGTTAGAATTTCTTGAGATAGTTTAAGTTGACTGGGCATGCCATCTCTTCTCCGTCTAGATCGAGGGTCCCAAATAGGTTCCATATTTTCTTTGAGAATAAGGTCACCTTCTCGCACACTGGGATCTTTCACTTTCTCATTGAATGATTATGCAATGCGATGATGATATCCTTATACGTTTGTATGTGGTATAAATATTTTTACCTCTTTTCATCTAAGATTGTCACCTCATTATAATGGCTTTACTGCCTATCAACTTCTCCAAATTGAATTTTGAGTATCACCCACAGGGAAGATATTTTTTTGTTCGAAAGGCAGGACTACCTCCATGACAAAAATAAGGGAGTAGTAGGTAGCCTCGATTTTTGTTCTTATGGACATGTGATATCCCCAGAGGGCGTAAGCGATCACATTATCCTAATCTATGTAACTTTCTATCATTTATTGATTATAGATTTAAGACTTTTATTGGCGGCTTCAACAACTCCATTGGTTTGTGGTCTTTAAGATGAAGACTCATGTCTATTAATTATATACTCTTCGATCACTTCTGCAGTCTCAGCTTTGAAATTGAGTCCATTATCTAATACTTGCTCATAAGGTAATGACAAATGATATTCTTCCTAATGAACTTGGTTATTTTGTTTTCATTCAGCACTGCGTATCATTCAACTGCCACCCACTTAGTGAAATAATCGATGGCGACTAAGATAAATATATTCCCATTGAATTCTTTATGAGTGACTTTCTCAATAATGTCGATGCCCTAAATTAAGAAGGGCTAGGGAGAAGTTATGTTGTATAACTCCCGGGTAGGTAACTGCTGGAGATTGACAAATTTTTGGCATTTCAAATATCGTTTTGACGTAGGAAGTGGAGTCCTACACCATATCAGTCCATAGTACCCTTGTTGAATGATCTTCTTGTAAAGCATATGGTTGTTCATGTAGGGTCTTCACTCCTCGTCATGAATCTTCAGCATAATCTCCTTAGTATCAAGCCGTAGTGAATCCATGATTTTTTTCATGGTAGGTCAAAAGGCAATTTTTTTTGGATTATTTTGAGTTTTATACAAATTTTAACCTTGAAATGCCTAAAAAACTACTCTCAATCATTATTAACAATACCTAATTAATTTCAAGAAATAAACAACACTTAATAAATATTGACAATACCCAAATTTTAGTAGTGATAACAATTGAATTTTGCTTAATATGAAGTACGAGAACGAGTTAACTCACCTGGAATCATTAGGGTTCAACCTAAGCGCACCTGATGGAACAAGTACCTCATCGTCCCCATCTAACTTCTTCTGGAACCAATTAATATTCAACACCTAAAAACACCAACAAACAAGTAGTGAAAAATAAAATTAAATAAAAAAATATAAAAGTAAGATATAATGTCCAACCCAAACTCGGATTCCGAACCTCCACGGTTAGCTCAAACCTCTTCGACCCTTGCTTCCAAACTGACCCATTTTTCCCCACAACCAGCAGAACTTTAAACCCAACTGTTATCTCATCCCAAACCCACTTCAAAACCCGAGTTCTATTTAATTCCGATCTACCCAAAACAAAATGCAACCATGGTTCCATTCAATTTCGAACTACCCAAAACCTAAGTGGGCCACGAGTTTCGATCAGAAGCCCCAACATTCACCCCCGATGACATACCATTTCCCTCAAAACCTGAAACTGATTGTAACCCAAACCTCCAACCCTAATTTTTTTTTCAAATTTGAACTGGGACAGCCGCCCCAACTTGTCCTAACGTGCATTCGCCCCTGGTATCAGGACCCATTAAGCATTATAGATGAGTTCCATTGGAGTTTATTTTGAATAAGTCTTTACCACAAATAATATAATGGGCAACGAGTTTTTGAAGGGTCATACAGTCATTTTTATCAGCCTTTTGAGAATATCGATCATGTTTGAGGAGACACTAGAAAAGATGCTTTATTATACTTGTCCAATTTCAGGCCCACCGGGAGGAAATATTGAGCCTCCCCACCATCATGCACTCGGGGCACAAACTCTAAAGGATATAAAATAACTGTCGGCACGGTGGCGCGAGGTGTGTAATTTTGATAGAGATCAGAGTCTCCAGTATTTTTACTCAAAATAGACAAAAGAAAATAGTCATCTCCGAAAAGACAACACAAAAGACTACTAGTGCAGGAAAAACTAAGATGATATGGGCTCGAAGACTATGTTAAATAAGAGGAAGGTGTTAGACATGCATTTCACCCTTTTGGTCTCTCATGGACAACAAAATGTCCTCCTTCTATAAAGTGTATGTATAAAGTATTAAAGTGTGTGCCATGAGTATATAAAGATGTATAGGTGAGGAGTAAAATCTTCATATCCACATTATGGAAAGACGGGAACGAATCATTCTAAGGAGTAAGACTAATAGAAAAATATGCGAAGGTGACTAAATATGAGCGATGCGCCATTTTGTGACATCACTGTGGCAAAATGAGTATGCATGTCAATGGGATCGTTAAAAGGTAATAAATACAAAAAAGGTCAATATATGTGTAGAATAGAAGTTGAAAGATATATGAACAATGCACATGATCATGATGTCACTATGAAAAAGTGGGTACACATGTCAACGAGATTCCAAAAAGATAATAAATATAAGAAAAACTAAGAAAATGAACTAGAGTGTATATGAACACAAAGATGAAAGCAAAAATCGAATGCGAATCCTGAAAGTAATTCCATCTAGACTGCATAGGTAAAATGGCATCAAAGTTCACGTACTTCATATAATCATATATTAGAGTTTCTCTTTTTATTTTAAGAAAAGTGTGTAAAAAAGGTGGTGAAAGTGTGAAAAGGTGGAGAAACTTTAATTTGGGATTTAGAGAATAAACCCTATTTTGGGATTTTTGAGAATTATAAAAATAGATTTGAAAGTAATATGTAACAAAAGTGAGGTTAATGATGAAAGGAAAAAATGACTAACAAAGAAATGTTCTAAAAGTAATAAAATATATGAAATAACACCAAATTGGAAAAGTAAAATGAAAAAGGTTTGAATGTTTAGATTCTGATATGTAAGAGAATATGGAGGTGAGGGTGGTGTAAGAGAATGTAAGGGAATGTCTTTGGGAGTGATGTAATAGAGTTGCTGCACAAATTACGGAGTTGAGGGATCTATGATAGTGAGGTCCTTTAAATAGGAAACCCTAAAAAGACCACGTTTCCCTTGGGAGCTGTATTGGTCAGAAAATGAGCTGACCTACCTATCAATAAGGCATCCAAACTTGTTAGCCAAGTAATGTATTACCTGTCAGTTGACGGGTGGGTGGGTATGTGTGCCAATTGGCAGGTTCTTTGAATTTTTTGAAATAATAGTCATAAACTGCAAACCATAAGTTCAGTTTTTTCACGGTTGGGGCCGTTAAAAATAAAATTAAAATATTTATGAAAGTATGTTGAGATACTCTAGGGTCTATGAGTTTACCAAAGTCTAATGGGGCTCAAAAAGCATATAGTTATTCTCTTATTAGGGTTTAAAGGAGGACTGGGAGCTTGGGGTTTGAAGGGACTTTGTTCAGACCATATGTAAGAGTTTGGGTGTGAGAATGGGTATCTATAGAGCCCATATATGATCGAGCTTAGGGTAAGTGAAGGTCCTCTAGTGATAGACACTTGGTGGAATTTTAAGAGTGTTGAGTCCCCGTGTGTTGGAATTCTGGTGAGGATAGAAAGTTGGGGCACTTGTAGAGACCCCAAAGTGGTATTTGGTCATATTGGTGAAAAAGGTTTAGTTTTTAGGAACTCTGGAGTGGGTGCGACCAATATAGAGGCTTTAGCTAATTCTGAGGGTCGAAGTCAATTTTGAGGACCTAAGGAGTGTATGCGACCAATTTAGGGGGGCCGCGATCGATTCTGAGGGCCGAGGTCAATTATCAAAAGCTATATTGTGTATGCGATCGATTCAGGGGATCGCGATCGATTCCGAGGGCCAAGGTCAATTATAAATACCTAAGGACTACATGTGATCAATTAATGAGATCGTGATCGATTTCGAGGGCCAAGATCAATTTTAAGGACCTGAGGAGTGTATGCGATTGATTCAGGGGATCATGGCCGATTTTAAGGGCCAAGGTCAATTTAAGGACCCATGGATTGTATGCGATCAATTCAAGGGATTGTAACCGATTCTGAGGGCCAAGGTCTAAAGAATATATGCAATAAATTTAGGGAATCGCGGCTGCATATTAAGTACATGGTCAATTATGAGGATCTAAGGAGTGTATGCGATCAATTCAAGGGATCATGGCCTATCATGAGAGTCAAGGTCAATTTTGATGATCTAAAGAGTGTAAGCGATAAATTCAGGGGAGCATCAGAGACTTTTAAGTGAGTTACAGTCGTAAGAGTTCCTAATATGGAAGTGGGAGAGAATATCGATGGATTTTATGATGGAGATACTGAGGTTCCAAAGGTGACATGATGTTATTTGAGTCATTGTCAACATAATGACTAATGTGGCTCACTTTCTTCCAGTGTGGACAGACTTCACACTAGAGAAGTATGTCGATTCTTTACTACAGTAATTATCCATCTCCATGGTGTACCACTCGACATTGTGTTCGACACAGACCATAATTTTGTTTCCTAGTTATGGGGAGATTTTAGGAGGCTATGGGGGTACATTTACATTTGAGTACCGCGTCTCACCCTCAAACAGATGGTCAAACCAGTCGGATTAATCATAGTTCGTATCCAATGGGTACATGAGAAAGAGGACGACATGCTAGAGATATACAGAGATCTTCTTGTCAGGTATATAAAAGTCAAAATTTAGGGACGAAATTTCTTGTTTAAAGAGGAGGAATGTAATACCCTTATTTTATTTCTTTTATTTATTTGTTTAATTAAATATTAATTACCTTTTAATTAGATATTTCTTATGACATGCGATATGTAATTTAGTGTGTATATATATTTCTTGTGTATTCTGACATAATTATTTTGTGTGCTTCTTGGATATGAATCATTTTAGAAATTAGTGAGCACACATTAATTCTTTAAGTTAAATATTTAAGTGACTTAGTATTCTGGGTGACTATGGAATGGTCAGGGGCTGAGTGTTGGGTTTTTTCTTATTTGGGGTATTCTTTCGGTATTGTGTTCCACTGATCGTGAAATAGGTTGTCATAATACCGAGTCATAATTAATTAATTGATAATTAAGATTTAAACTTAAGTTATGCGTATTACTTGACTTGCGGTATATGTTCATTTTTGGTTTGGTTCGTGGGACATTTAGAAATTACGATTTGGGTTTAAAATAGTGGATCATTAGTCCGTTGGGTTAGTACTTGGATTAGGCTAAGTTTTAAACCATTTGGGGATTATTTTGGGCCTTTGGGGTTGAGGCTATTTTATGGCCCAAGACTAATTTCGAGTTTGATTATTATATTAGCATAATTTTGGGATTGTTTATTATATTAGCCTAATTATCTTAACTTATTTCACATAACACAATTTGGGAGGAACCCTAGTTGCTAATGAGGAAAGGGAAAAACCTAGGCTTTAGAGATTTCTAGATTCTGGGGAATAATTTTCACAATCATCCCAGGTAAGTTTAAATTGTATATAAATATAATTAGGTTTATTTTTTTGACAGTAATGATATGTTGGAATATGTTAATATATAATTATAATGTGGTTTGTGTTAATTATTAAACCTAATTTTGTGACTAAAAGAACCCTAGTTTATGTATTGATGAACTCGTGAAACTTTATTATAGAATCAACAAATTAAACCATGAATCCTTTTAATCTAACTTCAAAATTATTAGATATGAATGATATATGATGTAATATATAAAATCCCTAAGTTAATCATGCAATATTATTAGAATTCATAAGTTAATTGAATTATTCTTGTGTAGAAGATGACGTTAGGTTTACTTTTATAAATTATGTAATTAACCCTTAACAATGTTATTAATCCACTAAAACTTATAGACTTATGTTGTTAGCACTTATATGTTTAAAATATATGGAGGAGATGGGATAATTTTGTTGATCAGAGGTTGTAGGGTTTGAAGATTTTTAACTATGACTGTAATGGAAAAAATAAGAGGAAGAAGACCCCACTGGGCTCGTCATATCGATTCAACCTAGGCTCGAATTGATTCGACCCAGTGGCTATGCCCAGTGCGGGTTAATTTAAAGGTTTTGCATGGGGTTCATAGCTAGGCTAAGTTAGGGATCTTTTTGACAAATAAAAATATTTATAAACCAGTAGGTTTAGAGATTGATATCTACGTTTAGGAATCCTTGGGGTTAAGGTTAAAAATTTATATAATTGGTTAGTATTGAAAGCGTGTAATAATCGAAAATAGAAGATATTGAACTTATGACCCATTGCGTAGGGTTAATAGTTAATTTGTGTGAATTATGTGAATCATAACAGGGATGTGTGTGGGATCTTGGGTAATATACTAATAGAGATTTGATGGGGCATATACGATGTGAGTGCGCGGGTATCCTAATGAGCGCACAGTATCTACCTAGGTATTATTACCCTGATCCTACGTGCTGAGGTACTTGTCTCCCTATTTAGGACAATATGGTTGGATCCTCTCGTATAGACTTGGGTATGGGGTTATATATTCGGTGTGATAGAGTATTGATTTCTCTTTTGATGTTGTTCTGAGGTTATAGGGCTGGGACGTCCTATAAGTCTAACAATTAATGTCACGAGTAACCCCCGAAGGCAATAAGAATAGGCCTTCATACTTTGGATTTTGGGTTGTTCATTGCCCATATGATTGGGATTTGAGTGGGGTATACTCAATTGGATATTGGATATTTGATTGTGTGATTCTTGTTTATTAATACATTGTGATTATACTAAACATGTATAACAGTAGTTACAACTTGGAAACTGTTAAAACTAGAGTACTTAAGTGAAAAGATAAAATTATGTAATATGGGCCTCATTTTGGATTGAGATTAGATCCACATGCTTATTTTGGATGTTTGGGTTAGGATAACTTAAAATCAACTCAATATGGGAGGAAGATGTATTCTTATTATTTTGGCCTAAATGTAATTATATTTTTATGGACTGTAGACTCATTAGGTTTAACCCTCTCTGTGGAACTGTTTTTATAAGTCCTATATTTCTGACACCGCCTTAAACTTGAGCATTTATAGTTGGAGACTTATCCATCATTCAATTTCAGTTGCATTCCTCCATTCCTAGTATTAGATGTCGAGCATGTAGCTCACTTTGATTACAACATTATTCTTTTAGTTATTCAGTTTTCATATTATATATCCAATCCCCAGTCATCGATTGTACTGGGATTTATTTATATTTGTGTCAGTATTATTTATAGATTTGGATGTTAGTTCATATGAGTTATTTATATTCCAATGTTGGAATTTCAGTATGAGTTGGATGGTGTTAGAGTTAGTGTCATTTTTTATCTTTACTATTTGGCATTGTCATTACTTATATCTTTTTAGTTATCTCATCCATGCCTAGAATGGTATTAATTGTTTTAATTTTCATATTATTTATATTTAGAACTAACCAATATATTTATGAATTTTACGGAGTGTCACAATAACTAGTAAAATAAAGTTAGTAAAATAAAATTGAAGTAAAATATTTTTTGTGGAGAGTTCTCCTATAATTTTTTCCTCCAATTTTTTTATAGTCCTCTGAATTGTAACTGTTTTTGTCAAATAACTGGTCAAAAATTTCTTTTTGAATTCGAAAAAATGTGCGTACCGACATGTGTGGTCACTATCTTTTGCTAACTACCTCCATTTGCCTAGTTCCGCATGGATGATCACTGGGCACCAAGGTGTTCTCGTATGTACGTGATTTCCATATTACCTTTAGAAAATTTTAGTCACAACATTTTGTTCTCATTTATTTTTCACGTGTCACTGATACATTGGCCATTTGGATATGGTTTAAACAATAGTCATAAAAAGTGAATACAATGACAAAAAGGGTAAAATTCAAAAAGAAAAATTAATGTTTTAACTCACTCTGTACATCTTAGCTTTATACAACAAAGAAAATGCCTCATTTATCCTTAAATATTGTAAAACATTTTTCTTCCTTATAAACAATTTTGTATTAAATTTTTTTTGTCACATGTCCTTGGTGTTACCCATCTTTGGATATATAATAATCTTTGAGACATCCGTTTTTCCAAAAACTCTTTTCATTTATCTTTGCCATATTCCCTCACCCGCAATTAATTGAAATGGGGGAGGGGTATACTTGGGGATTCAACCTTATTATCCGCATTTACTTGATCGTGCTCAAATCTAAATGCATTAAACTTGGGGGTTCATTTTCTTTGATAATTATTTTCCATGGCTAAAAAAATTTATTGGTGAAGAGATCCATACCATCTTCACATGAAACAAGGGAACTATATGTTAATGAGATTTAGCTATGAAAACTATACTCTTCACGAGGTTAGGCTACTCTTGACGGTTAAATTTGCCTCAAACATTTAAAGTGAGCCAGCTAAATCATCTACATCAAAGGGACTGAAAACTGGATGATAAAACTTTTCATTGAATCTCTGAGGAAGATAACGTAATATTTTGTCAACAACGATATCATCCAGAATGTTTTTTCCCAATGGCGAAAGTTGAGTTCACCACATCACTAAGAAGTGAGTATAACTCAATGAAAGATATGTTCTTTTATATCATAAGGAGTTTGCATCGGGGGGTTAACTATTAAAGTTTGAATTGATTCACAACAAAGGTTCCTTCATAGATTATTTTAAAATTTTCTCACGCCTCCTTAGGCATTTACAATTAGAAATAATCTAAAACCATTAACTCTTATAGCTCTGAATATAACATTTAACCCTCGAGCATTCCACCACTTTACTTGATCTTGTTATCATTCAATGTTTCATGTTTATTTTTAATCTTGATATTGTTGATATTTCGAAAATGCCACTTTCAACCTGTTAGCATACAATCATATATGCATTCATCAACTGATATTACATATTCCATCATATGCGCCTTCTAATAGGAATGTTTACTAGAATAAAATGAAGGAGGTAGGAGACATGAAGCAACACCCATCACGTATTAAAAAGAATCTAATTTAGGTTATTAAACATATAAAAAAACTCATTATGATACCAATTTAGAGTACGTGCTGTTGTCGGTCGTTACCCAATTTTCTAACCAACTTAAAAGATATTTTTCTTATTTTTAATGGTCAAACAAGATATATACTAAAGTCTATGTGAAAAGAGTTTTACCAAGCTTATAATAAAATTATTTATCTTATTATTAATTAAGACAAGTGGTTATAAATGTGCGAAAAGTTAAACAATCGCACAACCCCAAATATATGAGGGGAAAATCCATGGACGAAAAAATTGCATAACGAATTTGAAAGAAAAATGCACTAAGGTAGATACTTACAAAGAATAACTACAACTTACTATCCCTCTACATAACTTCCTTAAATACTCTGCCATACGTTATCTTCAATGTAGAAGATGCATGAAGAGCTAGAGAACACTAACAACCACGATCGATTTTGGCCCGCAACCAATGTTCTCAAACCAAACTGAAACTAAAATCTTATTTATAATTGAAGAGAACTTATTGCAATGAAAAAAGAAGAGAAGCCATAATATATACATTAATATGTGTGAGGTTATCATTGGCTGAAAAGTGTCGGTAAAAGTGTTTGGTAACTCAAAATCTCGTAAAGTATTTTTCAAACTCAAAAGAATTAAAACCTTAGTAAAAATACTAATCGTTTTGTAAAATGATTTATTCAAGTCTTGAAAATTCAAGAAGAAATATTAAAAAAGATTTATTGATAATGGAATAAATAGTTTGAATAACATGAAGTGAAGAATGATTTTTTTTCACTAAAAAATATGAATTGTTAAGCTTAAATGCAAAAACTATTTTATTCTTTCATTCTACCTAGAACGGTATATTGTACACAAGATGTATAGATTAAAAGGAACACTAAGTTTACTTAATCTTGTGTACTATACATCAAGTGAACATAGACCAAATCTTATATGTAAAACCTCGCGATATGACTTATGGCATAAATTACAATTAAGTCATCAAAAGATATCCTTTTGAACAACTCTATACAACCTTGTTAGTCGGCTACGAATGTAGTATGATAAAGTGAAGTGGATATTCGGTGAGGGGAGCTATCATCCAGCTATGTAATGATTTTGACTTGAGTTTTTAATACATCCTACTTTCGCGACCAACGATGGAATTTTCGCTGGAGCGAGAAGTCATCGTGTAGGTCGCAAAATGAGAAAAAAAATCATGGAGTGTCCAATGTTGACATTCCAAACAGGAAATATTGTTCAATCTATGAACAAGTTTTCTAAAAATGACATGTGTAGTTTTATACGAGAAGTATACTGCATATCGTATTTATAAATTCAAAATTTACAAGGTTAAGGATTTCAGAATTTACAAAAATATTTTAATCGATGGGTTGAAACGATGTTTGTTGGTCAAATACACCTTAGTCTTAATTGGCATGATCAAGACAACAACATGGATGCTATGGTTATGTTGATGATGCCTTTCAGTAACCTCAAGGACAAGACTCAAATAGTATTGTTATTAAGATATTTTAGACCGTCCTAACTACAATGGTATAATGAGTATACTATACTCCTACAAAATTGATGATATAGAGTTTGGTGTGTAGTATTTCTTAAGTGGATGTGATAGTGTGGCTGAATATCCAAAGAGATGTGGTAGTGATGATGATGTGGGTTACTTGGTTAGAGCTTGAGAGTGGGGCTTATATGATGTTGTGCGGAGCAACATGGGCTACGTTGCATCAAGGTGGGACATTGAGATCAAATAGGAGAGTTTTGTGAGATTTGTGACATGGTAGTTTCATTAGTGTGAGTCGTTGTAACTTAATCGTAATTAATTTAAAATTGCGATGATTACATTTAGGGGCATTTTGATTTTACCAACAATTTAGTTTTTATACTTAGATTTTTGTCACAATTTTGTTTTGCTTTAGAATTTTCAACTAAAACACATGGAAACCATATGTTGATTGGTCAAAGCGTTATCTTTCTTACAAAAAAAAATCAAGTTATCCTTATTGTAGGTTATTAGATACTCAATTACCCCTTAATTTGTCTGCTTACTTTAGACACTATAAAATTTATATGTTAGTTAAATAAGAAACCTTATTGAATCACTTTTTATTTATTTATTTATTAAAATAACTTTTTCCTCAAAATAAAAAATGAAATAATTTTTTTTAAATTCAAAAAAAGGTTTATCTAAAACATTTTATTTGACCAGTTTATTATTATTAAACATAGTAAAAAACAGTTTTTTCCCACTAATTTTATTTTAATTTTTTGTAAGTTTAATCAATTTTTCGTACAAAAAATAGTTTTTATTTCTCAATGTCTTCTTTATTCTTTTCCAATTTTTAAATATATCTTTATTTTTTTTCTTTTATAATTAAAAAAAGTTTAATAACATGTCTTATTTAATTAAAATATTAATATAATAAAGTGTATTGAGTAGGTAAATAAAATAAGGAAGTTTACAAACTTAACCCCAAAGTAAATTTAGTGGTGAATTCTAGTCCTTCGTTAGTCCTCGATTTGGAGAACTAATGTAGACACACATGACGTGTTTAATTGACTTCCTCTAGATATCCAAATGAACAACTAAAAAGGGTTATATTTGCATCACTAAATCGACCTTCCGGTTAAGTTTGTAAGTTTTGAAAGTATGAAGTAGAAATTCAATCCACCCAAACATTGGGGTTAGATTTGAATTGTCCCCATAAAATAAAGAGTAAGGTTAATTTGGGCTTTTTGTTAGAAAGATAATGAGTTGACTGGTCAACTAATTATTTCCATTCCTTTTGATGTTCAAGGTCTAAAACAAAACATTAATGAGTAAAATCCAACTATGAAAACTAAATGAGTTGTAAAGTCAAAGTACCTCTTATATCTATTGCATCTCGATTAGGGATCATTTATAGATTCTCTTGCTATAAAGCCATCCACACTCGATAACCTAAATGTCTAAATGTGCATTGTTTCTACCTACAATGGGTAAAAAACAATACACAGTCTACTGTACAAAAATGTATTGATAATGTAACTTTGCATTTTGGATAGACGATGGGTAAATGAGTCCCATGGGGCTGGGCGAGTCACAGTTTACCCTTCAACGCCTGTGTGCGCTAATATATCTCCCGTCCATCTTTTTTTTAATAAAAAAATTATTTGTTCAGAAGTTTAGAGGGTGCACAATCTATACATACTGGGCGAGTAATAGTCCCATATCCAGTACTGGGCCCCACTAACTGGGCGGGTTACAATCTACTGTCCACATAATTTACTCATTGTTCCACTCTGTTTTCCATAATGTAAATCTCTAAATTTATAACTTTTTACGTTTATGTTTTCGTAGTACAGATTTATTTTTTATTTTGATATTTGTGTATCGGTTATATTATTTTATATTTTCGAATCGTTCAAGGATCTAGAAGTTTACCTTGTTCAGTTTAAGTTGAGATCTATGAATATTATGGGTTTTTATTTATTGTCAATTTTATATTTTAAATACCCTATTAACACTATTTTACTTCACATACTTAGAATGATTATTAATTATTTGACGATTGTAATTTAAGTATTTTGAATTGATCGTCATAAATTCAGAAAAAAGGTGTGACGGAGTATCCCTTTTATTTCGACTATTAAGGTGTGTTTGATTGACATGAAAACTTTTCCAAGGAAAAAGTTGTTTTGACTCATATTTTACCTTTGTAGTACCTTGATTGTGAATACTTCATGTAAGAACAACACTCATCCACATTACAAGTGCTCCATCTCAAACCTCATTTTTAGTGAAAAATATTTCCTATCTACCTACCAAAGAACTGGCTTTCATTGAAATTAATAAAAGTAAGACAAAAAACTCATATGTTTTTCCACTCATTTTCCAACTTCTCATCACAATAAATTATTTTTCACGCATTTTTCTTGTTTGTAATCAAACATACTCTTAAAACTATTTCCAAGGCATGGGGAAAATAAAAACATTTAACTGTGCAAACTAATAAAGTGACTTCTAAACAAGCAAATGCTCTAGAATTTTCCAATTAAAAGCATCTGTAGTGGTGATATTAACATCCACGATAATTTGTAGTTTTGCAAACTCTTATGCCTGTAGTGGTGAGTTGATGTTGACAAATGCCGTATATGAATTTGTAGTAGTTCTCTAAACTTGTTGAACGGCTACTGAATTTGTAAAGGGTTCCTACGAACTTCATTTGTTCGTAGAAATTGCTACGAACAAATAAAGTTCGTAGAAAATATAAATTATTATTTTTAATATATATTTGGATTCTTACGAATAACTTTACTCCATAAGAGTTTCTACGAACAAATGTTGTTCGTAACAAGTATTGTTTAGAGTTCCTACGAACAACAGTTGTTCGTTGGAACTGTCTTACCAATTTAAGAGTTGTACGCCATCGTATACTTCACTCTCAGGCGAAAGGCAAAAGTCATTTGGTTTCTCTAAAGTTACCCTTTATGATCATCCACCGTTGTGGATGCTCTAAGGCCATCCACAATGAGATCCCATAAACTTAGGAATTTATGGGATGAGTTAACGGGTGAGTAGCACAATGAAAATTCGTTAAAAAAGGGTGTGGGGCGAGAAATATTCTTGCTCCTGGGCCAGGCGGCAAGTTAGCCATTGCACAAAAAATTATTTAAATACGGTGTGGGACGGACAACTGTTGTCCTTCTGGTCATGGGGCGGACAACAGTTGTTCTTCTGATATGGTGCGGACAAATGTTTTCCACCTTTGCCATTAACAAGATCCGTTATCCCTCATCTACACTTATGGAACGCTAAGCGGCTCCCCTCCAAATTATACAGATTATGCCACCCACTATGGGTCAAAAATCACCAAACCAAAGGATCCACAATGGGATTAGAGGACCCATTGTGGATGGCCTAAGAAGAAGAAAACCTAACGCTCCCGCGACGTTGCATTTTTTTCTTCTTCTTAATTTTTATATATGTTTCACCCTTTACGAGACACTTGAATGTCATGCGAGAGTTTTTTGCCTTCTTTTTTACTTAATACTCAGCAAAATAACAACAGATCATTTTAATGGAGCAAAATGATCCAATGATCGATAATAATAATAATAATAATAATAATAATAATAATAATAATAATAATAATAATAATAATAAAAGTATAGAGTTGGTCTTAGATGTGGTATTCCCTGTAATTGGATTTCTTCCTCTCCTCAAAGTTTTTTTAGCTTGGTTGGTTATGAATTATCCCTACTCATATTCGTTGTAAGGTTTATTTTAAATTTTTAAGAACGACCTTCTTGGGTCCATTGCCTAGTTGTGTAATCATTTTGATACCTTAATATAATGCTTTAGAAGCTGAAAAAGGGGTAATGAGATATTTTTTTTTTAAAACTAGAAGCTAGCCTTTTTCACTTTAGCTTAATATAAAATAAAAAGTAATGGGCCAAATATATTATTTGCCATTAAATAATGTAAACGTTTTTACAATAAAATTCTAAGACTGTATTAATAAACTGTTGGCACAAAATATCTCATCTAACAAACTGTTGGCATATGCTTGTGGATGCTCAAAATATATAAAGCTGAAAGTGTGTAATATATCTGCTCCATGAGCCACTTATTTGTTTGGTTTGTACATGAAAGAATAATATGCTAACAGTTTATGAAAGAATATTCTTAACTAGTGGATTGCGCTCAAGGGTCTTCATCACGCTAAAACTTTCAAAATGTTTCGGACAATATGTTGTCAAACATGACGTAATCATAATATTACGTATTCAAGTGTGTCAAATAATTTGAAATTAATTTGATCAATAAATCATTCTTGTTATGTTCAAATTAACGTATTGAGAATGCGTGATAATTGATTAACTTCGCAAGTTTCCAAGTAACCCTTATTTAACTAGCGTCTACTTTTAAACCAAATAAATTCAACCCTTAAACATGCACCTAAATCAACCCATCAAATATAAAGCATGCGACACAAAGTTAAGGAAAAATCCCCGAAGGGCAAAACCTTTTATTTCTAGAACTTTAAAGAATTTACAAGACCATTGACTTACATACAACCTGATAATCGCCCACAAGTGTAACGCACGGTGTCTTCGGTAAACCTTCAAAGCAACGGCTAGAAACAGTGTGACACAGAAATACCCGCAGGTGTCGGTTCCTATGTCGGCGGCTGGAATTTTCCCTTTCCAGGAGGGCAGCAATGAAGAGGAAGAAGCGGTCCACTTCACAAGGGTTGAACAACAGTAATGGTGTTCTTGGGTTACCAAACTTTGATTCACATAGATATGGAAGATGTGTGAATCTAAAAACCTAGAATCATAGGACTCAATAGGTGAAGACTTTAGGGTTGATATGCTCTGATAATCGTGTATAAGTCTTAAGAAAACCAACTGCTGATCGTGGTTTAAATAAGGGATCGAAACCCTACAAAATCGGCTGCACGATCTGGCAGTGATTATCCTCACCGGATCGGTCCGGTCGATTAGGCGGATCGGTCCGGGTAAGTCGGATCGGTTCTTTTTCTGAAACCGGATCGGTCTGGATGGCATCGGATCGGTCCGGGACTTTTGCCTTCATCGGTTCGCTATGGATCCGGTGGCTACTGGAGTCTGACAAAACGGATCGGTCCGGTAGATGGTCGGATCGGTCCGGTAAACCGGATCGGTTCTTTTTCTGGACCGGATCGGTCCGGCCAGGTCTGATTCCCAAATTCTTTCTTCTTTTGATCTTCGGATTTTGTTGATGACGATGTGATCTTTTCAACCAACAATCTTGTAACGGCGTATGACATAACATATACATAAAGATGGACAAATTGTCCTTACAAATCTCCCCCTATGTCTATGCCGGAACAAACATAAAAAATCCAAATTATCAAATATGAAATTTCCTATACAAATCTACCCTTCCATGAACCCAAAACTGAAAAAGTACAAGTGAATAAGACTGCATCGTTTGTTCTTCAATTCTTCAGGAATCTTCACGCTTTTCTCATCAGGGTGTGTATTATGGGATTATCAAGGATGTACCTACACACATGAGATAAAGCAAATACCAAGTGACGTATCGAGTTTGAAATGAGATAAACATAAGCATATATATCAATGTAAGATGGTATTCTCAGAATTTCAAAACTCCCCCATAATCAGATAATTCATTCTCCCCCTTTTTATGATGTCCCCAAATAGACAAATGAGAGAAATAAATCAAGTAATCAAGAACCGGGGTGTCACAAGGCATAAAATCACACCATGAATGAACATAAAACAACCAAGTCGGTGATAGCGTAAAAGAATGGGTGTGATCAAAATTCGATAGGAAAATCAAAGCATACAAACATGACATATGTGCACGATAAATATTGGATATTCCTAACGAATGAACTCAAATGCTTCCTTTGGTGTAAACGAGTGACAGTATAAGATATTGACTCAATCAAATCATCAAATCAAAGCTCAAAGTGATTTCTACACCAATAACGTCCAAAATGATTTATGCTTTTTCAGGACTTTCAAGGAAGTGCAAACCCGTTTTTCAATCTCCAACCAAACTCCCTCAGATTTTATATTTTGAATAGAGGTATACTAAATTCTCAAACTTTGGAGAATTGATGGTGAAACCTAAATGGCCCATATATGGCATGTATTGCTTTTTATTGCCTTTCAATTTTTTCGGGCTCTTTTAACCTCTTAGGACCTCGGATATTACAATTCCTCCATTTTTTAGGTCCTTTTTAACGGTGGCTTTTGCGCAAAGGATTAAAATCAACTTTCGCAGCCCCTCCCCGTTATGCAAATATGCGCACAATCTCACCAAACGGTTTTTACATGCAATCCAATCTTGTCAAGTTTTATCGCATTTTACACATTGTATAGACAGGATTGAGATGGAAACACTCAAGCCAACATGAGATTGACAAGTGCAATAATCAAATATAGCCGTGCATGTGTGCAATAAAGGATATAGGAGTCAAGCATGTAGGAAATATCACTAATTACATCTCAAGGACTCCAATCAATGTTAAGCACATGGATGAAATGATGTAGCCTCTCAAATCTCTATCAAACAGTCACATGGATATATGGAATGAAGTTGTGACTTGGCTATCTTAAATGCTCATCCATAAAAGGCAAATCTCTTTTTGAATTTTTTTTTTTTTTTTTTTCAAAGAATTTTATCAAAATAAAATCTTTTTGTGCTTTTCTCAAAATTTTTTCAAAAAAAAATCTTTTTGTATTTTTCAAAAACAAGAATATATACAAAAATGATACATACTAGCAATAGGCAACCAATGACATCATGAAAAAAAAAAAAACACCCTATGCTAGTAAACAAGTCAAACCTCAATCATTAGGCGCGGAGGGGTTTTCCAAAGGTGGTGACAACTTATGAAAAACCTCTATCAATTCTTGTGAAGTTTTGACTAAAAACTTAACTTGCTCACCTAAATGAGCAAACTCTCTCATGTAGTCTCCGGGAGCATGTAAAGTAACATGAGTGGGTGCATGTGTGCCAGAAACACGTGTAGAAGCAAAGCGTGACACATACCCCAACTTAAAGCAAAATTCCCTAAGGTGTCCTCTCCTCTTGCAATGTGAGCAAACATAAATAGGCCTAGGAACACCTCTCTCAAAAACTCTAGGACGCACTTTCCTAATAGGAAAGGGACGCCTAGGTGGGTTAGGATGAGACACATGTGAAACAGTCACTAAAGTGGGAACCGGCTCGGGTGCTAATTGGGAAGCAGAAGCACCGTCATGACTTATTCCTAACTTCTCACCTTTACCCTTAAGAACCACCTTTTCAACCTTCTTAGGTGCGTTCTCAAACTTGACTTTGACCTCCCGGGCACGTTCGAGATCACTCTCAAGTTGGGATACACGTGTCGTCAGACTAGACAACGTGTCGGCCAAATCACACTTCTCCTTTCTCAAAACCTCCTTCTCTTTCTCCAAATCTAAAACCCGACGACCTAAATCCCTATTATACTTCTTTGTTTTCAAGGTCTCAAAGTACAAATCTCTAAAAGCTTTTTGGAGCTCACTTTCATCTCCACTTTCACGCTCACTTTCTCCCTCACTTGAATCGCTCAAAACATCACTATCACATTCGTGTGCACTATTGTGGGACAAGGTGGTTGTGCTCACACGACTAGAAAAAGCTACACATTTTTCACCACTAGTCTCATCACCCTCATCTTCACTACTATCACTGAGTGTGGCGGGCATAGCAGTCTCTTTTCCCTTTCTCCTTATCCTAGTAGGACACTCTCTAGCTATGTGCCCTTTCCCTTCACACTCAAAGCACCTGATCTCATCCTCCTTTTCACTATCTTTGGTCTCCTCTTTCTTTTTATTTTTCTCAAAGAAATTCTTTTTGTTCATGTTGAGAAATTTTTTAAAATTTTTCGCAAGCAAGGCCATATCATTAAAATCAAAATCTCCCTCAGAATCGGACTCACAAACTTTTTCTTTCTTTTTCTTAAAATGAGTCTTTAAAGCAATCCCATTATCCTTAGCCTTAATGGTTTTGGGAAACATGTCAATCTCATAGGTTTGAAGATCTCCTACAAGTTCTTCCAACTTAAGTGATTTCAGATTTCCCAAAGAGTTCAAAACAGTGACTTTAGGAATAAAGCGTTTTGGGAGAGATCTCAAAATCTTTTTAACGACACGCGTGTTATCAATCACCTCACCCAAATTAAAACTAGTGTTAACAATGTCCGACAAACGTGCATAAAATTCATCAAAGCATTCGGACTCAGACATGGTGATAGTCTCAAATTGGGTGGCCAGATTTTGTAACTTAGACTCTTTAACAGCGTTCGTACCCTCATGTGTCAGTTTCAAAACATCCCAAGCCTCCTTAGACGTGGAGCACGTCATGATTCGGCGATACTCATCAGGAGTGATAGCACCAGAAATAGCACTCAGACCACGGGAGTTAAAATTGGACAACTTATAATCATCCTCAGTCCAGGCTGACACGGGTTTTAGAGAGGTGATGTTATTAAAAATGACCGTGGGAGGAGTCCAACCATTTTCACAAAGTAACCAAACACGCTCGTCAATAGATTTTAAAATCGATTTCATACGAGCTTTCCAGTAGGCATAATTAGTCCCGTCAAAAATAGGCATCTGATTATATAAGTGCTCCATAGGAAAAATTGCGATTTTTCACAAAACAGATTTTTTAAAAAAAATCAATATCACACGATTTTGCGGAAAATAGGAATACGCGATAAATTAGCGCAACCTGCTCTGATACCAATTTGAGAATGCGTGATAATTGATTAACTTCGCAAGTTTCCAAGTAACCCTTATTTAACTAGCGTCTACTTTTAAACCAAATAAATTCAACCCTTAAACATGCATCTAAATCAACCCATCAAATATAAAGCATGCGACACAAAGTTAAGGAAAAATCCCCGAAGGGCAAAACCTTTTATTTCTAGAACTTTAAAGAATTTACAAGACCATTGACTTACATACAACCTGATAATCGCCCACAAGTGTAACGCACGGTGTCTTCGGTAAACCTTCAAAGCAACGGCTAGAAACAGTGTGACACAGAAATACCCGCAGGTGTCGGTTCCTATGTCGGCGGCTGGAATTTTCCCTTTCCAGGAGGGCAGCAATGAAGAGGAAGAAGCGGTCCACTTCACAAGGGTTGAACAACAGTAATGGTGTTCTTGGGTTACCAAACTTTGATTCACATAGATATGGAAGATGTGTGAATCTAAAAACCTAGAATCATAGGACTCAATAGGTGAAGACTTTAGGGTTGATATGCTCTGATAATCGTGTATAAGTCTTAAGAAAACCAACTGCTGATCGTGGTTTAAATAAGGGATCGAAACCCTACAAAATCGGCTGCACGATCTGGCAGTGATTATCCTCACCGGATCGGTCCGGTCGATTAGGCGGATCGGTCCGGGTAAGTCGGATCGGTTCTTTTTCTGAAACCGGATCGGTCTGGATGGCATCGGATCGGTCCGGGACTTTTGCCTTCATCGGTTCGCTATGGATCCGGTGGCTACTGGAGTCTGACAAAACGGATCGGTCCGGTAGATGGTCGGATCGGTCCGGTAAACCGGATCGGTTCTTTTTCTGGACCGGATCGGTCCGGCCAGGTCTGATTCCCAAATTCTTTCTTCTTTTGATCTTCGGATTTTGTTGATGACGATGTGATCTTTTCAACCAACAATCTTGTAACGGCGTATGACATAACATATACATAAAGATGGACAAATTGTCCTTACACGTATTACCAATAAAATCATTATGTAAAGATAAAATTATAATTTCTCTCAATGAAGCATACCATCTTAACAGTCTTTCATAAATTAAAAGTTTGTAAATATTAAGGCCTCATTTAGTTATTTATTCAGAAAATTCGATTTAAAATTTATTTTTAAATACAATTTATAAATTCAGTTTTTTGTGCTTATAAATATTGATTTACGTTTGACAAGCTTGATTTTAATTTCAGTTGGACCTTACAAGAATAATAAACTCAAAATGAATTTTTTTACTATTTTAAAAAAATCGGTCAAACTGTGTCAGTTTTTAGCTGATACAGTTTGACCGATTTTTTTAAAATAGCAAAAAAAATCATCTTGATCTGATTATTTTTTTATGTTCCTACCGAAATGTTTAAAAATCATAAAAAAAAATCAATCCACAAATATTTTTTTTACTATTTTAAAAAAATAGATCTCATTCAGGATTCTCAAACTGAGACCTCGCTTGATCTTTTTCCTATATATATAAGAGGATAGTGTTTTACTGTTCCAACGAATCAACAACCGGGATTGAATTTTGACCATTTCCGGATTTTGGGTTTATAAATTTGAAGGTGTTTGATTTTTGGTGTGGATTCTGCAAATTTTAGGTTGGGTATTTTGATTGGATTTTATAGATTTTTACGTTGGATATTAGGTTTTTCTTTAGAGATTGCAAATTTGAAGGTGAGTATTCTTTTAGGATTGCAAGTTTTTGGTTATTGGTAAATAGTTATTTTATGGTCTACGGGATTCTCATGAATTTTATATTTTTTTGGTATTTTTTAGGGACCTTCGCTGTCATTTTCGATTTATTGTTATCTATATTTGAGGCATTTACTAATATTAATTTTGGTGTTACAGGTACTCACTTATACTATTTAACACTCTCTCAGGTACAACTCATAAATTTTCTGAGTTATTTAGCATGTATGTTAGGTAATCTTACTTACATTTATGTGTATTTCTAAAATTTATCGACTTTTAAGTTTCAAATTGCTCTCATCGTGTTTGATCATACAGTATTTTTGTTTTGGGTGTATAAATTGTGGTATAAATTCAGTATTTTTTTGTATTGCAGGTATTCTTTCTCCTATTTTCCATACCCTTAGGTATACCGAAATCCTATTTTTTATTTTTTTTTCATGTTTGACATTTGAGTTTTTTAATAATAATTTTGGGTTTTTTTATAGTATGCCACTCCTTTTTGGTATTGGTTTTTGTGTTTATGTATATTGAATAGTAACATTAACAGGGGTTTCGATAATTTTTTACAGGCATTTTGTGATAAAATGTTGTCTGAGATTATGTATGATTTGATAAAATTTCTGACAACCCAGGGGGTGTGGTAGAGCGGAAGGAGCTCTTCTTCCCTTAACCAAGGGTTGGGGGTTCGATCCCCGCCTTGGGCATGGAACAGCTTTAAATCCCTGGGCCAGCTGTCTCACCCATCGAGGTAGTCACTAAGTCGCTAGTGGATACCCTGGTGTAAACCAAAAAAAAAAAAAAAAAAAAAAAGATATAATTTCTGACAGTTGTTTTGTAATAGAATGTTGTCTGAACTTAAGGTAGTTATATGTGATAGAATGTTTTCTTTCATAGGGCTTATATTCCTATTCTGTTGATTTAGATTTATTTGATTGGGAGTTGTTGCATGCTTTCAGGTATTTTGATTGAAATCGAGTGGGTTATATTCTGTTTGAGGATATAAGGCTGATCAGTCATAACTTTGGCAAATTCATGTCACATGGGGATATCAATGAACTTTTCTACCTTCGTTTTCATGGATGAACCGGATAAATGAGGTAGTTTGTTTTCTACCTAGGTTTTCCTTATTTTTGCATTCCTTTTTAAATATGCCATACATTTTCCCATTCTTATTTGTGACTCATCCAAATTACATTTTCCCATTCTAGATGAGCGGTACTATCGAGGAATCTCAAATCTTTCTTTCGCCGCCATAATCTCAATAATAAGAATGATAGTACATCTCCATTTCCTTCCATTTTTTAATTATTTACTTTGTTCTTCTTTTCTCCCATGAGGGTTTTATTATCGTCTGTTTGTTGTATCGGGACTTTCCTAACTCATTTTACACAGGTTTGCAATGATTTAGCAATTCAAATAATGAAATTCCTTTGACACCTATAGTGTCGGGACTTCTAAATGTGATAAATGTGTTCAGACTGAATCTATGAAAAAATACGAATTCAGATATGTTCACACTATATTTTGAACATAGTGATTTAATACATTACTTTTATGTTTTATTTGTCAAAACTCATATGTGAGATATGATTCTAACGGAGTTATTTTTATTAATGATTATGGAATACCCTGTCTGCAACACCTTTCCTTCCACTGTGGCCATCTTTTTCAAAAAATTCTTATTAAGTGGTATCATTTTCTTTATTGTATCTGCTATATAGCCATCTTCAAGTGATCATATTGTACGTTTATAAAATCATACAGTTATATTCCTGTTTTGGGGCATGAATTTTTTCTTCGATTGATTTTTTTATAAAGGTGCATGCACTTACTATGAACTTAGAGCCATATAGCAATATATTATATTCATGTTATGGCTACGCAGAATGTATGTGAGTAAATTGTTGTGCTTCGAGGTGCTAAATTTAGCCATTCACCAGATTTTCAATGGTTTTTTCCAAATGATATTGCAATCCCTGTCACAGTTTTGTGGAAATTTGATTTCTTTTTTACCCTGCCATCAATGCCTATCTATTCGGAAGTTCATTTCCACTAATAACTAAATTTGGCATAGTAAGAGACTGGTTGTGGCTTATGGGCTGCTTAAAGTTGTTTTTAGGATAATTATAAGAATAGCGAAAAACTTCGTGTTTGTGGAGACTGCCATACTGTTCTAAAATTCATTTATGGAATTGTTAATAGGGAAATTAATGTTCGGAATGTAAATAGATTTCATCATTTTAAAGATGGAAAATGTTTGTCATGATTTTTGGTGATCATGAGGCTTTGATAGTATATATCTCATTGCCTCTCGGAGTATCGATCTAATTTTGGAGATAAGTTGGCCTACTTGAACTTTGCTATAAAAGCCAGACAATTAACTTGGGTTAAGTTATCGACATTTCTTGATATTAAAAATTCATATTGGTTTTAAATCAGTCATTATCCAATGTTTAAAATTAAAATTTGTTCAGTTTTATCCTCTAATGTTTTTTAGTATGATGAGTTATGGGGAGATCATCTAGCCCAATAAATGAAATGGAATAGGTGACAATTACTTGTATTACTGTTGTCACAGTAGCAATAGGAATTACCCCCGTCTTGAGATGGAAGCCGAAGCAGCAGTTTGAAAATTAGAAGATAAATCTGCGTTTTAAATAAAGCTGAAGCAGCAGTTAGAGATGGAAGCCGAAGCACCAGTGTTAGGGAGATCATCTAGCCGACCAACATCAGTCGGGACCAAACTTCATACCACCAGCCACCACAAACTTTGTGAGTTTTTTTTTATCCTTCAAATACCCATTTTTATCTTTTCTCTTTGTGATCCTATAATATATTTTCTTGCTTTTCTGATCAGATTTCCTCACTCTATATTAATTTCATGAGTGTTTCTCTTGCTTTTCTGATCTGATCTGAAAAAACATGAGTATCTTTGTCTTCCCAATTTTTGTTTATATTTGAGATCTTAGGGGACTATGCTCCTATGACTAAAGGGTTTCATTTATGATGTTGCATCAATGTTTCATTCTAATTAACAGCTTTCCTGAGATCTTAATTTTAGGAGCTATAATTCAACACTTTATTTTATTAATCGATGTTTGAACTGAGTTGAACTATAGCTCCTAAAATTAACTGCTATCTGCATTTTATAAGATCGATGTTTGAACTCAGTTAATTTTATTTTTGGAATAGATAATGCATCAATGTTTGAAATGAAAACTCCATGTTGAACCGAGTCGTATTATATCTCCTGAAATTAACAGTTCAACTGCTATCTATATTGAACTGCTATCTGAATCAACGTTGATCTGCTATCTATTTTTAGGACAGTTAACTCTATGTTGAACTGTTGTCAACTTGTCAGCATATCTGCATATCTAAAATAAACTTAACCATAACTCCGAAAATTAACTGCTATCTTCTATCGATGTTTGAACTGAGTTGAACTTCTATCTGCATATTTCTCTATGTTGAACTACACGTTGAATCAATGTTTCATTCATTCTAATTAACTGATATCTGCCTTTTTTAATTTTAGGAGCTATAGTTCAGCACTTTATAGTGAATGCATTATTTGTCCTCAAGTTCTTGGGGGAAGTCATGATGATGAATCGTCACGAATGAGTCAATACCTATATTAAATGTCTATGTTGCGTCAAAATATATATAACTTCAAAGAGTCACTTAATAAGACATGATACCAGTTGTGTTGTCTATAATGTTATTGTACAACACATGGTTCAAAGTATTGGTCGAGTTGACTCGGTATCGGCCGAGTCAACTCGGAATTGGAGCGCACATATCCGATACCGAGAGACGTTTCAAAAAAACACTGAATCGGCCGAGACAGCCGCGATATCGCCTAGACAACCGATTCCGAGGCGCCTCGCCGCGATATCGGCCGAGACAACCGATTCAAACGATATTGTCATATTTTGTTTTATTTTTTGATAGAACTTTTATCTTTTACCATATTTCTTCGTTGTTGAAAATATATTGTAACATTTACAAAATGGTATTACTTTTTCAAAAGTATTAACATTAATTTTTTAAAACATAAAACTCTTTTTTTTTTAAATGACTACTAAAAAAAATATATAAATCTTTTAAAAAGTAGTACTCTTTTTTTTAAAAAAAAAATGACTACTAAAACTCTTTTTTCAAAGAAATGTTATTTTTTTACAAAAAATATTCAAATCTTTTACAAAAAATATATAATGTACAATTATGTTTGTAAAAAATGTACATTTCTGTACAAATATTATTTTGTATGTTTTTTGTAAAAATGTAAAAAAATGTATATTATTGTTAAAAAAAATGTACATTTTTGTAAAAAAATATATATTTGTACATATTTGTAAAAAAAGTGTACATATTTGTAAAAAAATGTACATTTTTGTAAAAATGTCCTTTTGTACGTTTTTGTAAAAATGTACATTTTTGAATTTTTTTGTAAAAAATGTTCTTTTGTACGCTTTTATAAAAATGTAAAAAACAATATACATATTTGTTAAAAAAATGTACATGTTTACAAAAATGTACATTTTTGTAAAAATGTTCTTTTGTACGTTTTTCTAAAAATGAAAAAAAATGTACATTGTTGTTAAAAAATGTACATTTTTGTAACAATGTTCTTTTGTACGTTTTTGTAAAAATGTAAAAAAATATACATTGTTGTTAAAACAAAATGTATATTTTTGTTTTTCAATATTATTATTGGTTTACTATGCAATATTGAATCTGACAACTCTACCGCGCTTCAGTATAACAAATTCTACAATGCATTGCATAGTGAATGATGGGTTTGAATGTATCTCATTGGTCCACATTGTTAATCTTATTTTTTTAAAATTTTATATATTTTTTCCGGAATTTTTTGCTCTCTCTAAATAGCGTATCTTTGCGTATCGCCCTATACCCGACCGAGTTAAAAATCGGGTGTTCGATACCGGGACCGATACCGAGACTTTGAACCATGGTACAACATGATACCAGCTGGATTAATATTTATAAGTAAAAAAACACATACTAGGTAGAATTCTAGACCATGAAATTGAGAATCGGTATGGATTTACCCCAAGTGAATGCATTGTCTCAATGTCTTCCTGTGACTATTTGTTGATGCATAAGGGATAAGTGGGTTGATACACATGTGGAGTTAGTCTAATTATAAAATTATCTAATAGATCATGCTTAAAAACCCAAGTGATTAAAGGGGCACTTACTGAAAACGTTAATAACTTAGTAGTTATTAATATGGTTCTTCTAATTGTAGTATTCATTTTTATTTGGTTTGGTTTGGTTTGGATTTTAGGGCATTTAGTTCTCTCTCAATTCCAAAATTAACATTTATTTGACATGAATGCAGGGCTGGAATCTTATTATTGTGAAGACAACTAACTTTTATTTGACATGGATGATATAAAAAATGGATCAATAACTATATATTGTTGTTTCTTACGTATTCTGGATTCTAATGTATTCAATTTTGGTACTTTTTCTAAACAGATTGAACACATTCCTAACATAAACACGGGTATCGTGATCCGTGAGGCTTATGAAGTGCGCATCATTCATAGAGAAGGTGTGTTACAAACGGGTATCTAAACCGATCGTTAAAATATTTGTTAGATTTTACTTTTGAGATCATTGAATATTATTGGATTGTTTTTTATCCCTTGAGAGTGGATAGTCCAATAAACAAAGGAGTCTATGTCCATTTTTTTTTAAATGGACACTTTTCTTATTTGAAGCGCAATTTGAATTTAGTTTATGAATGTTTTATATTTCATGTTATATGTGAATTTGTTTGACGAATTTAGACTATTTAAATGTCATTGGACAATTTGTTATTTGTTAAGCAGGGTGGATAGTCCTATAAACAAAGGATATTATGGTCAATTTTTTTTAAAAATTACACTTTATTTTGTCGGGGAACGATATTTTTGCCGTTTTGAATTACGTACTTTGAAACTTTTAGCGGTTTCCCAATTACGTATCATGTGTGTGTTGATAATATTATTTATTATCATACACGTGTAATACATGTATAAAATTATATATAAGTATCATGTGTGTGTTGATAATATTATTTATCATATAGATTTTAGTATATAGATAATTTAATAATACATACATATACGCAATTTTGTCTACGTGTACATATATAATTTTCATTAATTATAATTACATACATAATAATGTATTATATATGTATATTACATATTAAGGTATAAATGCATAAAAATATAAAGAATGAACAATTCTGAGTTGAAAAACAGAAAACATAATTTAGAAAACTGTCTTTTGTTGTTTTAGGAAAACATGATTACAATTATTATTTAAGCATGTGTATCCATAATATTTTTTTATTATTCACATTTCACACTAAACTGAAAAGTTTTATTTGTGTTTGTGAATCGTGTAAATTTTAAATTCAAGTTAAGAAATAATAAACTCTAATTCACTAATCAAGCCCAAGGTAAACCAAATCTATACAGTAATATTGGTGTTAAATAGCTTTTCATGAAAAATACTTATTTTGTTTAATTTTTTACTTTTGCGACGTTTGATTTCAATCACATTTTATGAAGAAAAAAATTGTTATCTTTATGCAATATTATAAAATGAAGTATTTTTGAACTCTCTTATTATTACATTTGAAGTCTCTAGTTTTATTACTTTCATCAATCTCTTTCCCTTCATTTATATAGTTTTGTTTTCATCATTCATTTATCTATCTCCAGTTTTATTATTGTCACTTATATATCTCTATGCATTTATCTCTTTTTTTCTCTACCTTTCATTTATCTCAAACAATTATTTTCCCTCCATTATTTTTATTTATGTGAATTTATTTAAAATTATTTTGTATTCATATTTTCCTGTGCCATTCATTTTAAATCGCTCTCGCTTTGCACATGGTTGAATACTAGTAAATATGAAAAGTAATCTGTAGTTTTGTCATTCTTCACAGCAAACACTCATTATTTGCTCCTAAAAAAAATTATATTAAAAAGTTCAAAAATATGAACAAAACACTCATTTATCTTTTTCCACTTCTTCTCAACTATATCATCAAATATAGCCTAAAATCTATTAATAAGGTAAAAAAACTTAAATATTGAGTTGACGACTTGGACTGGGCTTGGTAAGTGCTAAAACATATGGGTGGGGCAACAACTAAATGTGACAATCCCCATTTTTCACATAAATGTTGGTCAGACACAACACGCCGAAGATGGAGCTTATCTAACAATCTATATCATCCTACGCATAATAATAATAATAATAATAATAATAATAATAATAATAATAATAATAATAATAATAATAATAATAATAATAATAATAATAATAATAATAATAATAATAATAATAATAATAATACATTTGAATTTTAAATTGACATGGACAACAAACCATTTAAATAGCAACCAACAATAAATAAGTCCAACACCCAACTAGTAATAAAAACTCCAACATAAGTTTAATTGATCTCAGAAAGACTGAATAATAAACTTCGATCTTATGCCCATACAATCTCCGAAATAATGAAAATGACTGGAAAGGGAATAGCAACCTAAACTAGAGTCAATCAAACTAGAATGATTGATTAGCAATATGACCCAAGTCTGATCTCCTCTCATCCTGATAGGCAAACTTGGGGGAAAAAATATTTTATAATTTGGGTCAGTGACCTAGATTTGCAAGAATTATCTTACAGAATCAAAATTCAATTATGGCACTCGTATACAATAAGTATCTCACAACTCATGTGAGTGCAATACTATATGCATAACCACCCAAGTTCCCATTATGAATTTCGATAATTACCATAATAAAATACTAATAAAAATGTTTAACATAATTCATACACTGAATCTAATCATCTACACATGTGTTTCTAGTTCCAAGAGTAACCCATAAGATACTAACCACAATAAATAACATATCACCCATTATGCATTTTTTGTAATATTGGATTCATTATCAATTGTCTACATTATTAGATTACAGGAAGTTAATCTTAGTTAGTTTATATAATTATATATGCTCTTCTATATATACGACACATAAAGGCATCTACCTTGAGTGTCTCGTTCGTACTCTATCGGTAAGTCTGGAGGAGTCCCTCTTTCAAACGGATATCACAAAACACACAAGTGGAACGGTCCCAACATAGTACACCATCGCACGTTCCATACTCTCGATGGTGACAATGGGTTCCAGCCTCTACACCTACATTCTCATAAGTGGTGCTGCTACATAAGACCTAAAATAATGACCTAGACAATGCCTAACCCACCTGTGTCGGCGCATGCTACGGTCCCGAGAAGTACACAATCCTAACTCATAGGTCGTCCACGACATGGATATGTTCACCCAAATAAACAAATACATATTTGTAACACATAATATGTATAAGTAATTAATTTTATACTTACCCCAAGAACTCTCATCAATCTTCCATTTAATATCTTTACTTTAAAAATTTCCATCAAGTTAATGGTCAATTTCCCCAACAAATAAAATTGTGATACAAATCTATTTTTAATAAATTATCCACTCACTTGGAGGACCTCCCACATACTCGCTTAAGTTCGTAAAAATCACTCAAACGATTCCCCTATCCTACCCTGACCCAGAGGCCGAATCAATTCATCTCTCGGGTCGAATCGGTTCCCCCCCAGACCAAATTGATTATCCTTGGAGGCCAAACCGATTCACAAACAGGAAGTAGCCTAGAACTGTTGCAATTCTTCTATATGAGATCCATTCTCCCCGTTTTCATCTAAATGCCTTACCCATTTACTTAACAATAAAATTAGATTCTTCATAATCTAATAACACTATTTAGATAATTAAATAACCAAATTAACATAAGATTTTTACTCCCCAAATCCTAGAAATTAACCCAATTATTAGAGTTCGTCTAAGCTAACTTTTGATCATCTTTTCTATCTAACCATTCTCAGATTTTAGGGGTCAACATTAAACTATAATCGTCACAATATCAACCCTACAACATGAATCCTAAGGCACAATTCCCAATTAATATTATACCAATTTCCAGGCTTGTCACCAATCATTTTAATCCTTAGACATCATAGTTCATATTTGATTTTCAAGTTCATTAGGTTCATTCCAATTATTGCAAATCATTTAATTGACTAATTAGCCCTGAAATCGCTATGAGGAATACACAAGTGAATTAAGAAAAAAATTGAAATTGACTTATCAAGAAAATTCTTACCTTAGACTATTAATTAGGGATCTCCACCTCTTGGATCCTTGATCTCCCTCCCTTCTCTATCCCTGGTAACCTCTTTAATGGGCGTGGGGCTGCTAGAGGGTTGAGATGTGGTGGATGGTAATAACTTATCACTTAGTTAATTACCCTATTATAATCACTAATCCCGAATTACCCATAAACCTCCACCTTTTGGCCCCCAAATAAGCCCGAAATTATACCCGAATTGGCCCAATAGTTCTGTTAATGGTATACCTATGCCTCGGGCCTAATTTTACAAGTCTAAAATACCTAAATGAGTCCCCAAATCATACCGAAACGTGCCCAACCAATATTTACTAAATTTACACATTTTTATTATGTTGAAACATGACATAACAATAATTTAATTAATATGCAATTTAATTTCTACGAGTAAACATAACATACTTAAATAAAATGATATAAATATACTATTACCACTAGGAAATTTATTCATGAATTTAGTTAATTAAATTCTACCAAATTAATTTAAATTCTACCGATTTAATTTATTATAAAACTACGGGGTATTACATTCTTCCCTCTAATAATGGAATTTTGTCCTCAAATTTCAAAATGCACCTGACTAGAAGAGTTCCAAATACGTTTCTCGCATGTCGTTCTCCCTCTCCCACATTAGCTCGTCCTCATTGTGGTTTTCTTACTTCACGCGTACTAACGGAATAACCTTGGAATTAATTCTACTCTCCCTACGCTCAAGAATATCTACGGGTATTTTCTCGTAAGTCACATCAGGCTGAAGCTCTATCTCATCGACGTTTATGTGTTGGTAGGCTATCTCATCCCTAAGGAATCTCTGTAATTCCAAAATATGAAAAACGTCATGCATCCTCTCAAAATGTTCCAGTAATGCCAACCGATATACCACCGGTCCAATCCTCTCAATAATAGGGAACGGTCCCACATACCGAGGAGGCAACTTCCATTTCTTTCAAAAATCTCATCACACCCTTTGTGGGAGACACCCTAATTAGCACTTAATCACCGACCTCAAAATCCAAGTGTCTCATGTTTGTATCAGCATAACTCTTCCATTTGTCTTGGGCAATCCGAATCCCAGCCTGAATCATCTCCACCTTCTCTAAGGTATCCTGAATAAACTCTGGTCTAATAAGTTTGTTCTCCCCCACCTCCAACCAACACGAGGATGAACGACAAGGCCTCCCATATAAAGCCTCAAAAGGTTTCATCCTAATAGTAAACTGGTAATTGTTATTGTAAGCGAACTCCACCAATGGTAAGTACTACTCCCAACTAGCTTTGAAATCTAATATGCACATCCACAACATATCCTCTAGCATCAAATTTACTCTCTCTGTCTGTGGGTGGTATAAGGTACTCAACCTCAACTCCACCCCCAATGCCTGCTAGAAGCTCCTCCAAAAGTGGGACATAAATGTCTTGTCCCTATTTGATATGATATTGAGAGGTACCCCATGCAACTTCACAATCTCTATAAGGAAGAGCTTGACATAATTCTCTGAAATATCCAGACTAGCTAAAAGTGAGATACCTTTATCAATGTATCAATGATCACTCAAATAGAATCATTTCCCCGTTGTGTCATAGGTAATCCTGTGATAAAATTCATGGAAATATCATTTCCACATTGGAATCTCAAGAGGCTTTAGTACAACTGCGGGTCACTGATGGTCCACCTTCACTATTAGCATGTGGCACATTTGAACATAAAATGACTATGTCCTTTTTCATACCTTCCCACCAATATTGGTGCCTTATGTCTTGGTACATATTATCCTTATCGGGATTTACGGCAAAATGCGATCTATAAGCCTCTGTCGTAACGAGTCGCCTCAACTCCTCACCCCCTGGGACTACCAACCCGTCATGGAATCTAAATCCACCATTTGAGCCAATCGAATAGTGGTATGCCCCCTCTCCTAATAACTTCTTGACCTTCTTCTGACAAAGTTAGTATCCTACCTGTGCCTTCACGACCTGAATGATGATCTTGGGCATGATAATAAGAACTGTCATAAATACACGTGATAGCTCATCATCTGTACAAAGCGATTTCCACTTTGCCTTCCACATTATTGCTAAATTCAATGTCGGCTTATAGCTCAAAGCATCCGCCACTATATTTGCCTTCCTCGGGTAGTACTGAATATCGAACTGATAGTATTTTACAAACTCAAGCTATCTCCAATGTCTCATGTTTAATTCTCTCTACGTGAACAAATATTATAGGCTCTTATGGTCTGTGAATAGATAAAATTTCTTACCCAGGATATAATGCCTCCAAATACGTAAAGCAAAACCACGGTTGTTAACTCCAAATCATGGGTGGGAAAATTCCCCACATGAGGCTTAAGCTTCCGAGGAATCATATGCTATCGGAATCTCCTCCTGTATTAACATCCCTCCAACTCCTTACAAGGACGCATCTGTAAAGACCTTATAGTCAATCCCTCCACTAGGTAAAGCAAGTACTCGAGCCGAAGTTAATCTAACCTCTGGCTCATCAAAGTCCTACTTACATGAACTATCCCAAATAAATGGTACATACTTCCTCGTCAAGTTCATTAGAGTTTTGGCTATCTTTGAGAACCCATGAATGAATCGATGTTAGTACCCTGTCAATCCCAGAAAACTACACACCCCCATAGGTGTAATGGGTTATCCCCACTCCATTACTGCAAAAGTCTTTCCTGGATCCATCAATATCCCCCTCTCAGATACTATGTGGACCAAGAGCTGAACCTTTCGAAACCAAAAACCATATTTCTCAAACTTGTCATAGAGCTGATGGTCCTGTATTGTCTGCAAAACTACCCGTAAATGTTGTGCATGTTCCTCTGCAGTCGAGGAATAAGTCAGTATGTCATCTATGAACATAATGACTAACTGATCTAAGAAGTACCTGAACACCCTATTCATTAGGTCCGTAAATGCCTCCGTTGCATTGGTCAGGCCAAAAAGCACAACTAAAAATTCATACGACCCATATCTCGTAAGAAATGTTGTCTTCAATACATCCCGCTCCCATATTTTTAGCTGATGACACCTCGATCTTTAATCAATCTTAGAAAAATACACTACACCCCTCAGCTGATCGAACATGTCATAAATATGGGACAACAGATACTTAGTGACCTTGTCCAAATCCCTATAATCAATATAAAATCTCAAAGATCCGTCCTTTTTCTTAATGAATACAACTAGAGCACCCCATGGTGAAGTACTCCTCTGAATAAATTCCTAACCCAGTAACTGTTAAATCTGATCTCTAAGCTCTCTCATCTCCAGAGGAGCCATACATTACGGTGCACCTACGATGGATCTCAAGTTACCCATAAACACGTATCTTTGGGCCCCAAACAAGCCTGAATCCATACCCGGATTGGCCCAATAACTCCCTTAATGGTATACCTATGCCCCAAGCCTAATTTTAGATGTTCAAAACACCTAAACGAGCCCCCAAAACTTCCCGGAATGTGGCCAAACTATATCTATCCAATTTAGACATTTTTAATGTTGAAACACCACATAAAAATAATTTAATTAACACGCAATTTATTTGTACGAGTAAACATAACATGCGTAAATGAATCATATAAAAATGCAATTACCACTAGGCAATTTATTCACGAACTTAGTTAATTAAATTCTACTAGATTAATTTAAATTCTATCGATTTAATTTATTATAAATCTATAGTGTATTACACTAAAGCACTGGCTACGAAAAAGTTAAGGTAATTTTTAGGAGTTAGAAGTGCAAACATAATGAGATGAGGCATTGTGTAGGTGTAAATTTACACGATTTCTTGCAATGAGAAAACAAGTAATTGGCATACTTAAATTTATGTTCAACTTTTCAAATCTTAATTGTGGTTATGCGCCAAATTATTCATAATTGATGTGCCCTACTAATAAGTACTTTATAATATAATAACTACACAATAAAAAAACTCGTAACCATGTCACATCATTTGATGGATGGTGTGAGAATTTTATTTGAGACCCATAACATTATTCATTAATAAAAATAACTAACATGAATTACCTTAGCATGTAATGTTAATAAATAACATTAGACCATGTTCACAGCATTAGGTTATGATTTCTCATCAAAATGTTTCAATGTCATTTCACACAATAAAAAATTGAGAGTATTAAGTTTACTAAATGGAAAAATATAAATGCATGAGGGGTGACAAGAGGAGAAAAAAGGAAATTTGTTTTATGAAAACTTCTCGCGCCATGATTAAAATGTCATGCACGAATCTAATTTACTACACATGGAGTGACAAATTTGAGGGCATTTTGCTTTCAAATTTGTCATTTTTAATGAAATGTTATTTTGCTTAATGATCTACAGTGCCATTTCTATAAAAAACATCATTATATTATCTTTCAGAATGCCTTGGAGATAATCTTAAATAGTTAAATCTCTTTTATGCAGGCCAACTCCAAGCATTGGGTAATATTTTAAAAACTCAAATAGTTTAAACCTATTTGATCGGTGAGGTTAAATCTGGATATTGTGCTATAATTGTTGTTCGGGTGGTATGTACTTTCCTCCTTTACCATTTTTTTTCAAAAAAGATAAAAAACTTGGGGAAACATGCACATGACATCGAACTACGAAAAATGAAAAAAGAAAAGGAAAATATTAACGTGTCTTGACAAAATGTTTATCCAAATGCCAACTATACCCAATGCCAATTATACCCTGAATAAATTGAATCAAGTGGCAAAATAAGTTGCCCACTGGTCTAAGGATGTTTAACAGTCTTTATTTTTCAGGAAAAATAATAAGCTTCAATATACTTTAACTTTTGGTAGCATTTGATACATAAGCTTTTTTTTTTGTAGAAAACGTTCTTCGATTTAAGAATTTACATGTACCTATAACTTTATTTGTACAATTACTAACATTAAAATGGTTTCAACCAGTTGGTAGATATTTTTATCAGAGAACTAATGATTCATTTTTGATAAATCAATTAAAGTAACAACCTTTAGTAAATTATTATTGATTTAATCCATTAGTAACACCCTTTTTAAGAAGATGATGTGATGCAGAAGTACTCATAAATAATAAAAATAATGGTTATAACTCTTATTCCTTCGTAAATGAAATAAATATTTGCATAAACTTTGTATTTTCTCCTTTATGGTATAAATAAAATGGGTGGGGGTACCGTCCCTCTTTGGCAAAAAAAAAAAAAAAAAAAAAAGAGATGGAGGGAAGGAGAAAAAAAATATGTGTGGGCAATCACATTGACAGTATATTATAATATAAAGGTACAAACAGAATTTAGAGCGAGTATAATCTTTTCATTTTATTGGTATAATAATACTCAAGGGGTATCATCCATATTTATAATATAGAGTGAGGTATCCCAAAAGACCCCTTTATAAATGTAGGGTGAAAGTGGGCATTCACTAATATATATTTTAAGGAGTATTCAATCAGGGAGAGAATTGAAGAACATAATATTTTTAACATATGCATATTGTATTTTTTTTTAATTTAACTAAGTTTTTTTCTATTGAATTTTCCGGTTAAAGATTTTAACAAGGTAGCACTAAGCGCGTCTAACACCGATTCAATGTTGTAATATTTTCCCTTGACTTTATATTTTTTCCATTGGATTTTTCCTTGGTAAGATTATAATGAGGCAACAGTCATTTAATGGTGGAAACGATGTACATCCAAGGGGGAGTATTATAAAATGTACATTATAGTAGATGTTAACTTGTAGCCACATTGAATAAGGGTATTTTGGATTGCCTTACTTTGTATATAAATAGGAGCCATACCCCTTGAGTATTGATATACTAATTAAATGAAAAGTTTGTACTCCCTCTCAATTATCTTTATCCCTTTTAGATAGGGCAGTGATGATGATGTGTGTTACTTAATGACAGCTCTAGAATAGGGTTTAGATGGTTTCATGCAGAGTAACATCGGTTATAATGCATCAAGGATAGACATTGGTATCAAATGGGATAGTTGTGTGAGACTTGTAACATGGTAGTATCCTTAGGCCAACTTTGACACCCCACCTACTAAAATATCGGGTGGCCAGCCCATTATCAAAATAAAATGTTGGTTTCATATGACTCATTCTTAGCATCACTTTCGAAAATATTTTAAAATTGCTAATCACCTAGTATTTTAAATAGACTGGTGCTAAATTTTATCTTTCATTGATTAACCACATGCGGTAAATAAATAATAACAAAACCATCCACACAACCTGGTAATTGAATACAACATAGATGAATAATATAAATAAAGATGACTGAATCAACTATCGGTTCTATAGTAAAATACAATAGTAAACTAAAATAATAACCTGGATACACAAGGTCAAATGAATAAACTGAATACTAAATCTGAGGGTGACATGCCCAAATGAGTACTGAGATAAAGTCTATACATTAGGAATGAATGAATGAAGCATCTATAGCAAAGTTCTGCAACTTCCACATGAGCTACAGCCACGCAACCCTGAATGAAATCCTCAAGCTGGGCGTCCCTGTGGCTGGACACCTAAAAGGTTTTGTAAAATATTTTGACATGGGTCAGAGCCCAACTAATATATTTTGAAAATATTTAGCAAGCATTTAAATTGCAATAATTAAAAATGCATGCATACTCTTTATATTTAAGCTAGTACCGCACTCTCTTGAGGTATAACTCACCTCTCATCTAATGTGTACACCTAACGCTTGCCTGCTAACCTTCAAAGTTAAGCTACCCCACCTAATTACCCGTATCACACCTCTTGCCACCACACTACACTAACCCAAATATTCTTACTTTGATTATTAAGTCATCTACTCGGTTCAACTATATTAATTCATATAACGTTCACACTAGTTATATAGGAAACCCCTTTTTAAATTCTATAATTTTCACACTAGTTATATCATAATTACATTCACACTTATGTATTAATCCCGTATATAATTATCTACACATTTTATATACGTACTAGTAGACTATAACATTCACACATATGTCAAGTATAGTAACCATAAATTTTCGGGTAATAACTTGTCGGATGCTTTCTCTAAAATGCTATCATATTCCAGGTCTGCTCACTCTAACCCGACTACCTCAAGTTGGAGTCACTCTTGAGCTTGAGAATAATAATAATAATAATAATAATAATAATAATAATAATAATAATAATAATAATAATAATAATAATAATAATAATAATAATAACACATTTGAATTTTAAATTGACATGCACAATAAACCATTTAAATAGCAACCAACAATAAATAAGTCCAACACCCAACTAGTAATAAAAACTCTAACATAAGTTTAATTGATCTCAGAAAGGCTGAATTATAAACTTCGATCTTATGCCCATACAAAGCGTAGCGGAGGCGGTCATAGTTCTCCAGGTGTGAGACAGAATCATACCCAAGATGTCTCACCCCGAAAATAATCATAACATATAAATATTGTATGCTATGACCAGTGTATTATACTCTCCCAGCTCCTCAAGCCAGGGGATTCACTCACATTAGGCAACCTCTATGATAGAACTAAAGGGATACGTATTCCTATAAATATCGTTCACACCGATATCTATAGAGCACACAAATATATACATATACTATCACACATAAGTGTATACATATATTTAATAAAATCCGGCTAACCCGTGCCTAACCCGCGTAGCACTAGCCCAAAAATACCCAAGTCTATATCTAGACTTGTAATTTAATTAATTTCATCTCAATTAATTATTTTTCATTCGAGTTGTGTCACCTAACTACAATATCCAAACTTTTTCATTCAGTACGTAACTTTATCTCTTTGATTTGTTACACAAAATCCCCTATTTAGTTTAACACCCCTTGTTAAATTTAATATTTAATAATTTATTATATAACTCTATAATAAATTGAACCGGCTACCCCGTGCCTCACTCCCGTAGCACTCAGTGTAAAAATAATCCGAGTCAAACCTCTGACCCTTAATTTAGGTAATTTCACATTAATTATTTTTATTAAAGTAGTTTCACTCAATGTAATACCCGGACGCACTTTACTTGGCCTAAAATTTTAAACCTTTTTAGAATTTTATTACCCCAACTTTCGCAAATAAATCTCGTACTTTTATTTTTCCTTCCCAATAATTTGTAGTCACCTATTAAGTCCCTAAGCACGGGAGAAAAAAATTTCATCACTGTTATCTCTATAATTCCCCTAATTTTCAGGCCAATAAAAGAAAAAGGATGAATTGAGCTCCTTCAACTTTTAATCTCTGCCCATAATTTTCCCCAAAACTCCCTATCATGTAGTGATTTGTAAAATGAATGCTCAACATCCTTTGCATCTCCAAACCTTAACGATTTGACATATCCACAATGAAAATCCCTTCTTCCCTGCACTAATTTCGCCATTTTTGTTTACAGAAGCCTCATGGTTTCTTCCCAGAACTTCACCCAAATAGAGCTACTATGTTTCCCACCTCTAAAAGGTTTCTAATCATCACCATAGCCTCTAAACATCATAGGTTCTCATCAAAGTTTAAAATATCCGAAATAGTTTTCATGGTTTCTACTCAACTGTTTACTATAATCCGAGTCTAGCATCTGAACTAAACAACTATCAACGTCTGTTTTCTCTTATAAATCAAATTTCTACAACATGGAATTATATTACAATGTCAATTAAATTTTTGATTTTACATAAACTGCCCAATTCATAAAAACCATTTTTATTCAATAACCCACCCAAAATAAATTTTGATTTACACCCACCATAATATGAATTTGAATATTGAATTTCTCTGAATTTGAATACACCCACCAAAATCTCTCTGAATTTCTCCCGCTATTCTCCTCTGCCAAACTAGGATTTTCTTATTGAGTTGTGTCTACCACAAACTCCCTAATGTAGGTTTTATTTCACTAATTTCGAAATCAAGCCTATGGGCCAAGCCCATATGACCCGAACACCCCCGTGTGAGCCCGGTTATGCCAAAAAAATCCCCGAGACCCAATTACTACCCCTAGGGTGTTGTTTTCTGACTATCTCGACCTATTCGGAGTCAACCGTGCACTTAGAATCGCCATCCAAGTTACTTTACTAAAATCTCCAAACTCGGCCTCAATTTTCGACACATGTAATTTAAAAAAATAATAACCCGAATAAATTAAATCTCAATTCACTAATTTAATTAAATCCTCCAGATAATTAAATCCTATATCACCAATTTGATTAAATTCTACATCCTCATAAAATATGGGATGTTACATAATCCCCCCCCCCCCTTTACAAAGGAATTTCATCCTTGAAATTAATTTAAGTCTAGTACTCCAGGCCTCGAATACTTTTCTACTCACATGCCTCTAAGATAGTTACACATATATCTACTCCTTCTAATCACAATTTATATTAAAATTAAGTTAATTACCTAGGGCGCCCATACACCCTGTACCCATGCTCATCTGCATGAATGTTACCTGACTCTACTAGCCTTAAATCGTAATATAACTTTCAACTCACAGTTATAACCACATATATGTGTATTAACGATGGTACCAAACCCATGTCCCAATGATCGAACATCTTTGCACTTCTAACGTTGTGCTAAGTTTCACGCGTTGGACGTCTCGCAAAGAGAAATCTAAATAAGGAACCTCCCCAATACACTACTACCTAACATTGTTGGTCGTTGAGATCTCATAGGCCCTCAATCCATAGCACGTCCCCCCAAATTCCCGTCTCCTGACATAAAAGTATACACATTTACTCTCATGTTACAAAAGACATTATACAATACGACGCCAATCAATCATGATCTATATATCCTCGCTCGATAATAAACCTTACCCTCCTTGAAGCCCATAAGAAAATGTCCCTACTCCCCGAGATTAAATATAGCAATAACACCTATGTGTCTATTATGAAACACACGATAACATATATACACATATATATAGACTAGACCCTCCTTCAAGTGATAACTAGTACAAGTAAATCATCCCTTAGAACAACTAACATAAAGTCTCACCATACTATATACTATAGCCCAATCATCCCATCATAATTAAGAATAACATCTCGTACGTAACATACTTATCTCAAGCTCAGCTCCGCACTCTCGGAGTGGCTATATCATACAGGTATTCTTGATTACCCCACAAATTGTAATTTAATCCTGCTCAATATCTCCCCACTCATTAACTTATGATGGAAAAGTTTTCTCAGTGCTTCCTTCGAAGCACTACCCAGTTCCACTGGCCATATATCATAATAGCTCTCAACTTACAGTGTTTCTTTCACACATTAAATAATTTAACATTTAAAACTGATGCACTAGCATCCAACATTGTCTCACTACTTCAACGTTTATTAAGGTCCATGTGTATAATCCAGAAACAAAGCTCAAAAGAACTTCCCCCCAATGCATTACTCCTTAGCATTGTCGATCATCAAAATCACTGGGTCCAAAGCACATAACTAAGATATCACAAATTTGTCTCCCGACACATAAATCAAATCGTCGATGTCTATGTCTCTCAAGGCGAGACACGATACGATGATCTCACTATCATTTAGTTCTCAGTACGTAAACAACAATGAGATAAAAAATCTTCGCTCAACGGTAATCTCGATATGCCCTGAATCACATCAGTAAAAGTCCCTATGCACCAGGATCCGATATAACTAAACAATTGTACTCTCCACAATCTACTTCATAAAAATATCTCCATGAGCTCGACCCTCTTTCAAGTGAGACATCATAAAAATATACATCCTACCCTGGAACAATGAAAACAATAGTCTTGCTATAACCTCCCACCATCACTTAATATCTCGTACCCAAGATAAAACCATACCTCAAATAACACCTCTCAAAATGAGTTATCCTCATAAAATATATCCTTTAAGTTTCCACACATGTTGCCCTCCAGATGGAATAAAAGAGAGTCCCGCTAACTCCACGGTGCATATCTACAACTATAGTAATATTAATGATACCTCTACTTAACCCGTTTCTCATGCAAACCGAGTACTAATAAATTAATGTGATTTGCTCGTGTCACACAAAATAGACCCCAATCATCCCGGGATAAAACTCACACTTTCATTTCCAATAGCACTCGCAGTTCAAATGGTTCCTGGACATAAAACCCTCGTCCCAACTTAATCAAAAACTTCTTATAACTATTTCCCCTATTGGGTATCCCGTCCTTGTCCCCCAATTCGCTCCGAACAAGTTCCATACATTTGTTCCTACTCTTTACACGTAAGACACCTATCTGTGTTATTCCCCTTTTCCTGGACCCACTGGCCATGTCGGGGCTATCCTTCTCACGAACCAAGTAGACTTAACCCTGATTGCTACCCTTGTTGTCCCTTTGGCTCCGCTGGCCCTATGGGACTCGTTGCTGGCCTTGGCCCTAACTGAATCCACCGTCACCTGGTAGGAATTCTATTAATCTCAATCAATACATTGGGTCCTCTACTGGGTATACCCTCTTATGGTGCCTCACTAGCACTATTAAATCCAGTCTTGCCCTTCGGTTAGATTTTCCAACTATCTTGGCCCCTTTCTCACGATAATGACAACAACGGTACCCGTCGTTCTATCTAGATTTCCCCACCCAGGCTTGTATATTATACCTATGAGTCCATTATTAAATTATGGACCTTCTTGATTCTTCATATCTACCTCGTCAGGTAAGAAGTTCGTTAAACACATCAACTCTCTTTCATGACCGACCACTGTACGACCCTTTTTAAAACATGTATTGAAATCTCCCTACCTTTCTGTTTATACAGATGATGAGAGGATTTGCGGTCAAACCACACCCCAAGTTCCTCGTTATTCCTGGTATCTCTCCATGGTTGTGGTAACTGACTCCTACCACTACAACAACGCTCCTATGAGACAAAATTTTGCCCGAAATTAACTTATGAGTGCCATTGCATTCCACCTTACACAATTGCCTTTGGATTATCTCGTTCCATTGACCCATACACTCCCTCTTTTCCTGAATTCTCATGGATGACTCTTTGAAAGAGTTACTCTGATTCCCCCCTTTTACTGACTACACTGGGTGAGTTTGAATTTGCCCCACCGCCTTCTACGATGGTGCTTAGGGAAACTATTCCTCCCAAGTGATTTTACCAATACCATCTGCATGAACAATAACCAGGGTGACTTATATCGCCGTCACCATTCCTAGAATATTCCATGACTTTTTGTTGTGCCTCCCCCTGCAGTCCTTCCAACGGCCCTCGCTGGTCGTTCTAAATTGTTAAGTGTACAAAGCCCAACCGAACTCATATATGAATCGCATCAACTATACTAAATAGCAGGAGAACGTAAGTTGCATACGTGAAGGAATTCAATAATATTATAATGAGGTTCTATATCAAAGAATGCTACACTGAAACATAATAAGTCACAGAGATATAAAGGACTCTAAAACATGATGCTCTGATACCATTCGTGACACCCAGCCTACTAAAATACCGGGTAGACAACCCGTGATCAAAATAAAATGTTGGTCTCATATGGCTCATTCTTAGCATCACTGTCAAAAATATTTTAAAATTACTAACCACCTAGTAGTTTAAATAGATTGGTGCCAAATTTTATCTTTCATTAATTAACCACATGAAAAAAATAAATAATAACAAAACCATCCACACAACCTGGTAACTGAATAAAACACAGATGAATAATATAAATAATGATGACTGAATCAACTATCAGTTCAACAATAAAATAAGACAACAAACTGAAATAATAACTTGGATACACAAGGTCAAATAAATAAACTGAATACTAAATCTGAGGGAGACATGCCCAAATGAGTGCTGAGATAAATTTCCTACGATAGGAATGAATGAATGAAGCATCGATAACAAAGTTCTGCAACTTCCACATGAGCTGCAACCGCGCAGCCTTGAATGGAATCTTCAAGCTGGAATCCCTGTGGCAGGACACCTAAAATTTTTTGGAAAATATTTTAACACGGGTCAAAGCCCAAGTAAGAAATTTTGAAAATATTTAGCAAGTAGTTAAATTGTAATAATTAAATATGCATGCACACTCTTTATATTTAAGCTAGTGTCGCACTTTCTTGAGGTATAACTCACCCCTCATCTAATGTGTATACCGAACGCTTGCCTACTAACCTTCCTAGTTAAGCTACGCCACCTAACTGCCGTATCACACCTCTTGCCACCACACTACTCTAACCCGAGTATTCTTACTTTGATTATTAATTTATCTACTCATTAACTTATGAATCGGTTCAACTATATTAATTCATATAACGTTCACACTAGTTATATAGGAAACCCATTTTCAGATCATATCTTTCATACTAGTTATATCATAATTACATTCACACTTATGTATTAATTTCGTATATAATTATCTACTCATTTTATATACGTATTAGTATACTAAAACATTCACTCACATGCCAAGTATAGTAGCCATCAATTCCCGAGTAATAACTCGTCAAATGCTTTCTCTAAATGCTATCATGTTCCACGTTTAACCCGGCTACCTCAAGTTGGAGTCACTCTCGAGCTTGCAAATAATAATAATAATAATAACAATAATAATAACCATAACAACAACAATAATAATAATAATAATAATAATAATAATAATAATAATAATAATAATAATAATAATAATAATAATAATAATAATAATAAGCGTAGCGGAGGCGGTCATAGTTCCCCGGGTGTGAGACAGAATCATAGACAAGATGTATCATCCCGAAAAGAATCGCAACATATAAATACTGGATGCTATGACCTGGGGGTTATACTCTCCCTACTCCTCAAGCCAGGGGATTCACCCACATCGCGCAATCTCATATGATAGCACTAGAGGCGTATGTATTCTTATAAATATCGTTCACACCGATATCTGTAGAGCACACAAATATATATATATATATATATCATACATAATCGTATGCATATATTTAATAAAGTCTGGCTAGTACTAGCCCAAAAATACCCAAAGTCTATATCCAGACTTGTAATTTAATTAATTTCATCTCAATTAATTATGTTTCATTCCAGTTTTGTCACCCAACTACAATGCCCAGATTCTCTCATTTGGTCTGTAACTTCATCTCTTAGAATTTATTATACAAAATCCCGCTATTTAGTTTAACACCTCTCGTTAAATTTAATATTCAGTAATTTATTGTATAACACTATAATAAATTGATCCGCCTACCCCGTGCCTAACTCCTGTAGCACTCAGCATTAAAATAATCCGAGTCAAACCTCTGACCCTTAATTTAATTAATTTCACATTAATTATTTTTGTTAAAGTAGTGCCACTCAATGTATTACCCGGACACACTTTACTTGGCCCAAATTTTTAAACCTTTTCAGAATTTTATCACCCCAACTTTCGCAAATAAATCTCACACTTTTATTTTTTATTCCCAATAATTTGTCTTCATGTATTAAGTCCCTAAGCATTGGAGACTAAAAATTTCATCATTGTTATCTATATAATTCCCAAAAATTTCAAGCCAATAAAAGAAAAAGGTCGAACTAAGGGAAATTTAGTAGCGTCGTTCGAACGACCTGCTAGGTTTTTGCCTTCTTCCTCTTCCTGCTTCGTTTCGAACATGGATGGGATCATTCCAGTTTTAGACTCCACCCAGAATTTACCCCAAGAGTCCCCATCATATATTGATTTGTAAAACGAATCCTCAACATCCTTTGCATCTCTAAATTTTACGGATTTAACATTCCCACAATGGAAATTACATATTTGGGTTTATCCCTTCTTCTGCGCACTAATTCTTCCATTTTTGTTTACTGAAGCATCATGGTTTCCGCCCAGAACTTCACCCAAATAGTGATACTATATTTCCCACCTCTAAAAGGTTTCTAATCATCACAATAACCTCTAAACATCACTGGTTCGCATCAAAGTTTAAAATCTCTGAAATGGTTTTCATGGTTTCTACTTAACTGTTTACTACAATCCCAGTCTAGCATCCGAATTAAACAACTATCAACATCTGGTTTCTGATATAAATCAATTTTTTACAACATGGCATCATATTACAACCTCAATTAAAGTTTTTATTCTACATAAACTGCCCAATTCATAAAACCCCTTTTCATGTAATAACCCACCCAAAATAAAGTTTGGTTTACACACACCATAATATGAATCGGAGTAGTGCAATCAAATTGAGAGTAAGTTTAACTACTTGCCTGAATAATTTGTAGGGTCTGATTTCCTTTGATGTAGAGGAAGATTTGACGAAAAACACATCTCTCTTCTCTTAGTTTGAAACCCAAATGCTCTCACAATTTCTCCCTTCTTTCTCCTTTGCTAATTGAGTTGTGTTTGCTATAAAATCCATAACGTAGGTTTTATATCAATAATCTCGAAATTAAGCCTATGGCCAAATCCAAATGACCCGAACACCCCCATGTGAGCCCGATTATGCCTAAAAATGCCCTGAAATCCAATAACTACCCCTGGGTACTTATTTTGACTATCTCGACCTATTCGGAGTCAATCGTGGACTCGAAATTTCCATCCGAGTTACTTTACAAAAATCTTCAACCTCGACCTCAATTTACGACACATATAATTTAAAAAAATAATAACCCGAATTAATTAAATCTCAATTCACTAATTTAATTAAATCCTCGAGATAAATAAATCATATATCATCAATTTAATTAAATTATATATCCTTAGAAAATTCGGGATGTTACACCAGCCACATGGGACGATAGAGAAAAGTAAGATTTTTAGACATTTGGATCTTGAGACCCATTGTGGAAGACATGGTGGAAAAACCTAAAACCTCCTCCCTATATGACAAATTATGATATGCCTGATACAATCGATGCATTATTTGATTCATTTTCATTTATTGAAAGTTATATTGGTGGTGCATGAGGTCAGTGGTATCCATATATATAATTATCATGTCCTAGTTGTAGCTCAAATTCCTCTAAATGTAATTATGAATTGGATCTGTCACGACTCTGTTGAGCCTGGTACTCTGTCGTACGAGTTTGAATTAACTCCTCCGTATTCTCCTTTAAAATTTTGCGATTAGTTTGTAACTCAGCAAAATTTTTGTTATATGATATGCATTAAAGGACTAAAAATTTTGTGCGAGGGTCATCTGTGTGCCAAGCTGTTTGTTGTTGCTCGTTTCTTCCCATTTAATTTTCCAGCTTTGCGTCCTGTGGGCCTTTCAACTGGAGTATTCGTGTCCCTTGAATTTTTATCCACATAGTTTGAATCTCAAGGAGTGAATGGGCTTGGTTAACTAACTTCATTCATAAATTTTGACCCAATAGTTAGCAAGTTATATCTTGTCAAATCCTTTAGCAACTCATAACAATGGTCAGAATAAATACATGACCTAAATCACGTTTGAAACCTGTTCATGCGCGGGTGATCCGCAAACAAATACTTATTAATTTTATAAAGTATTCACCAATAACGTAATTAATTACTTAAATGTAAATAAATTTGTTACCCAATCAATGTCAGATGTCCCACTCTCACAAACGGACCCATAAGGTCAACACAACTTCGTAGAATACAATAAAAATCTTTGTTTATATTGCAAAATTTTTCTTGTAATGCATTATCAATACGTATGTAAATTAATCCCACACTACAGTTATATTCGTGAGTATTTTTTCCAATAGCATGCTATCGGATTGGTTTGTCCCAATTGCGTCGTCAAATGAATATTTCATGTAGGTGTGACATAATATCACTTCGTCATGCTGGGTGAAATTTGGTAGGCGAGTGGATTTTAAGGGACATGCTAGTTTTGGATTATAATATGAAAATTTGGACATTCCGTTTTAGTTTGAGGTGAAAAATAATGGGGGCTTATTGAAATTTATAGTAAAACTAAATGTAGTCGTTAACTACATTAGATTGTAACCATTAGAGGAAATTTCTTTTCTTATTTTTTTAAACCCTATTGGCTCATGCTAAACTGTCTAGCGCATGATCCTACTACACGCTAAACATTTTATCATGGCATACTATAGGTCCCATTAAACACATTGTGTAGTGGGAAAGCAATCTTACACACCCATAATATATTCGTACAGTATAAATTCCCCTTTTTGCTATCCACTGTGAGCTGAGAGAATGTAGAAATGCATATTTAGCTTGCCCATTGTGGTTGGCCTTAGTGTCTGCCATTGTAGGTTAATTAAACTTAAAATCGTGATGCTTACATTAGAGGTATATTAACTCAAACAATCATTTCATTTTTATATTTAAATGTAATAGGGGAGTCCTCTTGAGGCTGGGGTGTTACAAAATAAATGGAGGCGTAATGCCTATTGTTATGGCGGTATATCACTAAACAAGGTGTTATCAACAATGACGAGATGAACACACAATATATATGGAAAACAATTTGGATTAAACTAACAAAATCACTAGTGCGTAACACTGAATAATAAATAAATGAACCTCTAAAGCAACTCAGTCAGAGGGAGCGAAAAGTAAGCCCCCTATATACGGCTCTGGTAGGCAGCTCAAACATTAATGTCCCACAAACAGGGATCACATCAATAAATGTCTGTTATTTAGTCATAAAAGCTTGGTAATAAATCTCCAATGATGTGTGCTCAGATGCTGTAGTTTTGAAATAACTATGGCTCCAGAAAATCTCTCTCTCTCCCTGATCTCCAAAATGAACTCTCCTTTGTCTGAAATGACTGGGCTCTATAAATATCCACTCACCACTCCTGAGATGTCTCAGTCTCAATCAATGTGAAAGGCATTTCCCTCATCCATTGCTGTCATAAATATTAAATGCACTAATGTGTCAGCATGGTCTATGTCACATGCATTAAATGCTAATAGACACCTTTGTCTACCAACTATACCAAGAAACTATCACATGTCAGTGGTCATCCCCCAAACTATCTCACAACCCTTAAAACAAGGACAGTTTAGTCAATTTTAGATTAAATATCACGTAGTTGGTATGTGACATCACTCAAACCATATGTGGCATGTTGTAAAGGAATGTTTGGCACAAGGCTCAATGTGAGATGGAATTCAAGGTTGTTCTGGGTAAGCTATCTCGGGTTATGGTATCTCGGTGTTTACCAGGTGTATCTAAAATGGTTAAGTCAGGCCTTGAAGTTGCCTTGCCTTATAATCCTCCAAACCAGTTCCTTCTGAGGTTCCCTTGGTGAGATCATTCGCTAGAGCATGAAAGTTCTCACAAGCCCTGGGAGACTGGGTCCTCAAAGATACTGTTTAACCTCACTCTCATAGTACAATCGTTACAACTCACAAGTTATAATGTATTACAAATATAAAAATTGAACAAGTGCAACAAAAGAAATAATTGAGCCTTCTCGAAGGGACTCATTGAAAGCTTCCTTTCTTCCCTCTTCCACCTTCTTCTTGGCTAACTTTTGAGCTTCCTCGCTTGTTTTCCCAATCTTCCCCTATTTAGAAGGGGAAGTTATCTCTAATCATAGTATTACTTTTAATCCCCTTATACATTTGCCTCTTCATGTAGATATTTATTGGCGGTTAAGAAATATCTACATGAAACTTCTCAATCTGATAAATTTTCTTTTTTTCAAAGTCTTCTTTGGTGTGTCTAAGTCCAATCAAACACTGAATAGGCTTGTGGTGAGGGAACTCCATTGACTTAACTTTTTTAATTGTGATAACAGTCCCCTCAGAAGAAAAAGGTGCCAAAATCTTACTCTGTCTAGAAGTTTATTTCTCTCTCCTTCACACTTTCCATCATTAATGACATGGAGGTGTTCCATCAATTGCCAAAATTATCCCCGAAGCTCCACGTGTTAACTTAAAATGATTCCTGACAGCACAAAAGCCCAAACGTCATCATGACATTACATCATCCCGTGGGAAATCCCAAATGGCATTTTGATTTTTTTTAAACGGCTATTACCTCAAACACGTTAGAGTTTTTCTTCTCACTTCTCATTTTCTTCCTTCTATTACTATTAAAGCTTAAGGATTTGTAGAGAGAGAGGAAGCGATCTTCTTCTGCCATTTTCGTCTTCTTTAAAGCTCCAGCCTTCGTAAAATTCCACTTTCCCCGTTTTTCACTACTCCCAGTCTTCTTTCTCCCTCCATTGCGCTTGCAAGCCTATTTTCTCCTCTCCAAACTCTTTCATGGCTTCCATTAGCACCCCTGTTGATGTTTTTGGCCACCTATGTGGCAAAGATATTACCTTTGTGATTGTGGCCCATCATGAAAAACTTCGTTTCTACTGTTATTGTCCTATTTTTGATAAAGGTGATAAGTTTTCAGTTGAGGGAAAAGCATTCTTTGGCCAGCTAACATCCAATTTTGACCCCTTATTTTTGTGGGATAAGGTAGCTGATAGGGAAAGTTGGGTTTTCTTGGCCCTAGAGAGGACTCTATGTTTCGTCTGGACTGTGGAGACTTCCCCGATTCTCAATTGACTTTAAAGGGCCAAGAGGTTGTCTGAATACTTTTTCTACCTAATCCAACTACATCCATCCACTTATGCTAAGGTGATTGCCAAGATTAGTCTGAATCGTCCCTTTTAGTTTGGGGATTCTGTAAGGGAAAATTTCTATCACTGCCCCTAAGATATTGGACTTGTCTATAGAATCTAGTTTACATCGAGTATAGTATGTCACGTTATTTCCTTTATGGCAGTTCACATTCAAGATGACAGACCCGATTATCAAGCAACTTGAATAAGCTCCACGACATCGCGTACGATTAGTATAGTTGTTTTGGTTTTCGTGGATGTTCTACATAATATTGGGAGATTTTTATAAATTGATTTTTTATAAAATAAGGCAATTTTTTGAACTATTTTTCGTACTTAAAAATTAATTTTCTTTTCGACATCTTCGTTCAAACGAGATGGCAATCTCGTAAGAACGAATTGGGATCTCATTAGAAGGTCATTTGAAGCATGGATCAAACGAGTTTCTAACGAGGGCTCACTGTCTTGAATTTTTTGATCTCGTTAGAAGCGAAGTCTATATCATTCGAACGACATCAGCATGTCATTAGAACGAAGCCATAGACTCATTTAAATGAGGTTACACCGCCTTAAATTTTATGTCCGCCTATAAATACCTATTGTTTATATTCTTTTATTGAGACTTTGCATTTACAAAAACTATAGACCTGCTACTTCAAGTCTTCACTTTTAAAAGGGCTAAACACTTTTTGATTCACATAATCTCTCCAATATACTTTTGTTAATCATCTTTGAAAGCCTTACATGCTTCTATCTCGAATTTAGTCTTGTAAAGAAGGAGCATCTACTGTTGTTCTTGAGATTCTAGCGGGAATCATTCCCGAAGGAAGATTATGATCTTTGTGAGTTCTTGCGGGAGTTCATTATTGAAGAAGACCAAGGCCACGTACGGGATATTCGTCGAGTTGTATTTCTCTATTATAATTATAAGTTACAATTTACAAACTATAGTTAAATAAAAGGTTTTGCCCCTTTGGGGATTTTTCTTGAAATTGTGTTTTCCTTGCATGCTTTATCTACTTCATGTTTTGAATCACCTAGATGCATGTTTTAGGATTTAAAGGACTTAAAAATTGTTTGTGGGATTGACATCCAATTAAACAAGTTTAAGCCATTAGATAATTGCCCATTCTTAAATTGGTATCAGAGCAGGTTTTACCAAATTATCATGAAATCCTTTTTTCGCAAAATTTTTTTGAGACATCTATTGTTTCGAAAAATCACAAATTTTCTAATAGAGAACTTATATAATAGGATGCCATTTTTTTATGGATGAAATTATGCCTATTGGAAAGCCCGTATGAGATCCACTTTAAAGGCAATTGATGAAATAGTATGGCTTATTTGTTAAAGAGGGTGGAATCCTCCCACTGTCACTATTAATAATGTCACAAATCCCATACCTGTTTCTACCAGGACTGATGTGGAATTTAAGTGGAGTACCTACAACTCTCATGGCCTTAGTATTATTTCTAGAACCGTAACCCCTGATAAGTTCCGTCGCATCATGACTTGCACTAAGCCTAAGGAAGCATAGAATATCCTCCATTTGTCATATGAGGGAACAATTGCTATCCAGGCGTATAATCTATAAAATTTAACCACCCAATTTGAGACCATCACTATCATAGAGTCTAAGAGTTTCGATGAATTTTATGCTAGGTTTTCTGACCTTATTAACACTAATTTTAATTTGGGTGATAAAATTGAGGATTCGAGAGTCGTGAAAAAGATTTTGAGCTTACTCCCTTCCTTATTTATTAATATGGTCATCATGCTTAAATCTCTAGGGATCTTAGACATTCTTAGGTTAGAAGAACTCGTAGGAGACCATCAAACTTATGAGATTGACATGTTTTTCAAAACCATTAAGCCTAAGGACAGAGGCGTAGCTTTAAAGACTCAATTTAAGAAAAAGAAAAACGATAAAGTTTATGAGTTTAAATCTGAGGGAGAGTTTAATGTTGATGACTTGGCCTTTTTTTCAAAAAAAATTTAAAAAAATTCTCAAGTATTCTAAAAATAATTCTTACAATAAAAAGGTTCTTGAGAAAAACAAAAAGAAAGATGAGGTCAAGGATATCGGTGAGAAAGAGAAAGAGATAAGGTGTTTTGAGTGTGAGGACAAAGTACACAAGGCACATGAGTATCCCACTAAGCTAAAGACAAAGGGCAAAAAGATTGAAAATAAATCCACTCTTAACAATAGTGACATCGAGTCAGTTGACTTAGGGGGAGAATCACCACTTGAAAAGTGTGTTGCTTTCACGGCTTGTCATGTGAATACTTCTAGTTTTTCCCACGACGATAAGGACACATGTAAAAGTGAGAGCCTTGATGATGTTTCGAACCATTCAAGTGATTTTGAGGATGAGATTGCAAGTGAGGGAGAAAGGGATCTCCAAAAAGCCTTTAGTGATATATACATCGAGACGTTGAAAATGTTGAATAAATATTTGAGTGTTAAGGTGTTATATTTATAGAGAGGTAAAAGTTTTGAGGGTGTGTGAGGCATCGATGAGTCAACTTGAGTAGGTGATGATTTTTTTGTGTGAGCAGTTGATCGCCTTAGGCTGAAAAAATAATGATTTGACCAACATTGTGGCTAGTCTTATGGGATACCTTTAAGATTTATTGGAGACCCGTGAGAAACTTGAAGCTCGTATATCCCAACTCAAGAGAGATCTCGAACGTAACCGAGAGGTCAAGGTCACTTTGGAGGAATCATTTATGAAGGTTGTAAAGATGATCCTCGGTTCTTCTTTGGGTAAAGTGGAGAGGCTAGGAATAGGTTATAAAGGTGTGTCCACTTCCCATATTGCACTCGAGCCGGTTCTCGAGTTTGTGATAGATCCATATGACTCTCAACCTAACCCACATAGGCACCCGATTCCTCGTAGGAGAGCATGTCCTACACATTTTGAGAGAGGTGTTCCTTAGTCCGTGTATGTCTGTTGCCATTGCAAGAAAAGAGTATACCTTAGGAAATTTTGTTTTAAATTGGGTAGTGTATCTCATATTTATATTCCGCAATATGCTACTACACATGTTCCCGCACGCACTCACACAGATGTTACTCCGCACACTCCCACACTTCACACGAGATATTTTAAGAGCTTTAATGAGCAAGTTGAGTATTTGGTTCAAACTTTACATGATTTGATGAATGTTTTTCATAGGATGTCATCTCCTTTGGAGAACTCCTCCAGACCTAATGATTGAGGTTTAGACTTATTTGTTAGCATATGATGCTTTTCATGTTCATATCTTCATGCCTATTGCTAGTGCGTATTGCAATTGTATCTTTGTATTTATTTTTCCATTTTGATATGTTTTTAGAAAAATTCAAAAAGAGTTTTGTTTTTCTTGAAATATCTTGAAAAAATATAAAAACATTTTCTTTTTTAGAAAAATTGAAAAAGCCAAAAAGATTTTTTTTTTGGATAATTTTTTTTTAAATCCAAAAAAAAATTTTGTATTTCGTTTTACACTATATGTGGATAAACATTAAAGATGTCTACATCACTTATTCATTCCATATCCATGTGAAAATTTTGTAGTGTTTTGAGATGTCATATTATTTTATTTTTTGCTTAATAATGTATGGAATCATTAAGATGCGATATGATGACCACTTGCTACATGTTTGACTCTTGTCACCTTTAATGCACACGAGAAAAACTTATTTTAGTATTGCACTTACCATTTACATGTCGGTTGTAGTGTCTTCATCTCAATCCTACTTTTAAAACGAACCAAATAAGATAAAACAAGATAATGAAAGTAGTAATTGTAAGAACCATTACCCGGATTGGAAAAATTGAAGATCATATCTAAGATAAATGTGTTATTTTAAAGCAATGGAATCGGACTGCGAGAGACATGTTGTCTTTGCTTGAATAGCCACCATTTGCAAAAAGAAGACAACCTAAAAGATTAAAGGGACGTAAAGAAAAAAAATGTATAAAGTGTCGGCCAATTTCAAATAGCATTGATGCTTCTCTACATATATTAGCATTGATTTCTTCAAGACAAAAGAGTTGAAAGAAATATTCAATATGTGAGTTTTAAGGAAGTTTAGTCGAAGATCAATTTGCTTGCATGTCCTGAAAAGTCTTGTAAAAGCATTATATATTTTTGTGCATTATCGGTGTGAAAATCACTCACGATTTTGATTAGTTGAATAGGTTGAGTCGATTTCACTTGAGTTCACTATTTTTACACCAAATGTAGGCTTTGAGATCTTCTGTTAGTAGTGTCTCATTCCATCGTGCACACATGTTATGTTTTTCTACGATGATTTTCCATATAAAATGTGTTCATACCCTTACATTCTATTTCTATGATTCAATTATTTTTGTGTTTCTCCACGGTGTGTTGTTTTTGTTTTATTATTATTTTTTTGCTTTAAAAATTTGAAAAAATCAAAAGAAATTTTTTTGCTGAATTTATCATTACTTGATTCTCATAGCCTTATATTTGTGATAATATGCTACGCTTGTTGTGACACACTCTGGTTCATTATTTTTATTTCTTTACCTTGTCTATTTCGGACAAGTAAAAATGGGGAGAACGAATTATTGATGTAAAAAACTTGATTCGATCTAATTAATTAATCACAGATAATTATGAATAAAGAAATAAGACAAAATATTTTTAAAGTGGTTCAGCCTTAATGAAAATGGCCTACGCCCACTGTTTTGTATTGTTGGGTATTTTGCCTTGGTCACAATTATGATCACAAGTGATCGATTGCCCCGTTATGGAGGCGGTTACAATGTATTTATAGCCCTTGGGCTGTCCATGTGAATAGACAATATGTTGTTATTTAATAGACATATACATCTGTACATAATAAGAATGTTCATTGAGTCCGATGTTTAGTGAATCTGTAATTGTCGCTTGATCTTCTTGACTAGATGCTCTGTACCTTGAGTAGCTCGTTAAATTGAGTAGCTCAGTGCGCTGAGTAGCTCGGCACGCTGAGTTATTCGGTGGATATACATTTTGCCACGTAAGATGATACGTGTCTTCATGCAGTTGGTCCATGTCAACTGACTAATTTTTGTATCAACAGAAGCCCCCAATGTTTCACAGTTGAGGTTGAATATGAGAGTGTGAAACATTATGCCCAAAAGTTGCTCGAGCATATTTACCCAGTCTTGTTGATGATTTTGAACGCAAAATGGCAAACTTGTAAATATTTTGAATTTTTGGCAGATGCTTGGGTATTTACATATTTTTCATCATTTAGCCGTCGGAAACACAATTGCCTTTTCTAGTAATCATTTCTTTTCTCGCTTCCCGATGCAGGGCATTTAAAAATGATAGAATAAAATCATCTTCCACCTTTCGCTTTTTAGACTTCCGAACTCTTTGTCTTCTCACTCTGTATTCTTACGATCGTTCTTTCTGTCGCCCGCTTTAGCAGATTTCTCAGTTTTCTGTAAGAACCTCTTCCTCTTCTTTCTTTGCGTTAGGCATCATGTTTTATCTTGTCGAATCATTAGATAAATTCCGGGATGATTTTTCAATTCCCTCTTGGGTTATCCTAGAGGAACCTCCTTGCCCTTCTAATTTATTTTCTTTAGCTAAGGGACACTAGTTTCCCTCCATTTGTGTAGCAGAGTGCGGGTTTTCAATTCCGCCCAACCCTTTATGTTTGGAGTTTTGCTAATATTCGATATTAATCTTGCAAGAGTAGCTCCAAATACATGGAGGGTAGTTAATGGCGTACATAGATTAAAATAAATACATGTAACTCGCTTAGGAATTCCTGAAATTATGTATTGTTATAAATGGGTTACCAGTGATACTACTTTTTATTTAAAAAACCACGTTTTTAAATAGAGCTTTAGTGGTCAATATTTTCGACGCTAACAGGGACTACATTGATCATGGGGTTGTGATGAAAAATTAGCAACATCCCCCGTTAAAAGTAAAATATGTATACCAAGGTTCGAGATGTCCACTTTATGACAGTGGGATAGGTTGTTTTTATTTTTCAATTTATCTCTGTATTTTTTTGATAAAATGCGTCACTGACATGCACGTTTTATTTTGCAGTTGATAACAAAAAGAAACCTCCAAAAGAGAGTGACATAAATGTTAAAAATTTAACACTTATCTGGGGTTTGCATAAATCCATTGATGGAGAGCACGTGAGGTCTGCTTCTTATTTGTTGAGATACAGGAACACCACCTCGTCTTTTATTGCTCGACCTCTCGTTCCTCCTGTGGTTGATCTTGACCAAGTAATGGCATCTCCAGCAACTGTAGGAGAATCTTCTTCTGCTTTGGGTACCTCTATTGTTGATTTAATGACGAAGAAGAGGAGGGACCTGAGTTCTTTGCCAAGTCTTCCCCTGGTGCTGAAGGGAAAAGAAGAACAAGGGTGATGTTCCAGTTGACAGAACTAAGAAAAAGGATATTATTCCTTCTGCCAAAGATATTAGCAAGAAGCCTCCTATTGCACCTAAAGAGGCAGCACCTTTGATTGAAGAAGCGGCAACACCTGTGATTAAAGATGCCCCTCTGAGAAGGTTAAGGAGGGGTCTTGCTGAAAGACCTGTGGATGTTGTTGCCTAACCTACTGGTGTTGGGATTTCTTCTTTGAGGGATAGTCTTCTAGCTGTCCTTACCCCTGACTTGGCCAAGAAATTGATCAAGTCAACGACTCTTCCTGATTGGCGAGCTGCTGAAACTTCAACTCCTCGGGATAAGGTTATCGATGTGGATTTTCAACTCCTTGCCTAAGTAAGTGGTCATTATACTTATCTTTCTAATTCTTCATTACCAGGTACATGCTCCGATTTATGACTTTTTTCTTTTTGCAGTTTTTGGTGTACTTTGATAACATCGTAGAGAAGGATGAAGCCATTAAAGATTCAACCTCATCTGTAGAGGAAGCCCTTGCTGAGTTATCAAAATCTTTGGGGATGTCTCGGCACAAGTACGAAGAGGACAAACCTGCGTGGGAGAATAAACTCCAATTAGCCGAGTCAGCTCATCAATAAGCTGTAAATGCCTCCAAGGAGTTGGAGGAAAAATTGAAGGTTGCTCTTTCCAGCCGAGTAGAAGATGATGGCAAGCTTAAAAAGGCTGAACGACGTAAGAAAGAGCTTAAGAAGAAGGTGAATTATGTTGAAGATCTGCACAGGGAGAAATCTTCTTCAGAGAGAGCAAAGAGGAAAACTGCGGTGAAGAAGACCTTTAACTCTGGGTGGGAAAAATGATGGAATAGAGATTTGGTTGCTATCTTTTCTCATATGGAGTATGCAAGTTTAAAATACTTTAGAGATGGATGGGTCGCAGTTTTGAAAGAATTGAACATTGCTGATGATTCTGAACTGTTTCAGAAACACACTCATGGCCCTCCTCCTACTATTGAAGAAGAAGAGGAAGATGAAGTTGCATCTGATGAATCTTCTATGGTGATAGTAGAACAAGCACCTGCTGCTACCCTTCCTTAATATTCTGAGAAAAATTATCATGTAATAACTTCTACCGAGCAACTTCAATTTCCCCCCGTGTAACCAACTCCTTCATCCAAATTAACTAAAGATGTTGTAGGAAATAAAGAGAAGGTGTAGAGTTGTTCGGCTCTTTAATTATATTATTTTTCTGTCTTTTTTCCTTTTCCCTTTGATTGTAATTTTGGTTGTACCTTATTCTCTTATGATTAATAAAATGAACTTCATTATTTATTCTGAGCTGTCTCCTTTACTTGCTCGACATGTAGTTTCACTGTTATTGACTTATTCCTATTTTCCTTGCTAGTTTGTTGCCAGGATGGAACTGTTGTCAGCTCATGATACATAGTTGATGAAGAAATGTAATGACTACTTCTAGGCTGGTTATACAGACTTTGCTAAAGCTAAAATGGTTAATATTCTTGGAGCTGATGCCTTTGACCGAGCGATTGAGGCTTATGAATATTTAAAGTGTATTCTTGATCGGGTTGTGGCCAATAATACCGCTTACTATGAAATGATTGAATATCTTCAAGGAGAGATCGAGGAACTTCAACTTCAACACAAAGAAACCACTGTACTTTTACATAAGGGGTATAAAAAGTACTAATAGTTGAGTATTGATCGGGGTTATGACAAGTTCATTTCAGTCCATAAAAAGAGAGAAACGTGCTTAAACTTGAAGTTGAGGAGCACAGAAACATTGCCAAACTGTTGGAAGAGGAAAATATCGCTTTGCGAGAAGAACTGAAATAATTAACGTCTGCTTCTTCTTTGGGAGCTCTGTTCCCAGTCAGTGATGAGGGATTTTCATTTTTGGAAACTGAAAATACTGCTTTGAGAGAAGAATTAGAAGCTTTGAAAAGAGCCAAACCTACATCTTCCTCGAGGGGTAGAGCAAGATCTAGTCGGAGCAGCGTTGAAGAAACTAGGACTAAAAAATCCTTAGCAAATCAGTTTGTTCAGCTGAAGGCGAAGACTACAGCATTAAATGAGATGTCCCAGAAAATCCAAAGTCTTACCAGGCAACTATCAAACCAAAGTTCTGCATTGGAGAATAAAGAGAACTTAGTGAAAAAACTTCATCAACATGTGGAGAAGTTGACATATCAATTCCACAAACAACCAAGAGAATATTGGATAGGGGGATACAATGAAACTCTCTGCCATCTCGATGCCAAGTTGAGATAATCAAAGATACAAACAAGGATGGCTGAACGCCTTGCCTGTGATGAAAATTGAGAAAGGAAATTCCTTATGGGATTGGTATGAGCCTGGATTACTTGATCTGCCTGTGCTCCCTTTAAAATAGATGTCAGTTGGATTCCAACTTGTGTCATTCCTCAATGTTTGATCTCCAAGTATCTTGGCGACTACCATCTTCATGAGGACTTTAAGATATCTAGACCTGAACATTTTGTTGATCCATCGAGTTCAAATAATATTAGAATGCTGCGAGATATGAATTTTATCAACTCTCCCTATGCTTTGGATGATCCTTCCGCTAGAATGGAACCTGTACCAAAATCGGAAGGAAAAAGGCCAATAGAATAGGAGATTTGTATTCAAAGAAAAAGTTCATTGTTTTGTAATTGTCTTTCCTTAGAAATATATTGTAATTTTCTTTTGATGAGTACATATATATTTATAAAGGGACAATTTGTCCTGTTTCGTTTTAATTTCCTAGAAAATGGAACTTTTCCCCATTTGTTGCCTAGTTGTAGTGACTTGTCACCCATAAGTGCCTAAGCAATGGAATGATTTTCATCCCATGGTCCTTCTTAGTTATATAAATCTTATCTAGATTACCTTGGTGCCTAGGCAGTGGATGCCCCTTGAAGTCACCCATCTTTTTGCCTAGTTTTGGATGCCCTTTGAGGTCACCCATAATCAAACAGGACTTGCCTTGTGTAATTGTTGTGCCAACACTATTGGTTAAGTTTATTGATGCCGACTAACCTTAGTTGGTGATTGTTGATATCCGACCAACTGTAGTTGGTGGTTGTTGGTATCCGACCAACCGTAGTTGGTGGTTGTTGATATTCGACCAATCGTAGTTGGTGGTTATTGGTGTGCCGACGAACCGTAGTTGGTGGTTGGTGATTCCTTCTTGCAAAATTCAAGTGTAGTGTGTAGCACTAGTACTCCGAAAAAAAATTGAACTAAAAAGAAAATGGGGAAAATATCATTTTATTCATATTGAAAGAACGTAATACATGTGAATCTACACTACTGATAATATTTTCGCAGATGCTCCGCATTCCACGCATTTTTGAATTCTCCCCCCTCTAAGGTTGCTATTTTGTATGTTCCAAGT